>OZ002743.1:192122274-192668175 GCA_963924295.1 Dioctria rufipes
GCTCTCTATTTTCGAATTATGCTGAAGTTTTAACTAAACTAACGAAACAGGCAATAGTAATGATGCAAGGGATAAAAACACTGCTTTGGATTTTCTATTGGGTGCAACAGATCGGTTGGAAGCGCTCGACGCGTCTGCGCAAATGGAGATATATATTGGCGATCCAACCATTCATCTTAATTATGTTTCCCTAAAATGGTGAAAGAATAATAAGAAGATGTGTCGCTATGTTTCAAAGTTGGCACACTATATGCTGGCTATTCCGGCTACATCAGAGAGATCAGTCTCCACATCTGGAAATACAGTACCAAAGAAAAAGAAGTGTTACTTGCCCGAAAATGTGCATATGCTTGGTTTCCTTGCATGAAATAAACATGTACTAAATGATACCATAACGAAGTGATGGTTTAGCTGATTTTCATCCCCACAATATTAGATAAACTTGCATTTATTTAATACAGTAAAGAATGATCTACAGATGCATAGCATGCCTATATAATAAATAGCAATAGCTTAATAACATTTCTAAGCTTTTATTATCTTGCATTCAAATTTGTTCATACTTACCTTTTTGTTTTGATCTACATAATTAAAAAACTCCAAATCGAATCATCTACCAGGCATAACCTTATTACAAACGCTTGTAGATTTGATTTCTGGGATCCAAAACCTCGGGTACCAAATTAATTATTCAATACCCGATTCTAAGGAATCGATTTCTCATTAACCGATTCCGAAGAATCGATTCCTAACAATCCGATTCCAAAGGATCGGGTACCTGGGTTAAATGACTTTTACCCGTGAAACCCGGGTACCCGGATAAGAACTGGGTACTCGAAACCCGGGGTTTAAGGAAGATTGGTTTAGATCGCTATAGGTCATGGAAAGTGGTTGATGAATCGATACCAACGGAGTAGTATTTTGCAAGTAATTATTGTGAGTTAACTATTCTTCTCTATACTGTAATACATATTGATTGTTAGTCTTTGGCGAGGCTATGTATATGATTCCAGAATATGGAGTTGTTGTGCATTCATTAAAAACAAAATTGGAAAGAAGAAACATTGGTCTTTTACTTTAGAAATTTTTATTTTTCAATGGGAGATTTTTATTTCCACAATTTGTTAATATATGTGCGTATTAAAGTACACTTTAGTTAAAACACACTTCAGAACCGTCTGTGAATACGCATTATCTTAATGTCGACTTTTAATATAAAGTTTAGTTTTACTAAAGTCGATTTTAGTGTTTGTATATGAATAGTGCCCAGTATTTTTAAATAAGTACATATTTTCGGGCCAATTTTTAATTTTTTTTCCAAATTTATTTTCCTTCGAGTAAGTTTAGTGAAAACTTTTCTAATAAGTTCAAATTATCTGATTTCGTCAATAATTCTCTAGGGCAGAAATAAGCACTGTTGCCCAGAAAAGAGGATCGAAATTCCACGCATAGGTAAGGGATGATGGCTACTCTATTTGACAGATTGCACAAATTTCTCACTGCTCTTTCGGAATGGTCCAGAATGCCATGATAATAGGGGAAGAGAGTGCGACCCACGTCAGCAATTTTCTAAATTTTTGTTTTGACGTCAAAGTAGGCGTTTTTCATTGTCGTTTGCCACTCCGAGGATGATCGATATACCACCAAATTCCTAGAATAGTTTTACTTTTTTGTAGACTGTCCTTTTTGTGAAATCAGTTGTTTTGATAATGACTGTAGCCTCTATTCTGGGCTTTGTCACAGTAGGAACGGTTTGTTTTGACGGTTCATTTCATGATTATCTATACATAAAGACATAATTAAAAAATACTTTCTAGGGCTAAATTATACAAACAAGTAAATCAAATCAATACAAATGTAGAGAATCTTTAAAAATACGTCAAAAAATATATCAAAAAAATACTACGAGCTTTCATCGTAATTTGTATATGGAGTTTTTTGCATAAAAGTGAAATCACCGGGTAGTAGGATTTCATTTATCCTGTGTCCTTGATGAGATGAATTGAAGATAGGCGATTGAGTTTATTCGCTAATTTATTATCAAATACTGTGCGACAGTTGATACACAGCTGAAGCTCAAGACCAAAAGACTGCCCCTGGTTTAATCCATATATATTTTCTTTAATTACAGAGCTTCTTAAGTCTACCACTGCAAGAAACACTTACACAAAAGCCCAGAATGTGGTTAATTCGACAATACGCGCAGCCAAACTTGTGTATTACTTTTCGAAATTTAGTCCTAATATTCCCCCTAAAGCTCTTTGAAAAAATCTCAAACTGGCGGGTGTTTGTGGAAAGGAACAAAAAAACTGCAATTTGAGCTCAAATGATGTTTATTTTACTTCCAGTTATTCTAGTTCCCCTAACACTGGTCGTTTTCCAGAGTTCATTCAAGCCAGCCGTCTCTTCAAAAGCCTCTTCTGCTTCCGGTGTTCAAGCACTGAGGAATTGTCTAGGGCGGTCTACTCAATTAAATCTGATGCAATCATCCCAGACAATATGCCACCTAGATTTCTGAAGATTTTATTTCCTCTTATTCATTCGTATGAATTTCACATTATCAATTTTTGCCTGGCTTCTTCTAGATTTCCAGGCTCTTGGAAACTATCCATTATGCTTCCGATCGCTAAGTTAAGATTATCAGAAAGTTTTGGTGATTTCCGCCCAATTAGCATCCTGTGTTTTATGGCTAAGCTGTTGGAGCAATTATTGTGCTGGCAAATACAAAGTTCTCTCAAGGACCACAGGCTGCTATCTCGCTGGCAGTCTGGTTTTCGTCCACGATATATTTGTGATTCCGTACCGCTAAGAGTCACAACTCACATTCGCGAAGCGCTTGATAATTGCGATGTCAGCGTGCTAGTCCTCCTAGATTTTTCTAAGGCCTTTAATAACATGCGCCATGAATTACTATCTAGAAAATTGGCTTGTTTTTATCATTTATCTGAATCGGCGAGTAATTTAATTGAGTATTTCCTGTTTAACCGCGAGCAAAGAGTGAAAGTCAATAATTAGATATCTGGTACTTTTCCTCTTCCCAGAGGCGTTCCTCAGGGGTCAGTTCTTGGACCTCTCCTTTTCTGCATGTACATTAATGATCTTCCTGATATTTTGCAGGCTGTTCAAATTCAACTGTATGCGGATGACGTTCAACTTTACTGCAACAGGAGATTGAGCAAGATTGAGTTCAGCGTATGAATTGTGACATTGACTCCTATAGCGCTAAATGGGGCCATCCTGCCTTTCATGAGTCAAGTGAAGAATCTGTGAGTTCGCTTAGACAAGCAAATGAAGTACTGCGATTATGTCAAAGACTTAATGGGCAAAGTATATGCTAGACTGCGTAGGCTCTGGCTTTTCGCTAGTAGATATCACCTAACCTTCGCTCACAACTAGTCAAAGCTCTTCTATTACTGTACTTTATATATGGAAGTATACTTTTCCCCAAACTTGACTCACTTTGCGTATGAGGAATTGAAGTTGCGTTCAACTACTGCATTAGGTATATTTATGGACTGCGTCGTTTTGATCACGTGAGTTCGTACAATTGAACTTATTGAGATGTCTGATTGATGTATACTGAAAATGGAGGGCAGTTGTTTTTCTTTATGAGGTGATGCAAACAAAGGAGTCCGAATATTTGTAATGTCGAATATCATTTCTCCAATCAACTAGACATAATAGGTCTGTCTGTTTACTTTTGAGTAAAAATCTTTGCGTAAAAATCAAGTAAAAACTTTTATGCGGTAGAAGGGATAACTCAAGAAAAGTTACCAGACACTTCTCGAGTAAATTTTGTTGAGCTTGCAGTGTGTCAAAAATTTGACAGATAAGTTTTCTATGCAAAACAAGGTTTGAAAATAATAATTGTGATTAAGTAAAACATCTTTCTCTAATTTAATTAAAAAATGGAAAAAAATGTGCTTAAAAGGTCGCTTATAGCCATTCTGGCAGATTCGAGTAGCAGTGATAGTACAAGTGACAGTTGTGTTCTAATCGCAATTGAAATCAATTTTCACTTCATATCACAACAAGCGTGTTAACGTCAAATTTAATACTTTTGACAGTCAGCTGATTGCATATCGAAGTTACACATCTTCTTAATCATGAGTAAAACTGTGCAACTTTGTGCAAGAGGGGAAATGTATAAATTTACTCGATTTTTACTAGTTAAAAGTAAACAGACGGTTTGTGAGTAAAAATGCGTAAAAGTTTTTACACCGAGTAAAAATTTTCGAGTAAACAGACAGACCTAATAAATTGCTGTTAATGCGTTGTAATAAAACAATACTCGAGCGTTCTTTCTTCGTTCAAATCCCACGTATTTGAAATACTTTGCCTCGTAGCGTTAGGCAGATTACAGTGGCGGCAACTTTTAGGGGGTTTCTCAAAATGTATTTAATCATTAATTAAATTATTTTTTTACTTTTTTTGTTCATGCTACCTTTTTCTTAATATATAAATTAAATTAAATTAAATTGTATTAATTAATAATGAATTATGTTATAACTAGATATAGTTTCGCAAATTTATCAATCGAATTTATATTTTGTACAACATAAGATACAATTCTTCCGTACCTACTTCTCATTAATAAATATTATTATTATTACTCCCGTATTACATATGTACAACAATCCTCATTTCATGAAACTACATGAAGAATTTTCAAAATAATTAAATTCCATACAAAAGGTGAGAATTTCTGGCAGATTTTGAAAAACATATGTAGTAACTAAAGTATATATGTTACAAAATTTGGGAATATTTTCAAAATTTCAGATTTTAAGAGTTTTTCGTCTGACTCTGTCGCTGATGACTACTTAAGAAATTGATCATTTCTTCGAATGGGTGGTCGTATTAATGGCGAAAACGAACTTTTTGGTAGAATATTTCAAAAAAATATATTTGTTGAGAACTGACAAAAGCGAAAGTAGCCTTACAGCAGCTTTAAATTTATCTACACATTTTTCAAAGTATTTTGATGAACCAATTAAAGCGTTGACTGTTGAAATTAATGGACACATTTGGCAACGTCGTAGTCGGATTAAATAGGATTTTTAGAAACATTTCCTTTATCTGATAAAAAATTTAAAAAACAATTATATGTACATATTTCTCTGAACTATAAATTGGATTCATTTTAAGTTTTAAAAACTTATCCCAAGACTACATTTTAGTAACACTATTAAGGTGGTTTTGTATTTTTACATTAAAAACACCTTCATACCATAAATATAGCAAAAATTGAAATTAATTTCATTCCAAAAAAAAACTTCTTGTTTACAGTCATTAAACGTTTGTTTGAGTAAAAAATAAACAAAATTTAATATAAAACCAATGAAACAGTGTTGTTAATATTCTGAAAATTAAAGTAGTCCCAATCCTATCAAATGAGAAAGAAAATCCGATCCCCTTTTAGTTAAGTAAGCGTATTTCAAACTAAAAAAAAAAAAAAACTTCGTATTCCTCAAACGTTTCTTTAATGATTCTAAGACTTCAAAATGTCACACCATCATAAACCCTGCTTTAGTGTCTCCTATCACGTCCTGAAAACTCTTGTAGAGCGATCAATTTTACACGTATAAACTCATCTCTTTGTTTGCTAGGAATAATTTAGGAAAACTTGCATTTGCATTTATGCCAAAGTGGCTCTTAAAATATGCTATCGACTTGGCAAGGCAAACGCTTAAGGTCTTCTAAGTGTAGACGCTGGAAGGGTCATATAAAATTTGTCACATCTTGTTGTCGTTATCTAATTTCCTCTTACCCCCCAATTATTGTTGTTCAAACACTAACAGATCCCTTTCTATTCGCTAATGATACCTAAACATTTTCATCTGGCACTTCTTTTAAGGAAGGATTTTGTTTGATAGAAAACTTTTTTTTTTACTCTTCTTGACTTCTCATTTCAATAGCTGCTGATGAAAACTTTTCTGGAAGATGTTTTAAGTAGCAGATGTCATCATTTACATTCACAGCGTCCTTTATTGTTTGCTGCTGCTAAAATTGCAGATTAGTCAAAGGTTTTTCGTGTGCTTAAAATAAAAGTTAAAGTTCTTTGAATGTATGCTGTCCCAACAGCATTTGGAAGTGAAGTGCAAAAACAAAAAAAAAACTTTAATGATGGCAATTTTAGTGTAAATAGAAGAAATGTCAGGCCTAATTGGAAGAGATATGAAGACTAATTTATCACACTACAAGCGTAATATTGAATTACGAGAGGGGCAAGCTTTAACGAATGGAATGAAGGAAATTTTACGAAATTTGGGAAATATATTTTAATTAAAATTATCCCGAAATATTACGTGTAAACATTTCATTTAAATTTTCAAAAATTTTATGGGTAAACAAAGTGTAAAATAGTGAGGAAAATAAATTACTTGAAAATATCATATCGCTTTGATATTTTCTATGATTTTCGTTCTTGTATAATGCCTTTGGAACCTCTCTTAGATTTGGGGAAGTCTTGCTTGTCGAACATGAATAGTTGACAGAACACTCTACTATATCTGCCCTTCAGCAAATTTTCATTTTGTAGATGGGATTTAAAAAAAATTGGTGTTGGATACTTAAATTAGGAGCTCCAAATTTTAGGTTCACAGACATGATCTCGGAGCCTGTGAGTCCAGTGTATATTTTATATTCAAGTGTAATTTGTTTGTATTTCACCAGCAATGATTTCATCATGCCGAATTAATTTAATTCAAATTCAATTGATTTCGAATTGTAAATTTAAATTTATATATAAATTGGATGAAATTCGGAGTGGGCAATGTGAATTTGAAAGAATCGCTAGTATGATTTCAATTTTTTTAGAATAACTATTTTAGTTTACAAACAGTTGCAGCAGCTGTCAAAAAATGTTTCCCTTAGTTTTGCAATCTAAGCTTTTTCGAAATGTTTGCGTATTCTCTAGGCGAATTTTGATATGCTTTTGTTTTGTTTTTTATTTAAGTCTCGTAAATGATAGTTGAGGGTCTTATAGACCCCTACCATAGTAGTTTATGAACCTTACTGCATCACTACATATTTCTTAGCCAGCCATCTGTAACTTTTCTTCCTTCACCTATCCATACGTTCTCTTGACGACTTACCCACCATTATCTATTATTTTATCATCATTGCTGTTCATTTAGCGCCGACTCAGGCGTATATTTTTGAAAAACTGTAAAACTTTCACTAAAATCGTAACGATCGAATTTTTGAAAAGGGTATATATGTACGTACTTTTGTTGCTGCACGTGTACAGGTACTTTAACAGATATACGTGTAAATAAACTTATGTAAAAATTTTAGTTCGTTTTGTTTTTGCTCTGATGCTTTTAAGTTTATGTTCAGTATTTTTTGCAATCAAACAACGGAAATCCATAAAATTAAGCAATGTATCGAAATAATTCGAAATTTTCATCAGAAAATTGTGAAAATTCAAATTACTTTATTACGTAATTACCGATATGAATAATTTAAGTGTGAAAGTGAATAATACTTTAAAAAAATTAGTAATAATGAGTTAATAGAATATAATATTGAATATAGTGAAGTAGAGAAATGCATAGAAGTTATGCGATTAATGAAGTTAATATAAAAATGTTAGCTGAAATTGAGGATATGGATACGTACAAAAGCATTTGATGCCAAGATGAAAGAGGTAATATCAAAGCTAGTGGAAAAGAAGTGTGTAAGTAGGATAAATAGGTATGGTATAATAGAGAATTAACAATATTAAGAGAGCATAAGATTAATGCTAATCAAAGAGCTACATTAACTAATGATGAGAGGGAATGGTGAAATTAAAAAATGATACGGAAAAACATAAAAAACACAATTAGGTATGATAAAAGGTATAATAATATATAATAAGAAGGATCGATCTAAAGATGTGGTGTATCATAAAAGATATTGTATGAGATAAATCAAAAGCAGATATATCTGAAGTTTGTTTTGAAGATGGTAAGACCACAAGTAGTAAGAGCATAGCGGACAAATTCAAGAAGTATTTCATAGAAAGTGTAGAGAAAGCTAATAGTGAGATACCAACAGATCTTTTGAATCACACGGATAAACAATTTCGTTTTAAAATATTAAGTGGTGAAGAAATACAAAAAATATTTGTTGTGTAATAAACCAAAAAAGAGACTAGAACAATTTAAGTACTAAAATCGTTTCACTAATGAGTCGTCAATAACTGGAGAACTTTCCGACCATTTGAAGGAATCAATTCATAAGGTAAAAAATATGAAGAAATGTGAAAAACTCAAGCCAGTTAATATGTTACCAATATGTGAGAAGATTTTGGAAAAAAGAGTACAAATCCAACTAAAAAAATACCTAGAAGAAAATTGTGTTATGGCTAATGAAAAATCGGGGCTTACAAAGCAACGAAATTGCGAGACAGCATTAAATTGGGCAGTGACGGAATGAAAAGAAGAAATGGAGGAACGTAATGCTATTCTAACAGTATTCTTGGATTTTAAAAGAGCGTTCGAGAGACTATAGACAGACAAATTCTTATATGAAAGTTTGAAAAATATGGTATACAGGGCAAGGTTTCGGATCTATTTAGAGACAGAGGACTATACTGAATGACATGCTTTCCCAAGCAGTTGAAATAAAATTTGATGTACCACAGGGATCAGTGGTGAAGACACTATTGTTCTTAGCATATATAAACGACATTAGGAGTGCGTTGAGACATTCAAAAATTAGACTTTTTGCTGATGATACGTTGGTGTTTGTGACTGGTAAAGATGTAGAAGGAATCATTAACGTTTTAATAATGGATTTAAATGAATTAAGTGAATGGATTAGAAAGAATAACGTGAAATTAAATGTTTAAAAAAGAAGAAAAAACTAAATGTGTGGCCATAAATAGTACGTATAAGTTAGACTTAGAAATAGATAGCGAAGAAATTGAGTGCGCGAGTGAAATTAAGTCTCTAGGGGTTATTATTGAGAACAAATCAAGCTTTAATGGACATATTGATTACTTTTGTAAAAAAAATGGAAAAGAGTCTCCTATTCTAGAAGAATACGAAGAAGTTTATCGGCATTGAGTTCAATCAAAATATATAATGCTTTAATAAAGCCAAAGTTAGAAAGAATTCAAAAGCTTCAAAATAGAGCGATGCGCATAATACTAAGGTGTAAAGATTCACGGCTTCAATTGGATATTTCTCGTATATTTCTTTTCATTTTTAATATTTGAAACGGTTGTCTTTCGAGATATCTACCTATACAGGAGAGAGTTACGAAGGTATCAGATGTTCAGCCGTATAACATGAGAGGAGCAGATGTAAATATTCGATTTGACTTATTTAATAGAAGTTGGACACAACATTACTAGTATATAAAGGATTTCAAAATTTTAATGAACTACCACTACAAATAAAAAGAGAAAGTAATTTTAAGATTTTTAAGAGAAAATGTGTGCAATATGTAAAGAATGGAGCTGTTTAATGAATTGGTATGTAACTTATGAGCTATGTTATGAAAGTATTATTTGTACTAATAAATAACTATCTTATCGTTCAATTTCGAATCGCTCACAAGGAAATTCCGCCTTTCGGTGACTTAAACTTGACGAATTATGTGGTTTCCATTCATATATAAAATTCAGTTGTATTTGAACCAAAAAAGTCAAGTGATTATTTGTTGTTATTTGGGCAGTTGTATAATCATCACAAAAAACTGAAAATATCATTTCCCTTTGCATCTCGGTAAAGTCACTATATATTTGCATAACATATCTGATAGTGAAATTTAGGCGGATGCTGATTTTTTGCTGTATACTTAACATGCTATCGGCTTAACCAAAAAGAAGTTTGGCAACAAGGTGTTAAGTGCAGCACATCGCGCATTTTTTGTGTAGTCTTAGGCAAGGCCGTATTTATAGGGTGGGTTTGAGGGGTTCAAACACCCCTTCCCCTAGTGGAGCCTATACCTTTTTTAATCTGATTAATCTGATAAGTCAAATTTTTGCCCACAATTCTTTATATGTAGACAACAATTGGTTTTATCATTTTATATTTTTTTTTTATGTAAAGCAACTTTAGGAAAATGGTATGCAAAATAGAGAAAAAATATAAACAGTACAGTATGTATAGTATATATATATAATACATCAGTAGATGGTACACCGTACCTAAATCGCAGTGGTATTTTAAATTTTGTTTACACTTTAAACGGAACATTAAATCTGAAGGAGGATTTACATTATGATGGCATGCATTTTTCCAGATATTAAGAGGGAGATAGTACATCGTATACGGAAACATATTTATGAGTGACGAAAGAAGCAAACGTCTTCTGAATTTTTTCAACATCTCGTTTTGCCAATATTTTCGTGTCCGGAAAAATTTATTCCCATAAAAAATTCTCAAGCATACAAAGGTTTTTTATGGTGCTGGAACTAAAACTTTCTTACTGACAAACACTAATCTGTCAATTTTGACTACTGGCAATACGTTTTATTATAATTTTATAGCAAATATTTTATAAATTATCTGTAGAAATAAAAAAAAAGGCAAAAATACGTTTTTAATTTGTAATTAAATATCGTGTAATTGAAAGTTTTTAAATATTTTTTTTTTATGGAAAGATTTCAAATTATTTCGGAGGTAGTCCTTCAACTAGAAGAGCATCCACAGATTTATTGCAGTGGTATTTTCCAAAACTTGTTTCAGATGATTTGGAAATAGATATTTCATTTTGATAATTTGACTGTTTGACAGTTTGCGATTTTTCCCATAAAAAGTAGTGGGTAGTGTATGTTTGAGGTATTGTAGTGATTGCTTTGGTGGCACTGAAATTTCAATAATCTATCTCCCTCACATTATCTGAAAAAAATGCATGCCATCATAATGTAAATCCGCCTTTAGTCTAATTTGTATTTCATCGTTAAAACAACAATTTTTGTTGTAACTAATTATAACATGATAACTAATATTTTCCATGACCATGGGGCCATGGTTTTATGTAAATAGCTGAAATTATTAGTTTACTTTTTAGGGTATTTTAGGTAATTACATAATTATATGTAAAATGCCCTAAAAAAAATGTTTTTTTTTAAATAACTTTTTTTTTAAATTGCTTTCTTGACTCCGTCAATAAAATCGATAATCGAAATTTTAAAATTGAAATGAGTGAAGTACTTTCCCACTTCTCAGGAAGAACGAAGAAATAAATTTATTTCTGCATTTTTTCTTTTTTTTTTTTTATATAAAGTGGAGCTTTATATTTTTTTTCTTGGAATGTAAATAATATGTAATAACAATAGGATTAAACAACATGTTTTCGAACATAACTTTTTAAATTTCGGAAGCTTCACACTGCAGACCTACAGAACATTAATTGAGAATTACCGTGAACTCATTTATAAAATATAGCACTTATATAGAATATGAATAGAACTTTCAATTTAATTGGAATGCAATTTCTATTATTAATTCACATTATTTCTCAGTTATTCTTTCGTCTCTGGAGGGTATTACACCGTTGACGCACAGCTAGTATAGGTACCATGGCTCGGATACCATTGCATTCTCTTCCCATGCTAGGTGACAGATGACATAATAGTTTCATTTGACAGCTTTTGAAACTTATAGTTTTTGCTTTTGGAGAAACGTCAGATATATTTAATATTTTCATATTTTATATTTTCTGATTTTCCAAAAAGGCCTACTTGAACAAAAAGTCATAAACTAGATAATTTTGTTACTACCTCAAAGTGATGCTGAAACCATTAAAAAGTTCCGTGCACTATGGAACAAACCCAAGTATTTATACTAAACTCGTACCAGTTTACTCACTTTGTATTATATTGGAATTCAACGTAACACACGCGGTTTATGCATGTACTATGGTATTTGTACTAGCTGTGTGTCACAGGTATTAGCCAATTAGGTTAAACCCCTCCTATTCGTGATCTATAAATACGGCCTACAGCCTTGGTTTTAGGTATTAATTACGTTTGATTTTTTTTTCTTTTTTGTTGAAAAAACGGAAAGACTAAGAATTTTAAGGAGGTAAAGAGTGAGTTTTTATTTTAACCATAGTAGAGTGCTCAAAGCGCTCTACTTTGGATACAATGCCTGTTTTAAAGAAATCAATGGAATTAATTATATATTTGTGTTGTTTCTAAGTTTTGTATAGAGGTGATTTGTTTTTAATGTTTGTTCTGTCACTTTATAGAGTAATATATTGGGTATGGTGAGATTTTTATGTTATATATTAATTGTGCATTAATGTCTGTGCTGTGCTATGAGGTTAAGAGTTATTTTTAAAATAAATAATTTGAGGTCTAACAGTGAGTACTTACGAAACTTTTCTGGGAACCTTGTAAATTGCCTTTGAACTCTTTCTTACTGTGTTTATATAGACTTGATAGAAATAAATAAATACGGCTCATTCTAATGTAATTATAAAGAGTCAAAATTCTAAAAGATGTTCTGAATGATTTACAGCTCCTAATTTTTCATAATGAATCAAACAGGCGAATTGAATTTATATAAAAGCCAAGTTTATACAGTTTTTTTTTCAAGGTAAGTGTATAGATGGTCTCTCTTATCAAGGACCTTAGAATAATATATAAGGATATATTGTATCGACTTGTAAGCCTCTGTCTAAAACATCTGCAATAACATCAATCTACAGGTCTAAATAGGTAGAAGTTGAACGATTTGGAAAAAAGCTTGGTTAATAGTCACTTACATTAAGTGCTTAACTTGGGAGAAGATATGATTATAAATTACATTCTCAAAAACTAGTGATATGCCATTTGATTCACTTATTGGGCGATAATTTTTAATTAATTTTTGGTCGTTATGGAGTTAGCAAATGAGTTTTTGAATTTTCTTGGGAAGGTAGGTAGCTTCAGATATGGATTTATTAAAGAGATGGAAGATGGGCGTTGAGAAATTATGTATACAATTTTTTAAGAATATATTTTGTAATTTGTCTGGGCCAGGATCAATTCAGCTTTGTATAGTTCGTTTTTCATGTACATTAATTCATTCGACGGTTAAATAATTTTCTAGTCTTATTATATATTGAGTTAGTTGTGGTATTAAAGACATAGTAGAATCGTTATAAGCTATTTCGGTAGGGAAGGAATTGATTAATTTCATACTCTTTGAATGAAAGAAAAATACTTTTAGGATGCTTGTAACATTTAATTCTGTATTTCCTAAATGTCTTATGTAACAGGCTTCCATCAGCAGTTTTACTCTTTTTTCAAATATGAAAAAGTTACTTACATACGGATTCTTATATGCGAATATAATTACTTAATCTTTCCGATACACGACACATAAACAACAAATAAAATTATGGCACACATTTGAATGGGTTTTAGCTATTAAATATAATTTAAATTGAAAAACATATAACTAAGTGTAGTATAAAAAATCTTCAAATATTGAAAAAAAAAAAAAATTATTTCAAAGTTATTTACTAAAACTCCAAATACTTTATCCTTGAATGTTCCTCCTTCTACTCGGAGAACTGTGAAACAAAAATGTAAGAAAACATCATCAAAATATCAGACGGCAAATAATTTTCCCAATTATACTAAATTGTATACAGTGCGCTTGTAGTAGATGTCCTGTACATAAAATTTGATATATCTTCGTCCGCTGCCTTCATACGTTGTAAAATTACAATTCTCGGCACATACATTCATTTTATGCGATTGACATTTTCGGTCAGTCTGGTGGTCAAGCCAATAATTCACTTCAAATTGTCCGCACAATACAGAATGATTCTGTTGGTTGTCCTTAATAAATTAATCAAAATTTCAATAACTCTTCGAAGTGGTGGTCGATGATCCATACTTAAACCATGTAAAATGGAAATTAAATTTGAAATTTAAATTTTTCATCCTTAATAATTCTGTACTTCGATGTGTATGCGTGTGTGTGTGTGTATTAGACTTAATCCTAAAGATTTGGAAAATCAGTGTTATTTAAAGGAGAAATGTAAATGATTTGATAAGTTACAGTAAGTAGTACAGAATCCCAACTGATTTATTAATTAAAGCTTCATATCGGGGCATATATAAATAACAGGAGCAAATAACAAGAATGTTCACTCATTCCGAGTTTCTCAAAATTTTCGTGATCTCATCTCATCTTTCTGGATCTGGAATTATTCCTTCTTATGCTCGTTTCATAGTTGTGTTTTATCTTCCCAAACTCATATTCCCATATCTTAGAACAAGTCTGCAGTTATCACAAGAGAATATATATTAAGTCATGAAAACCGAATTTCGTATAATACATACGTATGTACATATGTAGAACAAAATCCAATTGTATAACGGGGTTATATTATTTTACACTCATACATTTACAAATATTTACATAAAAATTATACGAATAATATACGGGAGAGTAAAATCTTATCATCCTGTCTGAAGATTACGGGCGCGACTTGTACATGAATACTACATCATTTCTTGACAGTTCAAATATTTGTATTCATATGCCCTATGGGCCCGGGTTAAAATCTTGAGCTTTGTATTAAGGAATACATTTCAAATAAAATCCCCGGATGGCAATCTACATACATTTGATAGATGCTGAGATATTTTCTGATTCGTCTGATGTGTCCTTGAACTATTAGACAATACAAAAACAAAAAAAAAACATTTTTGTGTAATTTAACTGAATTGGAAATTGTCTGTCCCTGTCTGTATGATATAATGTGGACCGAATAGAAAAATTGTTCTGAAATTACATTTAGAGTAAAAAAAAAAAGTTTATTAGTAGTCAGGAAATGTGGCAACAGTTCCATAATTTTTGTTGCCACGTTGCGTCGACTGAATTAATTGTCAAAGGATATGGACTTCTTGAAGGAGGCTTAATTGAATGCTATCAAGATTAAATAATAAGGAATATGAAATTTCGAAAAAGATACACGATTTCGACAATGGAATATGTAAACTATACTGGAAAATTGTCCTTAAAGAAATGAATCGATACAAGGCACGGTTTTGGGAGTCAGCCAGTCTAGATGGCAAGATGCAGGAGAATATTTTTTTATCATTTCGGAATACCTAGCAGTTGTATTTAGGTAAAAGAGAAACCAATTAAATAATATAGGAATGGTGTTTGTAATAAAATTTGTATAAAAGTCATGTTTGTCGATATCTTTATGGTCATAAATTTTAGTTGAGATAATATTGAGAAATGTGGCAACTGTGCGATTCTTCATACCAAACTGATGAAGCTTAAGGATGATTTGTAACATGAATATTAAATCGGAAACAAGGTATCCATGGGGATCAAGGTAGAAGGAATAGAGTATAGGCATTGTTCAAATATAACTCCATGCGGATGTATTATAGTGCTCTAATATTTTTCCGAAATGACCAAACAACATAATATCTCCTCATGATGACTTCTGGCAACTAATTGTTAATGTTGGGTTAATTTTGAAATACTGATGGTCTAAATAGGAGAAGTTTAACATGAACTTGAGTATGTGAACTTGATTTGACAAATATTGATAAGCTTAACTTTTTAATCACAAAGACAAATTGAAATGTTAGAGTTTTGTGCACGAGCGATAAGATTGATGTAGCTATGAAACTCAGCGAAACTAGATAGTATGATACGGGAGATGTGATCTAAATGCAGATAAATGAGGTATTCAGTTCAATTCAAACATTGAAGAAGTCACCGAAAGGTCCATGCATGAATCCTTATGATGACTAGTGTAGGGGGAACTAACTTCAACGATACTAATATACTTACAAAATTTGTAGTATTACAAGAAAGAAGAATCTGAATTTAGATTGACTATAAATCGTAGGTGGAGAAATAAGACTTAAATGTACTATTATTATTATTAATAAAAAGCGACCTTTTTTAATTTACAAATCTCTCTGTACTGACAATGAGCAAAACTTAAAATTAAAAACATTTGTTAATTGGGTTGCTACCCGGAACTCGTAAAGTGTGTTCATTTGACTCCACAAAACACAAATGTTTTAACTTTTGTTTTCTGGAGCCAATCGTGCGCGTGTTGGCGCGCATCGGCGTTCCGTTCTATGTATCTGACCAGCGAAAGCAACGCCGCCACAAACCATTATGGAATATTAAAAAAAAAAAATTAGAAAAAAACAGGTGTCCAAGTATAGACCTTTGTGGTACTCCATTAGGTTTGCGATGCAGATGAAAATTTGGTTTGTGAAAAATTGTGTTATTCTCCGTCGCTGAGGTAATATTTCAGAAGCTTAAGGGTCAAAGAAGGAATTAAGAGTTATATGGTTCGACAAATCGTACTCCTTACAAAAAATCCAAAAGTAAAATTATAGTAAAAGTATCATGGTCTATCGTCTCATTAATCTCATCTGAAAACTTAAACAGAGTTGGAAACGAAACTGATTTATCGATAGGTGATTCCGTTCCTTTAACTCATCTTGAAGACTCATTGTTTAAAAAACTTGATTTATGGCTGCCAATTACGGGCTGAATATAGTTAGTGCACTGATCAAATCCAATCAGGAGCTGTAAGTCTACTAGGATGCCAATTAATAAAAAAATTTACTTCTATTTTTCAAGAGTTTCATAACTGTTAAAGAATATTATCAAACATAACTCCATGTGCATGTGCATGAACCTAATATGGAAACATTTACACAAGATAATGGGCCATCTAAAACCACTTTAGACTCATAAAATTATTTAGAAAAACCCCCAGGATATGTTATATCTAAAAATTAAAACTTTATTTTTAAGTACTTTTCGTTAATTATGCTTCCATAAAGAATGATATGAAAAATAAAAATTCACTGCTTATGGGAAAATATTTATACGGTCCCTAATATATACCGGCAAACATGACGAAGGAACTTTTAGTTGTTGTGCATAACGGCGATGCTCTTAAACGTTGTCCTTGCAAAAAGTTTAAAAAGTTTTTAAACCTTTATATAGTGGCAAAAGACAAAAGTTTTTGTCGTCCATTGCTAGTTAGTTAGTTAAGTGCATATAGAAAGTTGGCTCTGAACTTTTGCACTAAGCCATTTTAACGGGCATACAGTCTTCCAGCGAAATAAGTCTATTGTCCTTAGATCATTTGAAAGGACGAACTAGTGCTATAGCATTCTATGGAGTTTTTGTTATGTTCCTCCTTCTACTACTTCCTGCCATTCTTTTAGAAATTGAACTCAAAGGAAATCCTTTTCAACTGAAACTGTCTGATTAAATTACTCGATCTTGTTTACAAGGGAAAGAAAAGTATTTTCTTGGTGTTTTAAGCATGAAACGACAGTATAGGTTTGTGCACTCTTGTTTTATTACGACTATAAATTTGTATGGTTAAAAGTTTTAATTAATTACGCTATGAAAATTAAGGAAGTAGAGGATGGTGAATATGAAAATTTAAGGATTTAGAATTTATGAACTTTATAATGTGTCATACGCTAAATAAATGGCAAAGAGAATAAAAATAGTAAAAAGGATAATGAAAAAATAAATATAAATAAGGAGAATGATAAAAAGTTTTATGGGTGTTAGGTATTGTAAAAACATTTCGGTATTGTTGTTTAAACGCCCAATAATATTCGCGAAATGCAATCTCCATCAAGAATATAAATTTCACCGAAAAGAGCATACGTTCAAGCATAGTATAGGTAATCCACAGTACATTTTCTTATCTATGTTATGCCCGTCTAGTTGGCTGTTGTTAAATTACTTGTAGCACGGATCGCATTTCGGTGAGTTCCTAATTTCCGATTTGAAGAATAACTCAGTGGCACTAGCATAGTTCATATTAAGTCTGAATACCTGTCAACGGTAAAAATCAGGATGAGAATAAATTGACTTAAAGTCCGCATGATAATGCCCATAGTATTACCTATACGTCAATTCTTCCTCAGCAGAGAAAAATCCATCTAGTACCTTAAGTTGACAGAAAAGTTATTTTAATGATTGTCATCATAACCTTATAAAAATATTATTTATTTTGTGAAGACATGAGCTGAATGATAAAAAAAAAAAATAAATAAGAAAATTAAGGAAGGAGATAAGTTTTTTTTGGGTTATACCAATTCTGGTTGAGGAGATGTATCCACATTTGCTGTGTCTTCAATAAGATGAAACTACCCTGAGTGGAGGTCTGATTGGAGTAGAAAACTGTGGCTGCTGTGATGACTTCTTGGCGCAGGAAACAGTCGACTTGAATACTGCTTGACGCTGAAAACTGATTGCCTGACTCCTTGATGTAGAAGACTGACGGCTTGAATACCTGGCTACCAGTCGATCAAGCTATATACGTAGTCAGGTGAGGCTTGACCATTTTCTGGATCTGGGAAAACTTGGAAAGCCCCCAGTCTTTTTAATGGCGACTTGATGCTCTTGAAACGTAGTGTGTGAATCTCATCATTCTGCTGCTCTAAAGATAACATCAGGCGTTCCACAAGGCTCTATCCTTGGGCCCCTACTTTTCTCCCTATATGTTAATGACCTACAGACATGTACCTCTGAATGCCATACCCAACTTTATGCTGATGATGTGCAGATTTCCCTTTCTGTTCCCGTTTCACTTATCTCTATGGGAATTGAGAAACTTAATATAGATCTTGCAGCAATTGGTTATTGGGCTTCATTGAATAAACTTAACTTAAATCCTGCCAAATCTCAAGTCATGGTAGTGTACCATCGTAATATAGACACCTCTGTTCTTCCTCCAGTGATTATCAATAGTACAGTAATTCCTTTTTCCTCTAAGGTTAAGAATTTGGGTATCGTATTTAATTCTAGGATGACTTGGGCTGATCATATCTCAAGTTTATGCTTCTTTAAAGGCTCTTTGGCGTAACGCAGCATGCACGCCTTTCAAAATTCGGCTTAGACTCGTTAAAACGCTTATACTCCCACTGATTATTTATGGTGATGTTATTTATTGTGGTTTAGACAGCCATAGTCGTAGACGTCTTAACGAAGCTTTTAATTCATGTGCTCGGTACATATTTCTTTTGAAAAGATATGATCACATATCACAGTATGTTCGGAAAATCTTAGGATGTTCCTTGGATATATATTTACAATATCGTATTTGCTTAATGATCCATAAAGTGATCCATGGCCGATGCCCGGATTACTTATTAAACTATTTTCAGTCTTTATCATCTAGTAGAACCAGACAACTATTGATTCCTACCCACACGTTACTGCTTAGCGCGAGATCTTTCCCTGTTCTTGGTGTTAGAGTATGGAATGCTTTACCTGTAGATATTCGCCTCATTGTGAATGCTCGCAACTTCAAATCCAAGTGTTGGATGTTCTTTCAATCGAATAATATATAATTATGCAAATCTTTATCTTTTTGATTTTACTATTGTTATCATCTGTGTTTTCTTTCTTTTTATTTGCTTAAATTTTCTTTCATTTTCTCATATCATTTATAATTTTTAATTGTCGCTAATATTTTTCTTTTTTTCTTTCACTGTAAAATTATGTTTCTTATTTATGAATTTGATTAGGCACACATAAAAGAGTATTATGTAACTCACTTGTGCTTGTTAATAAAGAATTATTATTATTATTATTAAATCTAGACTGTCCCTATGACAGGGCGATCTCATCAGGATTTCATTGCTGTCTTGATGAAATCGCTCTGTTATTGTTGATCGAAACACATTACACACAGTACCTATACTCTCCAAAAAATATTTTTTTATGGAATTATTAGATCTTCGGCTTTAGGCCAGAAACTGACAGTACCTCGGTACTAGTCTTTTAATTTTCTCTGCTCATATGCAGTAGGTTGAGAATCGCCTGTAGACTTGTATTTTGTACGGGTCTCGAAAAAGTTAAAAACTCATTACCGCTTTCTACTGCACACAATAAATTTGAGTTGTTATATCTATTGATTGGGCAGGCCAATAACTGTCACTAATATGTTGAATTAGAAGTTAAAAATAAATGAAACTGACCATTTCATAAACTTTGCTCTAAAAAAGGTCATTCAAGTGCAAGAATTGTTAAGAAGCTCTTTTTAGCTGGAGGGAGAGATGAGTTCAATATTGGGTCAAGTTGTTTGTTTTTTGTAGATTATACTCCGCTCTAAAAAATATTCTTGCAAATGAACGTCAATCATGCAGGGTGATATATGAATATTATAAAAAATAAAATAAAATAAACAATAAATAAAAAAACCGTACTTGGATGAAAAAAAAAAAGTGATTTGATACCAATTTTCTTTCAGTTATTCGGAGGGAATTAAAAAAAAAAGCAATTGAATTTCAGAATTTTACCATGCCTTTACTAAGAGGAAATAACTAACAGGATGATTTCGGGACTTTTTAATATATTCTAATAGTTTTGCTGACAAGATTTTTGTACTAAAAAATAGTTTTTTGATCATGCTTTTTAATTGAGATGATTTAATGGTAATCACGTAGACATATACTTAGCTACCACATATCAAAATTTTGTAGAAAGTATATTACTTGACTGCGTTTTAATTTTCACTCTCTGATGCAGTATCAGTTTAATGTTTTAATAAATCTTGTAGTTTAGTCCCAGTCCATAGTAGTGATAGAGATTTGTGCATTTTCCTATTAGCCATATCGGCGACAGATATTTTTTTAAACCACTCTGAGCTCTTTTCTTTAAGTCTTAGAAGAATTATTAAAGTCACAGTAATCGTACAACTGTTTATCTGCACTTACAAATATTAAATAATTATCATTACACTTCTAAACATTTAGTTGGCTGATCTTGGGTGAATTCTCAGGGAGGCGGTTCCCACGACATTTGATATCTTTATAATCGCTCCCTTGCCTTTATTATTGTATGTAAGACTCCTTGTTTTGTGCCAAGCTTAGTATTCCAGGTTTTGTTAATGTATCTACGAGGGGAGCGTTTCAGATATTTTCTGGCTTATCCAAGGACCCTATTAATTTTTAGAGTCGTTATCAATGTTGTTTCGAACTAGGTTTAGTCAAAAATTGGATGTTTCCATTTACCCTTTTCTGTTCTGAAGGGGATTACTCTACAATACATACCTATGTGTGGCAAAATAACTAAACTTTTTAATGTCGATACGGTGACTTTATTCTTTTAATAAGTAAACATTTTGTGCGTTTTATTAATATTTAAATTTTAATTAGCTAAGTTTGAAGTTTATTCACGTGAAACTACCTTATTGTACACGTAAAGAACTCACGTAAAAATATCCTACGAGAAGTCTTCTCTTTTCTACTTTACAACTCAGCTCAAAAAAGTTCATGTGCTTCCGTTTGTTTCTCCTCATACGCGTTTCGTCTCTTTGAGTCTAAAATTTTCAACGATCTTAAGATGGCGGGAAATTTAAATTTTGAGCATGGTAGGAAAATTTAAGCTCAGGCTGGATCAAAATTCAAAACAGTGTGCTCCCATGATTTGAGCTGTTACAGTTTTGCGTTTTTTAATCTAAACGCTCTCTTCTTTGATAATTAATTATTATTATTAATTAGAAATTCATAAATCAGTAAATGAAATCCTATGATAGAATTATCTGTGGATAATTTAATTTACATTAATTAAAGAAATTTATAATTTTACAGCCACATGGGGATCATTTGAGAATTTGTAAAATTAATCTTTTGCGCCTGTTTTTCTTTTCAAAAAGACTACCTTTTTTTTACATTATATGAATACCTTTTTACACTTTTACACTTTTTTACATATTTTTACACATTTTTAGATTACGTCAATTTTTTTTAACAATTTCTACCAATTTTCACTAATTTATCAGATAAAAAATGTAAAATGAAGTTTCTGTCAACAATTTACCCAACAAAGATACTAAATTAGTGTCGAGTGTACTCTTTTATAAATTCTAGCATAATATTAAATATTTTTTTTTCTGCATTTTAAAAAATATTTCTAAAAACAAAAAGAATTATAAAATTTTCCAATTACATAGAAAAATACAAAATGCCTAATGGGAATCAATCACGTGATTTCAAAACGTCTTAAATAACGTTTCCTTAGAAGAAAAATTAGCTACGGTTCATAAAATCTCTATCAAAAATTATACGCTTGAAATGATTTCCTTTCAAGTAGGTTGGTATCTATATGTACATGTATGTTATACATATAACTATTCTATGGAACAATTTCGTAAGCTTGGTAAGTAAAACAGTAAAAAGAAAAAGAAATATTTAAAAAAAAACCATAAAACTTTAGGCCTATAACTTTTTCTACCTTTTTACAAGATATTAGATATACAAGAAAAAATTGTTGGAACCCATTAAATAAGATGTATTGAAACAAGGAGCATAAACAAAAAAAAATGAAATAAAAAATAAAATTTCACTTAAAAGTTTTACCCAATTTAGGAGGTAAAAATATTCTGGAAGAGGACATAAGTAATGAGGCAGGGGAGGAGAAGAATTCAAAGTTTTTATTAATATGCCTAGAATTTGGTCGAAGGTTATAAGTTGATTTATGCATTTAACATTTTCAGAAGCGTTTAAATTTTCGTTTGTGAATTTTATAGTCCTACAACTTAAAACAATCGTGTGATGTTCCTGCATACATAAATTATTAAATTTGGGTACCTTTAAGGAAAAAAAAAAGATAAGTGGTCTAGAGGTCTGATAGTTACCATATACAGGAATTATTAAAGGACTTTTTTTTAAAGGAGTTTTAAGGCTTGTTAAATGGATTTCTTCCATACACACATTTAATTTATCTCAATACTTCTGTAAGATTAAATGTACGAGCTTTTCAAGTAGGTAATGCTCTAGAATTTTTAGAAATTTAGAAGAACGTCTCATTGTAGTTTTTGGCTTGATAAAAGGATGAGGCATTAGCTAAGTGTTTTACGTAAAAATAATTTTATTTTAAATGTGATAATAAAAAACTAATGAGGAATTTTTAGCAATTGACATAATGAGGCATTTTCACTATACAGACAAGAGACCCTTCAATATACATATGACCTTGAAGACTTTGATACAAAAAAGAAGCGACCAGAAATGAATTTTTCTCGTTCAAAAGAAGCATATGTCTAGCTTTCGCTATGTACTTGGGTCCTATCATTTTATCTTTATAATCTTGAATTTTAAACATGAGTTCTCTATCAGACTGATATTCAAAAAAATTTATTCACTATGACCCTAATTTCTTGTGGTATGATTAGATGTCTCTACTTGAAGATGAGCAACGCTCCTTTACAGACAGCTTATGCAGAGGAAATTTGATGAGTATGTAACTTTGATAATAGATGGCGCTCAAATCGTAAGATGTTACTGTACAATGTGAGTGAGTACTAGTGGACGTGAAGTCTAGTCTGTCAGAATGAGATGACAGCTCCTTCCGTGAATAGCGCTAACTACAGGGCGGCAAACTAGCACATCGGCTATTGCGGGATAGTTGTGGGATGGGTAAATGAAATACCTGCTGCTGTCACGCACCATATAAACAAAAAGATATCATGCCTTTAATAAAAAAAGAAAACACCACAACCAGTTCTGAAGGGCCTTTTACGCCACTTACCTTAACTTACTGTGAGGACATAGATTGACTGTCCTTTTTACCGTTCTCTGGTTTCCCTTGACATTGCCAGCACAGGTGTGCAATTTCCCTTTTACTAAAACTTGGAAGAGTGAACGGAATGGACCTCAGTTAACCTTCATAATTAAAACGGCTTCAGGAGAGTGTTTAGGTTTAGGCACTACGATGCTTCCTGCATCTTTCTTTCAAGTCAACCCTGATTTACGTTCAACTAGAAGTCTTAGCCGACATTAGAATTAACAAATTTATTGTAATAGAAAAATCAACACTTTTCTAATTAGTTAATTGATTAACTTAATATAAAAATAAATGCATCAATATATAAGAGGGGCGAAAGCAACCCAGAGAAAAAATATGGTGCTTACGCCCATAAGATTGTCCGACATGTTAAAATGTTTCAGCATCCGGTAAGTATCTATATTGGGAGATTAAAATTTAAAAATTTTAGCATTATACATAAATTAATTATGCATAAATTAAGATCAACTTCTAAGCCCTTATATTCTAAAACTAATGATGACTACTAACATTGATGGCAAACCTTTCATAAATATTATAACATCTTAACTGGCTCCCTTTTCTTTTCTTAACTATTTAATATGACAAACGGGAAATATTTACAGTGTCTAGGGCGTTTTTATAAAAATGTAAATTCAAGTTCAAAAATGGGACAAATCAGGCAACTCCTTCGTAGGGTTTTTCACTATATATTTGGAAACTGTCCGAGAACGCGTCACGTGGAGAGCTCAAATTTTGTACACGGCGTTTTCATGAAAATTACAAATACAAGGTCAAAAATGGACCAAATCTGGCGACCACATTTTGGTGTTGCCATACAAAACTTTGGGCTTTCACTATATATTTGGACACTGCGCATGCGTCGGCATAGAGAGCTGACATTTTGTACGCGGGACTTTCTAAAAAAAAATTAAATTCACTCCAAAAATGGGACCAATCGGGCAACTCCTTCGTAGGGTTGTCATACAAAAAATTTGCTACGTGGTGTTTTCATAGAAGTAGTAAATAAAATTTCAAAAATGGACTAATTGGGTTACTCTTTCTTAGTGATGCCAAACAAAACTCTTGTTTTTCAGTTATGTTTGGTAGCTGCCTCAGAAGGCTTCGAGGTGGAGTGCTCATATTTTGCACACGACTTTTCATTAAAATTGAAAATACATTTCGAAATTGGGACCAATCGGGCAACTTCTTCGTAGGGTTACCATACCAAAATTTCGTGTTTGGGCACTGCATGAATATGCGTCGACGTAGAGAGCTACACCCTCCCACACTCATACACGCACTCACACTCATACACGCACACAGTCACACACTTGCAGACATAGAGTGAAAACGTAGAGTACGGAATCGCGGATTAGCTTAGATATTATTTATCTCTAACCACCCCACCCCACGACCCAACCTTCTAGGTGTCTATATTATCGCCGGGCAACGCCGACGGGCTCCCCCTAGTATAATATAAATTTACATAAAAAGGTATTTCTAATTACCTGAGATTGTTGACTCAAGTTTTTCTAGTTTTTGTTTCCTTTTTTGTTTTTTATATAACATTTTCTTAATCGTTCTAAGATTTAATTAATATAATTAGATACATGGCCAAAACTGTTTGTATTCCTGTACTACAGCTGCTCTGAAACTATTTGAAATAAGTAAAAAGCTAGAACTGGACTAAGCCCCATTCTTATAATACCCTTGATGAATGCCAGGACAAAATTTCGTATGGTCACCGATCTATGCAAGTTTGATTTTTGAAGTGGTTTTTGGCATATATTTCTAGAACGGTTCGTCGGACAGAAAAATGATTATAACCAATTTTATATGATTTCGTGTTCTGAATAAGTTTTTAGTACAATAAAAATGTTTAGGACTGATCGTTTTCACATATATATGTAAAAAATCTAAATTTTGATATGGCAATACCAAAAAGGAGTTGCCTGATTTAGTCCATTTTTGAAATTTTAATGTTATTACTATAAAAATACCACATACTAAATTTCAGCTGTCTATGGCAGTGTCCAAATATATAGTGGAAACCGAAATTTTTGTATGGCAACCTCACGAATGAGTTGCTCGATTTGTTCCATTTTCGAACTGAATTTTACTTTTTTTCTTGTTAAGTCCGTGTACAAAACTTCAGCTTTTTAAGTGAACGCGTACTCGAGTTATCATGCGCACAGACAGACGGACGGACGGACATGCAAAAATCAAAATAACTTTTAATATTATGCGTGGGCGCCCAATCTATTTTGCTCTACCATTATTATTTCGAGGTGTTACAAACGGAATGACAAAGTTAGTATACCCGTTAGATTTCATCTTGGGTATAGAAAGAATTCTGCCAATTGCTAGATTACTGTAAATACATCCCCCTTAGACAATTCAGTACGTCGACTTTATCGATTAAGAAATTTACTTGTCAAGACTGAGTGTCCCGAGGGCCTTTAATAGATCACTGACCTGATTGATGGCCTATTTGGGACTGCGATGGTGTTTTTTGTTCTGCTTTTGACTTGCGGTAAGAGCTTTTCTTCCGTCCTTTTGTTTTATTATTGTTACTCTCGATTCCAGAATCACGATGTGTTCATGTTTGAGCAGGTAGCTTTCGGGGAAGTTTTGTAAGCGAGCACTTTCTATACCTCGGGGCTTCGCCGACAACACGACTTGCTCCACGTTGCGTTTCGTAACTGGCAGTCGATTAAATCCTTCATTGAATTCCTTAAGGCTATGGATTCCTTGCAATCATATAAAATATTATTGCTCGGTATAAGGCGCAAGTAAGACCGCAGTCTCTAAAAGATGTGGACCAGGCGGATGAGGTTCTTTTACTTGTTCCAATTTCATTTACTATTTACTTTAGTATTTTTCACTACCTTTTTACAATTTAAATGTACGCTAGAAGTCATTTTGCATAGGTCCAGCGCTTAATGTTATCGAGATTTTTCGAGACAAGAATTTCTTCCAGCCACTACGATGCTTCTTCTTCCTTTCTCGAACTTTTCTTCTTGTCAACCAGTTGTCAATCGCCCAACAGACGCAAAAAATGGCAGCACATTCAACGTGTGGGCGCGACCTATTTTGCCGCTAGATGACAGTGTCACAAACGATGTAGCATACTGCACCGTATGGGGCTGCGATCACATCAAAGAGTAAGTTAATTTTTCACCATTTTCAATCTTATTTACAATATGTACTGTTATGGTGACTATGAGTGGCATCAAAATGCGACCGAGCAGGCACTTATGGATCAGGTCAACTATCAAGCTTGCGAGGGCACAGTACAGTTTCAGATTGAAAATTTGTGATAACCTACGAAAGTGGATAGCTTACATAGTTGTTTCTTTGGTATAATGAGAGAAAATCTATTCCGTATTCTGATAAAGCAGTGCTTTTTCGCTAGCATCAAAGAAACTGACAAAAATCTAAAAAAAAATCATAATGTGAACTCTACTTCGTCGCATGGAATAGTTAACAAGTGGCTTACTAGATTTCATTGCGGTCGTATAAGAGCGAATGAAGTCCTGTTTTGGGACGATTATGGAGCTAAGGTACACCCGATATAGCGGTTTTTCTTAAGCGCTGTTTTGGTATCCTGTCGTTAACTAGTTGGATAACTTCTTGTGACTACCATATGTATCGAAAAGCTACCCTAATTGGTAAAGGAATAAAAGTTTCTTTCACTACGTAGTGAAAAATGCCAATATTGCGTTACAACCTTCTCTCTCATATACTCTAATCTCTAGATTTTATAGCCTTGCCAGTTCTTTCTTTGTCCAAACATGGCACTTGATTTGGAAAAAAAAACATTCTGAACCATATTGCCAAGTTTGAGAGATCGTATTTTGTGGAAGTCTTAAAGAAGTTCAAAAATCATTCAGCAAAGGGAGATTATGTCAAAAAATTAATCGGATTTTGAAAAAAGAGAAGAAAAAGTAAACAAATTTTATCGCAGTCTCTGAAAATCCAATAGCTCTATATAACACATATTTATATATAGCACATTATATAACGATAACACATTTATGTGACTGAAGAGCATATAACTTATTTGCGGCCTATGTTTTAGATGCTACTTGATTGCGATAATTAACAACATTAAGTGCGGAGAACCACTAAGTGAAAACTAAATTTAGTGTAGTTTAAATCTATGCGATTCAGCAATTCAAAAGGATAAACCAAGAACATGAATTAAAAGTGTCTGCAAATTTGGGCATAGTATATTTTGAATTTTCGAAAATCATATTTTTGACAATCTCGCGTTGAGCACTTATTTTCATCTTCCTTTGGACCATTTCTGACAGTTTCTTTCAGAGAAAGTATTATCATTCTTGGCAGTGAGGGCAAGGGATAGGGGTAGTTTTCTTATGTTTCGAATTATCTAAAAATAAGTTCTTCATCATATCTCCACCGAAGGCTGTCTACTAATGAGGGAGCAGGGGCAGCTGTCTACTTCCCTGAGCCTGATTTTGGAATGGAGTACTCACTTGGAAGACACACCACTGTTTTCCAGGCTGAAGTCTTCGCCATCTCAATGGCAGCGAAGTTAGCCCTTGACATGCAAATAAAGGGAAAGACATCGCCATCCTTTCGGATAGTCAGGCAGCCTTGATGGCTTTGAATGGCCCTCGGATAACGTCTAAGTTACTGGGGGATTGCAGGTCGTCAGTGGATAAGTTGTGTTTTCACAACAAAGTGTCCCTCCTATGGGTTCCTGGTCACAAGGGGATCATGGGGAATGAAAGGGCTGACCTTTTAGCTAGGGCTGGCTCCGATTCTCCGTTCCTCGGACCGGAGCCCGCCGTAGGAGTTACCACCTCGAGTATCGGGTCTCTCATCAAAGCGGATGTTTATAGGAAACATCAGCAGAGATGGGAGAACCTGAGTTCTTGTAGGTGTACAAAACTGTTTCTTGATGGGCCCAATGGGAATATGTCCGATTTTCTCATGGGGCTCGGAAGGAAACAATGTAGAACTGTGGTTGGTATCATCACCGACCACAACTCACTTCACGCTCATCTAACTAGGATGGGAGTTGTTGACAGCTGTGAGTGTCTGTCCTGCCTGGAGGGAAAGCCTGAGACAACCGAACACTTTTTGTGTGAGTGTCCGGCATTCGCCCGGAGCAGACTGGATACTCTAGGGTCTGCCCGTCTATCTGTGGATGAGCTAAAAAAACCTTCTTCACCAAGACCTCATGCGCTCCATTAAGAGGACGGGAAGGTTTTGGTGGATGGGATTCAGGATAGTACAATGGGCCGCTATGGCCTCCGGGCTTGGGATGGGTTTCTCCTGTTCCCCCTGTTAAAAAAAAAAAAACAAATATCTCCAGTTATTTATATAGATTAATGTAGATTTTCCATATTTAAGAAATTTAAGAGAAAAAAAAAGAATCCGAATTTCGAAGGACAGAACTTAGCTATGGAAGGCGCCTTTGTGTTTCTTATTTGAGACTATAACAATTAATTAATTTCTGTAACTAAATAGCACCGCAGCTATCTAAAATTTTTAGCACAGTGGGCAATAAATTGCAGGCCTATAACGGTTATAGGTATATACCCTCCTCTTCACTAATATTGTCTCTGAGTCCACTCAATTCTTGAAGTAACTTTACAAAACTGTTATAACTTTTATACGAATATTATTCATAAATCAGATATTATACCATCCCCCCCCGGCTATCCTCGACCCCTTCTCCAATGAATATATCCATCATACAAACCTTTGCACATATACATACATTTTTTTCTAAAAAAAAAAAAACAAGATTGATTGAGGCTCTGCATGCACATCAAAATCCCTGTGATAACTTTGACATAGTCTAATCTGGGTATTCCATCTAACTCTGCTGTTGATAAAAGTAAGCCCCACTGTGATACTATGTATAACTTCCACCACCCCTCTTTCCATAAAATCTCTCAGATTCTACATTTTCAGATAAAATGGTATATGAAATGCTGCGAATATCTAAAAATGGATTCCATCTGTTGGCCGAAGGCCATTTCGAAACTCGAAACGTTTTCATGAATATACATGTGTTTGAATATTCGAATAGTGAAGGGGACACACAAAAGAGTGTACCCTCCAAGGTAGGTTTGCACTATGTAAATTTCCTATGCTATGCTTCACAGCTATAACAATTCAGTAAACTTCAGTTGCCATCGGTTCACCTTTATATTTTCCATGCCTATAGTTTAGTTTAGTTTTTTGTAGATACTTTTATACATACATAGATAGATGGGTTTTTAGTTCTTCTTGGTCGTTGATTTTGATCAATTCAACCAATTCCACGATTTTCAAGTGGAAACTGTTTATTTTTGTGTTTATGTTCAGCGCCTCGTATATTTGTGTAGAGTAGAATTAGGAAAAATCTCCGGCCACACATCAAATATTCATGAATACAGAAATGGATTGAACTGAAAATACCATCCGGCAAGGAAAATACATACCTAAAATGAAAAATACAAAATCCCAAAGCTTATTGTTCCGTAATGAAATTGTTCATGTAACAAAAGATGGTGCTGCGATAGAAACCGATTAGTAGTATTGGAAATTTTTGGAAGAGGGATTAACTTCAAGTTCGAAAGGGCTAATTTGAAATTGTTAACACCATTGAGCTCCAATTTCATTTCATTTCAAATAACCCCTCAAATGGGGGATTTTGTTTTTTTATTGACTTTAGATAATCAGACTTTAGCTTCTGTCGGTTTTATGTGTGTAATACGGATTTTGCTGGTGATAAGGCTTAAATTTCAAGTTCCCTGCTATCTTTAAAGTGAAGAATTATTGTAAAAAGGGGAGAACCGGATCTTTTTTTTGGAAAATCCTTAACATTAAGCGTACTAATAAACAAGAGTTGGATATTGTCTAAGAACATTACGATGTGAATCCATATTCCCATATAAATAGTGAAATTTTGTCAGAGGTGGAGTGGAGTCTATGGCAAGCTGTTCCATATTATTCTGTTAATTGCCAATTAAAGGGTCGTCAAGGGATGCTCTGATACCGATTTGTTTCTAAAAGACCATTAATCTAAAAATAAGAGTGAAGTGTGTACGTAGATGTTCCTATAAATCCATGGTATAATATTAATACCTTCATCCATAACATGAAATCCACTTAATTTTATGCAATTAGTTTTTCCTGTAAAGGAATTATCATTAAAAGGATTCCGATTGTTAATTAAAAGCCACTTATATGTCTAGAATTGCTCTGAAGGAATGGCTTATTCGACCGTATAATGGACACTTCTCAGTGGTAATTAGACTATTCTTGCCAGCTTAGAATTTGTTGAGGCATTTCAAAAACACCATAGGCATAGTAAAGTTCTAGTGTAGGGAGCTTTTACATCAAATCAAATGTGATAATTTTGACATGAGTAGAAGATTTCGAGACTTAGATGGGACTTTGATTTCTATTTCTACCACTATCTTTCTGTTTCAGACTCTTTATCTCCCTCTTCCTGCCTCTCGTAGTCAACTTCCCCCTCCTCATCACTTTCTCTATCTCTCCATCTCTCTCGTACAAATAAGGCTTATTTATTTTGTGTAATTTTCTATAATCATGTGTAACTTTGTGTAACGAAAAAAAGTCTTTCTCAAGTTTATTGAAAACATCTTATACTCCCCCTGATGATTCTTACCACATTTGCTGAAACGTCACATCGCCGCCATCGAGAATAAAAATTTGTTTACCCAAAATTAGAAAAATAATTTATAGTTCAGCATTCATTATGGGTAAGAAAATATTTCATGAACATAAGAAAATTCATAAGCACTTTTTGTCTTTATGCTACTATCTATTCTACATAAATAACGCATCTGGATAAAGGTGATAATGGTTATTACAAGTACTCACCACTTATCCCTGATTTACCATAAACCATAATAAAGAAATGGAAAAGGTTATACAAATATGTACATATGTATATACATACTTACTTATTTATTTCCTCACGTACTTACATTATGTATACATATTATATATGAAACTGTTCAAGTAAGAATTTTCTTCTTTTTTTGTTTTTTAAAACAGGTACCATGTGCTGTTTACCCACTAGGGAAAATTTTCCAGTACTCTGTAGAAAAGAGACACACGCACAAAATGAACTTGTTTAAATTTTCGTCATGATTTTGAAATTTTTATGGAAAATGTTTTATTTATTATAGGCGTGTTCGATATGTATGCGTTGAACATAATAATATTCATATTAACTTATATATAAGATGTGGATTGGTACAACATATATATTTATATGAATAATATCTCTAAGTTATGTAGAAAAAATAAATAAGCTACTTTTTCTACTTCTTCGACAGGCTTCACACATAATTTCTCCATTTGAATTTATTTTAGGCCACTGTTTTGATTTCTGTCCAGGTTTTTTTATTATCTCTTCTATCTATCTCGACGTTCTCGATCTTCCCATTTTTGTCATTCTCTATTTATTTCAATCTATGCCTTTTTTGGTGATTATTTTTCTTAAGAATTTCAAGTGTGTGCCCTATATATATTTCAATTTTCTTTGCTTTATCACGGTTTCTAGCCGCCATATAAAAAAGGGCTGCTAATCGTTTTTTTTTTATCTAGCTTCACACTTCTAAGCCATAAAAAACTTTTAAAAATAATATTTTTGATCCTAAAACACCCGAAATATTTTTTATTTTTTCGTATCGAAACAATATTTATCGTATTACAACAATGGAAAGGTCAACATCAATATAATAAATATCAACCTCACCAATTTTGGCTTTCTTCCTCTATTCGTTACATGGTTATGGTCATACTTATCTGACCCTACGCAACATGTTCTTTTTCAGCGAGTTCTTTCCACTGCATTTACAAACACCTCTGGTGTTCCGCAGGGTAGTCATCTTGGTCCGATCCTGTTCATTATTTTTATTAATGATATGGGCTCAATTCTGACTAATTCTAGCATATTCTGTTATACTAATGATGCTAAAAATGTTCGTATAATTTTCAATGAAAATAATTGTGCTTTTCTAGATTCCGATTTAGACATTTTTCACAATTTGTGTTCTACTAATCTTCTAGCTTTGAGTATTATCAAATATACTACTATCTCCTTTTTTAGCTAAAAGTGTCCTCTGCATTTTAATTATTCTGTAGATGGAAACTTATAGGGCGCTCAACGAAGATTCTTTAGGTTTGCTCTTCGTAACTTTCCTTGGGGCGATTCCATTGTTCTGCCTACATGCTTGCAAAGAATTAATCTGGTTTCTTTAGACACCCTAAATAAAAGACGTAACTGTTCCAGAGACGCTTTCGCTTTGGATATTTTAAAGGGCATTATTAACTTCCTCCAACTTCTGGCGACTTTTAGCATTTCAACTCGTCCTCGCTCCTTTAGGTATCATGGGGTGTACTGAGAAACTTGGAACAAGCTAATATATATTAGTATATATTTCCGATATTTGCGTTGCCTTGACTTTTTAATATCGTTTATTCCGAATGCATTACTTTTAATTTGACTAAATTACAAATAATGAGTTAGCTAAGAAAGTTTGTATGATTTTCTGTAAATTTATATTATTGTTATATCTAAGAATTATTTTAAGGCTATGTAGTAATTCATTTTTGGTGAACTTGAAGTAAATAAATAAATAAAAGAAAAAAAAGGGTTGGGACTCTTTTTTTGGTTAATTTTGCGACAAATATTATAACAAATTGTGGATCATGAAAAAGCCTACAATTTCTTGTCATTCATATACTTTTTAGATTTAAATAATTCCTTGTATTACGCTTCCTCGAAACCTGGTATAGGTTTTTTCTCCAACCCCTTCAATCACTCAAAAAATCATCAATATGTGGGTTGATGCAATTTCAAATGATAAATTGATTGGATTAATAATTTTTTTGGATATATTCCAAAATAAAATGTCTAAAATTCTCATACACCTTACAATTTCTTATCCATCCATTGTTCTCAAATAAAAAAAAAAATGTTTAATGTAGAGACAAATCGGGATTAAAATATCAAAAATAATCAACAGGAGGAGAAATGCGGCTTGAATTGTAAAAATTGAAAATTGGGTAAAATTTAAGGAGCACACAGTGTTTTCAAATCCCAAAAAGCCGACCAAAAGTCGAAAAAATGTGTTGCTCGAAATTATATACATATATTATAGTAAGTCATTAATGAAAGTAGTAGTATTTTTCTTTGTCACGTTCTGTAAAGTCTTGTTACAAAAAGCAAATAGTCAAAACTCTTGTCGGTCCCAGCTCTTAAACCAAATGGAAATTGTTGCTTAGACATTTCTTCAAAATATATAATAACTTTTATGCGATGACGTATGAGCTTTCTACAGTTTTTCGTAATTTTTTGAAAACTCATAAAAAATTAATTCCGTGCAAATCGAATTGACTTTCTCCAAAGTAGCCATCCACATTGTATCCACCATTTTGTTTTTTGGGAATATTTTTACTTATCCGTAATCAGCGACCTCAAAAATCTCTATGCAGGAAATTTATTTAAAATGAATTTAATAGTTATTCACCATGGGTCTATATACTGGAACCACGATTTTGTTTTTTTTTCGAAATTTTACCTCGAATTCGTGGTCAACGACCCCAAAAATAACCGAGTACAAACTTCCACTCGAATTGAATACGTTTTTGACTTTTGGCAGGCTTTTTGGGATTTGGGACCATTGTGGAACGCTCCTAATATGACGGCCTTGAAAATTCCTGATATTCATGATTTTTTTTTCTCAATGAACAAGATTCGATAATCGGTTCGATTTTTTTTTGTTATTCTAATAACTTATGCAATTTTCAATACCTTTTTTTTTGGGAAGACAAATCTACAGAAAACAGTGCCTGATGGAGTGGGAGCTTCCAACACTCCTCTGCAAATTAAATTGTTTGAAGCACAAAACAAAAAAAAGAAATATTAATGTGGATGAAAACTCCAGACAGGTATGGAAATTTTGTTTGTTTCGTGAGCAATAAACAAAATTTGGGCCAAATTGAGGATCTTTTGGGCTTTTTTTGACAGTTTTTCGTTAAAAAAAAAAATATATGAAATTTTGAAATAAATAAACTTCCATACCGCTCTAAGAAATGACGTAAAGAATGATGAGGCCAAATTTGAGATATGTTATCTTGAGAAGACTGTTTTTTTTTTTTAAACAATGATGTTTCGAGAAAAAAGCTTTTCAAGTTTCTAGTACGACATCTTCATATGAACTGTGTACTTGTCATCAATCGGTGAGTTCAGGTGTATACAGTATTCGTTCAGTTTCTTCGAATTTCTATGTGATTCTCTATGTGATTTTATTCACTCGATTTGTTTTAACCAAGTCGAATTGTAAAAGCATGCTTATGGAAGTGCATTCTTTTGGATAATGTCAAAAAATAAAAACAAATAATTTAAAAAAATGTTGACACTAAAAATTAAAACTCTCAGACCAGAATACATGGCCGTCCTTTTTCACTCTGTTAGTTGATTAAAAGTTAATTATGAATCAGTTACAGGTATAGTATTTTTTTACAAAACTGTTTTCAAATATATTTAGAGGTTAGTTAAGAGTTGTCGTTTAAGTTTTTTTAAATATTACTTGCGCTTGTCTCATTGATATTTAGTCTCGTTGAAATTGTGATTTGAATAACAAAGAAAAACAAAATGAGTGTTGTTGAAATATTTAATTAATTTTAAATATTTGTTTTCCCATTCAAATTTCTACCTCGTCTCTAAATCCGCCAATACTATCACTTGGACATTCTTGACATGCGTGAGGAATTACATTATAATTAATTTTCTTGTATATCAAAGAAATTTTAAAGATTTGTAATTATCTTTGAAGAAGTATATGAAAAAAAGAATAAATGTATATTATGTCCTTATTATGTACTTTATAGAGGCAACTAGTATTTTTACTCAATACCGTTATATTTTAATTTGCATTCATTATCCTTACGAAAGGACTTGTTCAAATTATTTTTTTCTGTCATATTGTATTTGGAAAAAGTTGCGGTAATTATGATTCATATTGTTTCCGAATCATCCGTAATTTGTCTATACAAGTAGTTGATGAATCTATCTTTGGGTGATCTCATCTCCATATTCAAATTCTCCATGTATATACATTTATTTTTTTCTCGATACAATCCAATATTATCCAGCTATTATAGCAAAAAAAAAATAATAAAAATAATAAATACATTTGTAGTTCCTATTTAAAAGTGCTGTTGTACATAACCAGTGTAATTTGATTAAATGATTGAAATTTCTTTTACATTTCATTTCATTAGCCTGATCTATCAGGAATTTTATATCCAATCATCCCTATCCTTATTGACATGATAAGTTTCGTAAAAGTTTAATCAGATTATGTTAGCATAGAAAAACCACATGAATCCTGCTTAATTTGATTTATGTACTACATCATCCTTGTTAGATCATCTTACTTTGTACATACTGATATTATAAAGAGCTAAATCATCTCCCTAAAGCTCTTCTTGTACACTTTACATACGATGAATTAACCATTAATTATGCTGTGCACTTACCATAAAATTCAATTTATACTATACAGTGCAGCTGAAAATCCTTAAAATGAAATAAATGTATACCTCCATTCCCGGCATGCATGATGGGGGAAGTTAAAGTGTGACAGGATTCTATTCCACCTTCTATTTAACTTTGCTTTTAAGAAACAAAAGCTCCCTGGAAACTATTTGTCTGCATTAGACTTGTGCACTTCCTTTTATACATAGCCAACTCTGTTTACACACATAACCGCAAGAGGGCATTGAGCTTAAGTTTAAGCTTTCATCTCACATATGCTTAACGTCAATGCTAATATCATGATGAAAATATATATGGAGGAGCAGTTTTCGTCTAAAGAAAATTTTTATCGGATTTTTTTTTCATATCTTTAGAGCCTACACAGAGACCTCATAGATGTTGTACCTTAAACCAACTACCTGTGGGAATACTTTCTATCGCTTCGAAGTTGTTTCGTGGGAGTGAGAAATTTTATATCTGGTACAAGTTTCTTGTGCTTTTATTTATCTTTTTGGTGGTATGAATTTTTGTGGCATAAAACTATTTTCCTTTCAAGGATTTTACAGTAAATTATGTAATATTCACTTCTATAGTTTTAGATGAGCTTGTTCAATGTTTAAGTTGATTAACTTTTAATTAGACAACTGCAACAAATTAAAAATTTAATTTAATTTGATAATTACTTGGATTACATGTGTCTTCAGAGTAGAATAAGCTCGTACATTAATTTTACAGTTTTCATATAGTATAATTAGTTTATTAATTAACACAAAATTATAGAAAATGCTTTCAGATTTTTTCTCTCTTGTTTTTCAATTTAGATTTATGACTTAGGAATGTGGTTGTAAGAGTTTGTTCATATAAAAATGCAGCTAGTAACGACATTTAATTTAATTTCCTTCTTTCTATCTGATTCAAACCTTTAAAATCATGTTAATAACAATTTTTTAAGGAAGTCTAAAGCTTACACTTAGATATCCTCTACATTCAAAATTCAACTCTTTTCGCATACCTTTGTTTTTTTTTTTTAATATTTCTTAAGCATATCCAATATGAAAAAGTAAGCCGTAGTAGACAGACGAAGGCCCTGTAGCTAATTTCAGTTCAAAAATAGATAAAATCTTATTAAATTCCTACTTTATAATTTAATTTTAAATTTATATTACTGGTCCTTCGAGCCGGATCAAATGTTGAGTTTTAAAAGACAAAGTCTGAGTCCAATATTTCTGTAAGGATTGGCGGCATTAAATATATTTAAAAAAAAAAAAAAAGCTCATGTAAAAAGCTTTGCTTACTACTACATAGGTAGACTTGAGAGTTCATAATCGTCAGTTTAAAATGAGAATCTTAATTGCATTTAGACTTTGGGTCCTCTGTACGTTAACAGGTGGACTATTCCAAAGACAGCAAACAACCAGAACAGGGAACATCGTTCCATAACTAATTGACTGAACCGCGGAATAATGTTGTTATATGAATGGGTACGTGGCGAAGAAGATAGCTGGAAAAATTTTCTCAGATATTCTTGTGGGTTACTCTTTAATATTCTATAGAGGAGAAAATTCTTTCTATGCTTAAGGTAGGAACTCACTGTCACAACCGAGTAATATATTAATAAAGAGGAAAACATATTCATAGGTTAAGCTTTGAAAAATATGACTTCTTTAATTTAAATAGGGCATAATTAATATAATTACTAATTTCAATCTCATATTTGTGCTCGGAATACTTGCCGAGAATCATAACACCGCATAAAACTTATTGAGAATTAAGCTAATGTTGGCACAGCACATCAGCTACAGTTAAAGCACTTTATAGAAATCTATACAAAATACGACTGAGAATCAACCATCTATGTATTCAATATGGATCAGAATTAAGACTCTCAATGCAATCCTCAAAATCAATTTATGCCTGCTTAGATATAACTGGGTGTCATCGATATATATATAGTCTTTCACATCCTCTACTATAATTAGAGAGATCATTAATAAAGAGGCTAAATTATAATGTGCCAATTAAATAATCCTGCAGAACACCACAAAGCAAAGGGAAAAAATTTTAAGGTTGATCATCATCCTTAATCTTCTGGGAACGACCATTTATAAGCTCCCCTAACTAAGGAGAGAACTGATGTACTAAATCTATAGTTAGTAGTTACTATTTTATGAAGTAGAACGCTATGGTAAATATTATCGAAGGCCTTTGAGACGTCTAAGAGAAATAGAATACTAAAATCATTATATTTAATAAACAGTCCTGATATCCGTAGTAAATATTAATTCTTCTGTTTCACAATTTCGAAAATCTTGAAATTCAAAGGTTGCCATGAAATGATGATTATACCTAAATGAGTTTAAGATGAATATTTGGTAAAAGTCACTTGTTGATTTGGCGTTAGTCTTTTAGGGTTTGGCACAATAGTAACAGTCTTCCAAATACTAGGAACTTACTTACTTAATGTTAAATATAATTTTATTGGGAGTACAAATGGAAAACAGACGTTTTTGTTTTAATTAGAGCCTTTATTGTGGGAAATTGGTTAGATAATTATTGTTAAAAGTATTGTCCATCGCTAGCCACAACCTATTTGCGTTGAAAAAACTGCTTGTCGTTTAAGTCGATTCACGAGTCGACGTTTCTTGGCTTCAACTCGTATGGCACACGATTTCCTAAGGTTTTCAAATGATGTGAAATGGATTGTTGAGTCACGCTCAATGAATCTGCAAGTTCTTGTTGCGTTTGATATGAATCTTCGTCGCTTTCCATTCTGCGTCTTCAAACTCTTTCATCAATTCGGAACACTCCTTGTCTTCCACGCCAAAATCACTCATTTTGTGGCGTTGAAACCATTCGTGACATGTTCTTTCACTAATAGCACCCTTACCACAAGTGTCTACAATCATTCGACGCGCCTCAGCCGCAGATATTTTTGAATTGAAGGTGAAATGCGAAACTTCCCGTAAATAATAAATAATAATAATAAACTTTATTGCTGACAAAGGTACAAAAGATTTTGGCAATCTTAATAGCGTACAATAAAACATAGGAAAAATTTTAAATATAACAATATGTGTGTAAATTATAAATGCGGAAAAAGTCGTATCAATGATAAAAGTATACGAAAACTTGAAAAAATTGGTGAATATATAAATAAGGTTTTATATAGTGTTAAAGTAGAAGAGCAAAAACTAAAGTATATTTAAGGGAATTAATGAAAAAAAAAAATATGACGCTTATTTCTCTGAAACTTCGACATATTCGCGAACAAAAAGGATATGACGCCGATAACAGTTCATAATGATGAGAGATTGACAGATGCCAAACCTTATCGGGTGACATTTCTAATCCGCCATTTTCGATCAACATTTACTGCTGGTGCCATCTATTGGGACACTGCGGTTTTCATTTGTACTCGCAATAAAAGCTTATACCATTTTCTTTGATAACAATTTGTCTTTCTATAATATTCACGATAAAAGAAATGTACTAGAAGTTTTAATTTGAATTTATTTAACAACATCTACATATACCTAAATAAATAGCGAGCTTAATATGACTTCCCACCAAATAGACGACAGATGACAGTACCTACAGAAGTATTAATTTTTCAACATAAATAATAATTTAAAAAGTTCATCATTCGAAGAAGGATCAGTCTTAATAATTCATGTACAATGCCTTTGGAATTTCTATGCTTACGCAAAAGTTAAAATCTTAAGCACGTTTTTGTATAGCCAACAAATTTATTTTCATTTCTTTTCATTTTATATAAAAATTCCTCAACCTCACATGAAGAGCCGTAGATGAGATTTTATCACTTACACATTATCTGAATATTATGAGCTACTTTTTCGATAATGTCTAATGTTAGAAAAATATAAATAAAGAAAAAAAGTTTTAAGTGATACTATTAAGGTGTCCGTAAAATATTTTTCCAACATAAGTTTGTTTTTTTGTACGTTTATTTTTATTTTCTGTAAATTTTATTTTCACAATTCACGCAGTTTCTTGTTAAAGTTGAAAGCTTTTTTCCCTACTTCAGCTGAGTTCCAGAATGAAAAGAAAATGCCCCATTTGTGAAGGAAAAGCATTAACTGTGTATTGCATGATTATAATTCGTTCATCAGACTTAGAACTTTTGTTAAATTTCTTCCACCTGGGGCAAAGTCAATGAGAAGTTTATCCTTTGTGTTTTGGAAAAGTTGTTCAGAATTATAGCTGCTTTAGAGTATGATGCTTATCCCTTGTCGATAGAATACGATGGATGGATTTTAAGGACGAAGTTTTTCAAACTCGATAAACTATAATAAAAATAATAAAAATCAATAGAATCAATAATTTAACAAGCATTTTTACAATGAAAGTTTCTCTTTACTATGTTGAAGTTTTTCTCCATTCTTTATGGTGATCCAGATCCATCGAGCTCCAGTTCTAGATGAAATGAAATAAAAGAGAATCAATCAATCATGACCTATTTAGTAGGGTGGAAATGTGAAATTATATTATGAGAGTACTTATTTCATGAGTAAAGTAAGTATAGTTAACGTGAGTAATTAATATTCTCGAGTGTTGCAGTTAGTCGTTCACTTCAACTCATAACATTTTTGTAAAAGACGCAATACAGGGTGTTTTGGCCTAAGAGGCTAATAGAGCAAGAGGTGTAACGTTCTCACAAATGTTCTAACTGTAACTTTACCAATGTGAATAGCACCATCAATCACAACAAAAACAATAAGAATTTTCACAACAAAACAGTCGAAAATTGCACACAAACACTTTATTTATTTGTTGTTGTTAATAATTAAATATGGTTACATTACATATGTTTATATCATTTAGCATATGTCTATTATTTATATTATTAATTATTATTGATTAAACCTCCTGCACGGACTAACGCTATTTTTTATATTAATATTAAATTAGTATCATTAATGGTTTTTGTTTTTTAAACCACTCCCGCTTGTGTTTCCCTACGTATTTTTGACTTTCTCCGCTATTACTTCCTATCATTCCGAGTTTTCAACTTACTTACTCAAAAACAACTAATTAACGCACGGCTAACTCAACTAACTCCTCACTTAGCTGAACTTCAAGCTTTTTTCACATATCAAAAATAATTCTTACAAAAATAAACAAATTGTTACAAATTGTCATCACCTCATTAATTCATTTTGCAATTAAACAAAAAATGAATTAATCATCATTTTCCATATTTCACTTTGAACCACTTCTATCCATTTGATCCAACTTACATTCTGCAAAGTTATTAGTGCAGGTCAGATTTTTTATGTCACAACAAGTGAAATGGTGTTACATGGTTTTATGATGTTGTGATGATGAATATGTGAAGCAATACCGTAACAGAGGTGATAGTACTCACCTAGAGAAACGAAGCAAGGTATGGCGGGGGGGGGGGGGGGGGGTACATATCAACCGTTTAGGAGTTACAGGGTGGTTAGCAAAAAAGTTAGTTTTTCACAAAACACCCTGTATCTTAAAAATTACAGAGCGCATGGTCACAGTTAAGAGCTCATTGTATGCAAAACTTCATGGCCTTTCCAGCGACTGATCAATTTAATTTTTAAAAAACAGGCAAAGACGAACAATTTCTTTATCCTGTGCATGTGCAGAGCCGCAGTGTGCCCACTTACTACACCATATGACATTAGATCCACCAGTCTTCTAGTCTCGTCGTAGTTTGACTACCTGTGTATATAGTTAGTCACTTTATCTATAATTTACAATCTTGGATAATGGTACCTATCTATCTATAAGTACATAATCAGTTCTATTGTCATATCAATCGCAATGGAAAATGTTTTACATATCGGATATTTTGTTGGATCCATGGTGGTTGGATTATATACATATCTACTATTTTTTCGTATTTAATACTTTTATCGCGAAATATAGTAGAGTTAAAATTTCATATTTTATAAATTTTCCTGCTGAAAACTACGGCCTTCATACATATGTAGGTGCCAAGATGATTGACATATATATATTGATATATATATTTTTATATATAATTGACATATATATATTTTATCCAGATAACACTTAGATAGTATCAACAGTAAATATAGTGGGAAAAAAATGTATAATGTAACTCTAGCCCGGAGTTACATACTTAGGCTAGCTGATTTCCAAAAATATTTTTCGCTCCTTCGAATCAACGTAATTGCGTTATCTAATTAACCCTATATGGTGATAGCTACCTCATCAATAAGGTATCTGTATCATAGGTAATTTTTTTTACATATTTACGACTTTTGGGGTCTTCAACATAGCTTCTCCAATGCAAGATTTCAGTTTCTTAAAATCGCGCATTTTTTTCTCTGTAAGGTAATTTTAGCCTGCAATAGGTATTCTAATTATGTCATCTCTTAGGTTGTCTTTTAGGTTATTTATGCTGAAAGGTAGCAAGAAGGACTAGACCAAGTGGGTTCTAAGTCTACGAACTTTACGACGGTGGACTAGCGTGCTTTTTACTGGGTTCTCGTCACTTGTAATGGATTAAGCATACATATTATCTAATAATACATCGCTTATCATTTTATTATCTATAAAAGTAATTCCTACACAACTAAAAATAAAAAATAAGAATTCAAATAAAACAGCAAAATATGAAGAAGGAAACCATTAACCGGAACCTACCCCAACCGATGAGATAGAGTATCACCGGGAATATCAGAAATAAAATAGTATTCCTGAGAAAATTCGCCCCTCATAAAATATCTTCAGCTAGCACGATGATGAATGTTTCGTATCGGTTCATACGCAGTAGCTAGCAAGATTTTATCCAATCTCAAGATAAAAAAAAAAAAACTCGAATTCTGCAGATTTATGGATTTATATTTAATTTCGTTCTGGTAACGTTTGTACGTATATAAATCTCCCCCCTCCTCTCCTAATTTGACAGTCACCCTGTTTTATCTTACTTCTGTTATGTTACTGGAGGGAGAGCCGATCATCGACAAAAAGTATATTCAATTTCTTGGTGAAAATGAAGTCTTTCATCCCAGCTAGCTAGGCAGCCAGGATTCACTTTAATATTTTCATAGTATATGTATCTATGTATATTTAAGACAGGTAGATCTAGATTGTAGGTACTTAGTTCGTTCATCTTGGACAGAGTTTCATTTCCTATATATTTTTGACTTTGAATTATTTGTGATGCTATTGCAGATAGAGATATTCTACATAGAACGATTGGAATAAGTATAAAAAAAAGTGTTAAAAGATGTTTTAAGACATCACCGTTTACCATAAAAGATGGTGTTCAATACTTAATGAGGAATGGATGTTATAGAAATCTTGGCTCTTTTTTATAATTGGAATTATGACAATAAATTCATCATTAATAGAATTCAAAATGTTTTGAATGAATGGAAGAAGTACAGAAAAACACTCCAAATATATCGCGATTGATGTGTATAACCGACCAGGACAGATAGGGGAGGGGGAAGGGAGGAATAGAACACCGCTTTTTCTCTATCCAAGTGTACTTTTTATTGAAATAGAATTCACATTTCAATAGTGCGGAAAATCGATTTCATGCTTGTTAAGGTGTTATTCTCGATATTTTTTGTATACACACAATAAATTTCCCCTCGAATAATTCTGCTATGGTTTTTGAGAGAAAAAAAAACCAATTGGAAACGGTTTGAATAATAAAGCTGGAAAATCACTTTCTTTTCACTTGATTAAGTTCACACGAAGATGTGGGACAGTTTTTTTTTTTAATTTATTTAACATTTGAATTGTAGTGTCTGTGTTCCTGCCAACTTGACAATTTGCTCACCTGATGATAAAAGGGTTTCCAACCGAAAAAAATAAATATGGGGGTAAAATAAAAAGGATTTTCATTATTATAAGTAGTCTGGTTCGGAAATTTCTCATCATTAATTTAATTTTGTTCCGCGCTTTTTTGTGTGCGCGAAATACGATCTCCGATCGGATAGAAAAGAAAGCGATTATAGTTTTATACTCGAATTATGATCTTCGATAAGAAAAGGAATTAAATAAAACGTTATTACTTTAAAGAAAAGATATTTGAATAATTTTATAATCTTTATTTAAGCTTTTATATCGTGACAAATTTCGCGACGATCCGTATAGAACTGATGTAATGTAACTCGCGTACGTATTGAGCCAGATAACTGAAGAGAAATGGGTGGGGCGAGATATTTTATGAGCGCCACGAGGTTTGCGAGTTCATGAACTCATAGTTTTATATGTTGCGAGCCAATGTCGAAATAAAAGGGCATGATTAGGCATTAATCCACGTTATAAAACATATATATTTATAAGAAAAAAGAACTTCATTTAAAAAAGTTTAGTAAGCTATTCACACACTTGAGCTTTATGCAGCATGCAAAGCAGAACACATGAAACATGCATATACAGGGTGTCCCGTAAGTCGACGTAAAGCTGGAATCGGGTGATAGACCAAATCGTAATAGTTACCAGAAAAATATTAAAAAAAATCTAAGTCATGTATTTTTTCAAATTATAGACATTTCTTTTGTTTTTGAGAAAATGTACACCAGTTTGGCATGTAGCTTTAAAAGTAGACGCATTTAATAAGGATTCTAAAATGGTACATTCTAGTTTGAGTTAGACGGAGAGTCATTACATGAAGTATGAGTGAGGCAGATAGTGACGCTTTCAAGTTAGAGATCTAACTTTTTGTTGAATTTAGGACAAATTTTCCTTAAGTATAAAATTAAACAACAATTATTTGGATGCTAAGATTTATTATTTATAAAAGATGTTCAAAGTGCCTTCCTTCAGCTGCAATACAAGTTCGACATCTTCTTAAAAAGGATCGGGTTATCAGACGGGCAAATCTTCCATTGTTGACAAATTCAACAGCTTCCGTAATTATGGAGCTCATGTTTTTGTAAAATTCGGTGAGCTATACTTTTAGGCACTCCTGTGCTTTCCTGGTTTGCACATACCAAAGTACTTGGGTCTTCTTTAACTGCTTGAAGTACTACGTCCTCGTAAGGTAAGGAACTCTTCCTTCACCATGTACTTGGTTTGGAAGTCGGCCCTCTGTGGAGAGTAGACGATGGACATTTTTAAAATCTCAATGATTTGACGAGCTAACGTCACTATCTTGCTCACTCACATTTCATGCAATGACTCTCCGTGTCACTCAAACTAGAATCTTAAAGTTACCTTCTTAAGGCTAGCTTTGGGTATATTAGAATCATTTTAAGTAGGTGAAAAGAAATTTTTCGAAACTGGGTTTCTTGAAAAAAAAAAAAAAAATGTTTTTTTTGAGTTATCTAAGAAATAATGTAGCAAGTGTTATACCATTTTAGAATCCTTATTAAATGCGTCAACTTTTATAGTTACTTGCCAAACTGGCGTAGTACATTTGTTTTTACATTACAGTCAGTTAAAGTTGGCTGAAATATTAATTTCCTATTCTTGGTTCGGCAAAATGTGTCATTTTCTTCCAAGCTGGAGCAGTTGGCTTAGGATTTAAAACAAAAGGTTACCTAAGCACTATGCAGGATTACATAAGAAAAATAAAATTGAAAAAAAGTAACGATTTGTAGCAACAGAAGCTAAAAAACCATCATAGGGTGTACATTTTCTCGAAAACAAAAGAAATGTCTATAATTTGAAGAATGGATGACTTAGATTTTTTTAAATATTTTTCTGGTAACTATTATGATTTGGTCTATCACCCGATTCCGGCCTGACGTCGACTTACGGGACACCCTGTATATGTATATTGTAATTGGGGACTTTACTTTCTTTTGTTTTCTTTTCAAAACCTTTAACACTTTACAACAAAATAAAGGGCCAAAACACAAAAACAGAACTAACTTACGTCTTCATGAATCTCAAGTCCTAGATAGACTTCCTTTGCTATTCGCTCAATTTACACACCAATTTACTCCTTTGGGTTTTGCTCGCACCAACTATTACGCACTACCGCATCAACATTTTCTTTTTTTTCTGTTTTCTAACTTTTTTTCTTTTATTATTATTTTCTACATTTTCTTTTTCACTTTACTTCTGCCGCTTAATCGAAAAAACTGTCCTCTTCATATACCAAGGTCACCTATTGGAAAGTTCGATATTTTTTCCAGGCGTTTATCCAATGGCCGATTTGAATCGGTAATATATTATTAATATTATGTTTTTAATTTTCTTTGAGAAATAATATATTTTTTTCTAACTTTCTGCTGCTATAATTAGAAAATTTTTATCTAGGTACTCTGATTCCCTCAAAATTCAATAAAAAGATCTTCTGTTTGAAAGATGATACCAATGTAATTTAAAATCTTTAAAATATGTTTTGTTTCCTTTTGTTTTTGTTATCGATATTTACCTTGGGCTGAGAACAGTCTGATCTCGGAAGTTTTATTCTCGGAATATAACATTCCTTCGGGATCCGTGCGTTGTATGAATTTGTTTGAATTTTTCGGCCTTAACTTTCGTTCCGATCGGCATTCGTCCTAGATTCATCATACTTTTACTGTGCTTTATTACCTAGCCGCTGCTTCCAGTATTGAATCTGTAACAAAAATTTTCCTCTGACACAAATGGAATTGTTTTTTTTTTTTGGAATAATGAATCATTAAATTTAAAATTCCAGTTACCATGTAACTTTATTACTTCAGAGGTTTCAGTCTTGAAATCTAACACTGGGCAAAAATCGCCGGCTAACTGTCATTTCGTGTTCGTTGTAAATGTCGAGGTAGTCTTCAACCATTAGAATAGTCTCCTTTGCTTTAACTGTGATCTCAATTTAGACAAAACTCGGTCTGAAGGGATGTATGAATGACCAACAACAGGGAAAACCAATTCGATGAATTTGATATTATATGGGTCTTTTTTTTAAGCCAGTACAGACACATCCCAACCATAGCTGTGTTCTTGTTCTGCCCTCCACATCCGTCGGGCACTAGTCTTATAGACCTTCAAAATTCATATTATAAAAGCGATGATATACTGCCGAAGCTATTTCACAGAATCATTTTGGACGAGTGCCTGATGACTAACTACTGCTTGAGCAATGTTTCCCCCTGAACTCATGCTCAAGCAATGCAAATGTGCGCATTAATTCTGAATATTCGTTACCACAATATTTATAAGATGGAATAGACTCTTGATTCTCGGATGATCGGAACTGATATGAATTCCCATGGGAATAGAAACTCCTTGCTATATAATGGATTAGACATGCTTTGCTGCTTACGGGCATATGGAATAGAACCATTTTAAATTTAAGCTGCATTTTCAAATTTGCACGATTTATAAGGGACTGGAACCATTTTGAGGCTCTATACATTTTAGCAAGTTGAACAAATCAACAGTTGCTGACCAAATCAATTGTCAAGTAATTTTTTTTTCTAGTGTAGTAGACTCGCTTTGATCTTAATAGACACATATATGTAATATGTTGCTAGTGAAAGAACTTTTCTTTGAGGTAGAATTAGCATAAGAGGAGTTAAAATTAGACCAACAGTGTAAGTAGGCAATTTCTTACTGATGAATACTAGCAATATAATTATTTGCCGACATCATCAAGTAGGTACTCAAAATATGTACCTCTCGCGGCAGACCCTGGTAATCATTTTTTACTGTTAAACTAAATATTGAGCGCTCATGATATGAACTGACAAATTGAGCCTTGCATTACGATTTATTCATCGTAGGCGATCCTAACTTACCGATCATGAACATGAATTTAATTTTGGAATGTTGAAACTCTTCGGGCAAGTTATAAAATGAATGCAGGCCTGAGAGACATGAGTTAATACTGCATCACTGTTTAATATTCTTTGTAAAACTTCTTTTACTCTGTTATGCGCCTTAAACTTTTATATTCTATTTTGAGAGCAGACATTATTTCATATTAATGGCTAACTTAAATATGTACTCAAATCAGCCCTAAAAAATCGGTCTTGAAATTGTGATCGGAAATTAAATCTAGAGGTCAAGAGGTCACCTCTTCTTTGGGTTTTGTAACTTATTCCAATTTATAGTATGTGGAATTTTATTGCAATCATAAAGGGATACACAAAGAAACCTTGGTATCATCGGATGGAAGAATTCAAAATTCAGATTGACCATTTGCTTATAAGTCGTAGGTGTAGGATTATTGAGAAAGACGTCCGAAGTTTTAGAGGAAACAGATATAAGAATTGATTATGATCATGGCCAGGTTAAGGATTGCTTCATTAGAAACAGGACATGCAATACAAAACGATTTAACGAAAAAGGTTAATTTTGATAGATTTAAGGGGTGGTACAAAGAAATGCGTTTTCACAGAAAACTTTTATCAGAATGTCGATCACCTGGGCACTTCAGATTATGCAGAAATAATGTGGAGGTAGAAAGTTGAGTAATAGGCGTGAGTAATAGCAGTGAGTGGAAAAAGGCTTCGGTTATTCTTAAAGGCTTAAAATCTAATGCATGGTTAATTGTTCACACTTTCATACCAGTAACCACGATATTTCATAAAAAACGATCAAAATTGGTTTGAAGACTGAAGAAATGAGCACAGTTTGAAGTGTGAGTATTTCATGCAAGATGTTGTCTATAGAGGAGAATTAGCGAAAATATTTCTTTAGAATAGAAGCACGAAAAAGGTGCGAAATATATCAAGTCTTCATTCGATGCTCCACAGGGTGTTAACCATTGTTGTTATTATTTCTGGATAATTCTTAGGTGATCATATCGGGTCTAATTGATCCAATCAATATTTTCTATATTGTTGCGGTGCGAATAATATTCCTCAAATTGGGTCCGCAAAATACTCTCTTTAGAAAATTGTAAAATATAGAAGAAATGCGTTTCGTAAAAAATAAAAAATAAATCCTGCGAGATCCTGTGATAATAACACAATTCCTAGTTACCGTGGGTCAAATTGACCCGTGAATTTTCAATGACAAATATCATCTTTTTAAAAACATGTACTTAGTTATTTAAAAAATGATGTTTGTCATTGAAAATTGACGGGTCAATTTGACCCACAGTAACTAGGAATTGTTTTATTGTCACATCGACTATTAAGTCCCTCAAAATTTTAGACGCTATTTAATTGGAGTTAATATAGTGCGTTCTGCCCCTACAAAAATATGAGAATTATATTATTAATCAGGTCTTATAAATGAGAGCACCAAACCTGAAGGAAGGAATTATTTATTGTATTTTGCTGAAGGAATCAAAGAAAATTAATTAAGTTCTTCCCTTGAATTTATTAATTTTAAACTTGATCGTATAAACTTTACTAGGATCACATCAATTACTCATTTTAATTTTGTCTATCAGATAGCGCGTCATTGCCATAAAACAGTTGATGTTATGCAATCAACAGAAAGTTTTCAAAATTAAAAATTCAAAATTTTCATGACATTTTATTAGCAGATTTATTTTCCAATTCAATACACTTGGAGAAAGTCTTGCTTTTAAAGTAAGCTTTTAGGCCTAGCTCTTAGCTTAAGATTACTGAAATATTTTTTTTTTCATAAAAACGAGAAATTATAACTTTTTTTACATTCCTCATATAAACCGTCTTCCTGCAATATTGAATTCGATCTGTAAAATTAACACAAACATTGCAATTTCATTTTCGTACACATTGGTTACCTATTATAATTTATGAAATTCCCCTCTAGGCATCAATTACAATTAGTTTTAAAACGAAGTATATTAGGTGGCATTACGACACGTACTTCATACAATTTTCATATATCATACAAGAAAAACTAATGATGAATTTAGAAGAAACGCTTCTTACAAAATGTCTATAAAAGGAGCAACCACCACCACAAAATTCTAATGCAACCAGCAATTTCGGAAGCAATCTTCCATCTTTCATTAAAATTAAATTGAACACGAACCGAGCCTTTATACATTTATAGGTAATCCTTCTTCTTTGGAAAATTATTATAAGCATTCAGGTGAAATCTACAGAGCCAAGAATCTCTAAGAGGAAGACCTAGGTCTAGGTACTATACCTACTCGCTCGCAAGGATATAGAGGCTTCCGTGTGTAAATAACTTTGCCATAGTCACATCCATATCTGCTGAATGGCAATTTTTAAAGTTACCCCAAGAAAGGCTGCATTTTTCTGCTTTGCTCCTCTGGCGGTTTTATACGATAGGAGGATATGTATCCTATTCAATGGGTAGAGTATTCACATATATATATATATATATGTATATATAGGAGATATGTAGATGAGTATGAACTATGAGAAAATTTTTCAAAGAAAAAGCATATAGCAACCGGGAAAGAAATTTACTTATCTATGCATTAAAAAGCTTCACCTTAGGGTTACATGTTACAAAAAAGTAATTCCAACTAACTCGGGGTTAAAAAGGTAAGTAACTGTGCTTGGAATAGAAATGCTATACCGAAAAGAAAACTGTTATACATATAACATATACCCTACCTTATATAGATCTAACTAAGTCTACCTATGTATATCAGTTTATGTTACCTACCTTCAATCAGGACTAGTATATTTAATTTGTACATAGCCGTAGGGACCTTGTGAGATTCTGTATTGTAGATAAGCACGTACCACCCATATACGGATTAGGGGGTCAGAGGAAGAAGACCAGAAAAAGGCTCTACACTTAACTTAGTTAAAGGCGACCGTGGTGACACACAGTTGTTTGTTGGAATGGGCTGGGAGGAGAGTACACAGATTGTATGTTGGAAAATTTCAACGAATGAAACCACTCAGTTACCGCAACATCTTACATATCTTTTTGAGGAAAGTCCTTAACCATGCAAATAAAACAAGATCTCTATATAATGTATTACAAATACATATGTACATATAAAATAAACTTTAGTCTGGAATTTGTGAAATGTTGTCTGGAATGTGGTAAGAGATGAGAGATAGGTAGTAGAATGGATTTTTGAGTTCAAAGCTAAATTCCAGAGGCAACTTCTTGGTAACTTTTGTCATCGTTGACATTTAAAAGGATTTAAAAGGATTTAAAAGGGCAATATGAAAATTTCTATAAGTAGTTGAATTATGTAGGTATTGAGATATTTAATTCAAGAAAAAGCATGGAAATATTATATTCAATCGAAAAATGTTAATAAAGATAAAATTTCTATATCGACAATATTCTCTGCAACTTTCTTTGTGAGTGTTTGTATGTACAAAGAGAATATGTTACTATTTGATAACAATTTTATTATTTTTATTATTCTTGTTAGATTTAAGCCAGTTTTAAATATTTTCTGTAACCAAGAGTGAATACCAAGTAACCTGGTAATTGTTCATTTAAGTATCTTCAAATTAATTTAAGTAAACGGCAAAAAGTATCTCAGGTAATCACACCCAAGTTGCATTTTTTTTTAATTTTCTAACTATTCGATGTTGTTTTAAAAGACCGACAACAATAGCGTTGTGAATAAATTGCTCTTCCAGCAAGGATTAATGGTATAGTATACAGACAGGGTTTTAAAATCAAAAGTGGAGTCAGACTGGGAGTGTATGGATCCATATTCCACAACTAAAACACTCTGAGGTCTACCCCTGAGCCATATTCTAAGCTTGGGTATTGTTCATAGAAAAATGCTTCCATGCCTGTTTTAATAGACATATAAACAGTTTAATAACCAACATGGAATAGTCAAAGGCAATCTACTGCAAACTCTTAAAGCTATATCGCTGAGAAATAAATTATTCGCATGTTGGGGTATGAGGGACATAAATGTAATGAATTTGTTGACGGAATTAATAAAAATTTTGGGTGGAGGGGGGGGGGGACTCTATTTATCAGACCATAGGCATTTTGTGGTACTTATAAATGTTATACCTCAGAGCTACCCTGAATAATTGGGAGAGAAAATTAAGATCCCTTTATTGGGAAGGACAACACGGACTTCGTCAGGTAAAAATGTTTATCGATGACTTCTAAAAACAAAACAACAAAAACTGAAGAACTCGTTTTTCTGAAGAGAACAATACGAGAACCTCAAAATATTCAGAATAGTACAAAGCAGCCACGTTCCCCATTGAGTTAAGATGGAGGTTGTGGTGGAAGGGGTATATATGGAGCCTTCAATTTAAATTGTTCTGTACGAGCGGGTGCTTTTAGAAAAATCTTCTTTACACTTCCAATGAGTCTATCAACTTCTGTGTAATTTCGTCGAACTTCTTCGGCAACTGGGTGGAAACCGTGAGCTAAGCTTTTGAATTATTCGCTGCTTTTTTACCATATGCGGGGCGGTATCCGTCAAGAAGAGTAAGACGTTGTTATGATTAACGCCACCTAGGCAGAGAAGGAAAAGAGATTTGTCAAACAGCTTACATATGGTTGAGGAACTAGCTTTCTGCAAAACCTCTGATGTTAAAAGAAACATTTTGCTTACCTCCGCAGATACTAATATCCCTTCTATAACATTCGCTATATAGCGGCTATCCACATCACTTGTTTCATCGATAGAAATCCAAATAATTCTTTCTTCTGCAAAGTTCCCAATCTGGCCTATCATTTCATCATAGCAACGTGATAAGTTCGTTTTCCTTAACGTAGACTCGTCTTTAACAGCGCTCTTTATATATTTTACCAGAAAGGTTTGAAACTTTGGATGATTGACTTTATTTAAGTGACTATCAGCTGACAAAAATGCCTCGCATAGATTCTTTGAATATGTCGAAATTTTACTTGAGGAATATTGTGAAAGTGAACTTTGTTTTTTTCGCATTTAAATACTGCAAACCCACAACTCGCTTGTGTTTCTCTCTGTCTATGTACTGTTGAATGCAGAAATGTTTTTCTGAGGAAAGTTTTATCTCATAAGTTTTGCAAAATAATATACTGCCATAAGTAGAAAATATTTGTTCACCAAATTCACATTCAAGTTCTCTCAAATGGCTAGATTTTGTATGCCTTATTTTGACATAGCTTAGTTCAGTTTACTTTACTGATTTATTATTCGCGCATTAAAATACAAATATACACTCGTTATTACACCGTGAAGTGTATCATCATACTCTCAATAATTTTCCATACTAAACGATTGGTCGGGAAACCACTTTATATTTACAGTTTTCAGAACAATATGAATTCGACAACATACGTGTTGCCAGCCTGTAAAATTTTATTTTAAAACATAAAATAAATACTTGCAAAACTATGGATGTCATATACTCATATATTCAGCACAGTTACATCAGAAAAAATAAGATAGAAAGTAAAAAATGATCCAAATAAAGGTAAAATGACCTAAAAGCTGGGGAAAATGCACAGATGTGAGAAAGTGCACAATTTGACAAAAAATTTAAAATATAAGACATGTTTTTAGAATAGTAATACCATAAAATAAGTTTGTTTTAATTAATTAGCATCACTTGGTGGCGCATAAAAAAAATGCCATTTCATCAACTTTCGAGCCCTAGTCATCATCAATACCTTCCAGGCATAGAAATGGAAATAATTTCTGGAAATTGCTTAACCTAATAATTAAAATTGTTAAAATTGAAAGCTTGAAAATTATTTATTCCTTTATTCTTGGTTCGGGAATCTGTAAGGAAATCATGTGAATTTAAAATGCAAAATCTTACAAATCGGCCAATTTTAGTCTTAGTTTCCTTCACTTATATATCTCGAGCGTATATCAGATTTGTTTTAATTGTATTATTATTATTATTTTTTTTAAATCATCGATTGACTTTTGTGCACAATACCTACATATTTCCTCCCGAAGCCTATTTTTTCTTTTAATTAATAATATATTTCCGCCAATCCACATTACTTTAATTATTTAATGATCATTAACAGTGTTGCAGTTAATTGGAAATTTAATTTTATGAAAAAATGTAAGAGTAGATTTATAGTTATTCACAGTTTTCCTGTATTTATTTATATAAAGTTTTAGAGAAAATTCGACTTTATACAACTCATCCAATTTTATTCCCCCAATTTTAAAGTGTACAGACTTATACAAAAGAATTTTTTACAATGGTATATAATGTGAAAAACACCAATCGATTTCCGTAAAATAAACATACTGTTTGTCGAGGATAAAAATTAATGCCACCCACTCATTCCACCCACTAGCCATTCCATCCTGAATGCTCGTGACGTAAAAATGTTTAATAAATTTTCTTAGCTAAACACGCTTTTATTAAATTATTCGAAATTCGCGTTCCATGCGCCCCCTGTTATATGCCGCATTTAAAATTCCTTCTCTGTCCAAACAATCGAAATTGCGGCAGTGCTGTGGGAGCACACAGCATGCTCAAGCATGAACTTTCACTTTATTCACATGCGGCTGGCTTCATCATTCTGTTAAACCTTCGAAGACCCTCTAACTTCCAAACATCCCAACCTCCCCCAAATCCTCCCACTTTTTCTTCTTACCCTGGCAATTTCAGAAAAGTCAAGTATGGACAAGTTCTTATCGTTAATGTGCATGGAACTAGAAAGAGCCGGTAGATTCCTACTAGAGAAAGGAATGTCCGCTACTGCTACTGCTACCTACCATCGGTGGGTACCGCACCACCGACCTCCCGTAAGATGGTTACCAGTTAGAGAAAAATATGCGAAAATTTCCGCTTTGGCCAGGATACCGGATACCATTTAAAGACTTGGATTGGGTGGTTAGAGACGTAAAGGAATGTTCTGCGTGCGTTTTATTGTATTTTTTTATTTGCCTTGTTGCTTTGTCCCTTTTCTTTGCCCTTTGCTACTCTATCTTTGTTGAGAAGAGGGGGTATTTATCAGTTGGTTTCTTACACTTTTATATGGTAACAGGTGGTTGGATCTACACCTTATTTTCATAAGAAGAAATTAGGGTGCATTTGAGACCAATAATAGTTTCCTTTGGTGTAGGTATGATGAGATTTATTTCTGCCAGAAGGATCTGATTTCAATTATTATATGTAGTCAAGTAGAGTTAGCTAGATATTTCCGTTGTTTGGCATTTTTTTTTCGTAGATCTCAGTTTATAGGAGAAATTTTCTAGATTGTTTGGCTTCTGTGAAATTGTTTAAGACTTATTCAAATGGAGCCGCAGACAATTAGAAATATTATTAAAAGGCATTGTGTCTGACCTTTTGTCTATGTGGGCCAGAATTAAAATCAATTACGATACATTAAAAAACCAAAGATCTAATACATACGAAGACCTAATTAACCCTTTTTTTTAAATATAATAACATGCAAGTAGGAAAACATAGTAAATTTTTACATTGTAGTTTTACTCTAATATCGGTGTAAAATTACATTCGTAAGGTGTAAAATTCCTTTTCTTTATTGGATTTTACTAAGTAGAAAATAGAAGTTACAGATAAATTTTGGAAAATATTATATTAATAATTATAGTAGTAAAATTACACCAAATTTTTACTTAAAGTGTAAACAATTATTTAAAGTAACTAATTCTAATAGTAATGCTGAATTTACAAATATTCGATCAATTTCATAATTGGAATTGGTATGTGTACATAATTTCCGTGGCAATCTTCTTTTCTACTTTTATTTAAGCCAAATTTTAGAAATTTAAATTTAATGCAGAAGCACATTCATGCTTCCAGGCGTTGTCAAAATTTCCAACACGGATTTTTAAATGAGGCAATACAGAACCAAGCCTAGCAGCTAGCGTCAAGGCCTAGCATACTTCTGAGAACAGATTTAATATTTTTTAAATTTTGTTCTGTCAAATTAGTTATTTGGAAAATAAGAATCACTTGAAATATATAATCAACATTTTTGAAAACCGATAATAAATTATTTCTGCCCAGATTATAAAGGAATTGTCGTAAATACTATCAAAATTACAATGACAGCACCGAGTCCGGTGGTGTCATATTGTTTTCAATTCTCTAACGTAAGCCTTGAGGTGAGCTGTGAGGAAGGATGTGATTCTGCCTTGACATTTCCGAGATTGAAGATAATCTGTGACAGATAAAAGAAAAAAAGGATTTTCATCCATTGTAAATTTAATTATTTATTTGATAAAGAATTTTTTTTTAAATTGATTAGAAATATTTAAGAAAATTAGTTTTCTCTACGTAATCCCTGCTATGTACGAAAATATTATATAGAAGAAAAATGATTGGTAATTATGATTTTTAATTATCAGTGTGCAGGTCTTACAGATACATAAGTAGTGTATTTATTTATGATTATTTTATTATGCTATCAAGATTTTATAATCACTGTAGAAATATTGTTAGTTAAATACCAGTTTGTTTATGAACTGTACATAAATCAATATAAATAGAAAAATCCAGTCTTTCTGGAGGGACGCTATATTTTATAATCAATCCCTCTTTTATCTGCAATGCAAACAGAATACATGATTTGTTTTGTCTACGAAAAAGGATACCAAAATTTATCAAATATGCATTAGAGACTAGTTGAAATTGCAGGTGAAGCAATGTTCAATGGAATTTTTGAAAACATTTTGTACAAAGTTGGGAGTCTCCTCTTCTCATTCGGTGAAAATCCATGAACGAGAGAACAGATTTTTTGAACCTAGTAAGGATTTATTGTATCTAACGTTCTTAGTGTTTTTAATTCAAATTTTAATTACATATGTACATGTCTATATACAGTATATGGTTGAAGCTATAAAAGTTTAGTGCATTTTTATATGGGAATTTATACAAAATTCATTTCATTTAATACATATACAAACACCTTAAAGTATATTTAAGGTTAACTAGAAACTCTTTGAGAATTGCTTTGGTGTTGATTAGCTAAAATAAACATTAAAAAAATTTATTAGGTTGCAGCTTCTTTTTATATTGCTAATCTGGTTGCAAGGTAAAATGGTATAGTTTGGTTGGCTTTAAATTCAGGACAAAAAACCTCATACAGAGAGAGCTGTTGGGGGTTTATAAACATCAGATGAGAATAGCAATGGCAATTTTCTTTTTATTCCGATGTTTTTTTTTTTTTTTATAGATCTTCTATTAACAGGATTAGAAATAAAATCTTGATTGAATAAAATTACAGTAAGAGTGATAAATTCGAAGCACTCAAACTATAGAGTTTTGATTTCAAAAAAAAAAAAAAAAAAAAAAAACATTAAAATTCCTGTTAAAAGAACTGAAAGTGACATTGCCAATACTTGGAAGAAAATCCCATAGAGAAAGGCCACGACAGGCACAATATATTTCCAGCTTTATTTTCTAAAAATAGTATAAAAATTTAATTCTTAACAACAAAATAAGGCCTAACTTAGTTAAATATGAAAGCAGTGGGATATATAAAATAAATTGTAGTAATTGTGATGCAATCTACCTAGGTAAAAGTAGCAGATATTTTAAAACCCGATTCAGCGAACACATAAGATCGTCTAACTTCGCTAACTCTGCTTCGGGCTTCTCAAAACAGGACACAGTTGTTGTATAAACGATCTTGAAATTATGCATAGATTAAATTTTTACCCGACTTTGGATAAATATGAAATCCTAGAAATTAGGAAAGTGGGAGAAGATGGTTGTTTATTTGTTAATGATCAATTAGATTTCACGAATAGAAGCACCCTCCTTAACCCCTAATTTATATGTAGCCTTTTTGTTTAATTGTTCTTTCTCTCTATATGTTTATTCCTCTCTATAATTTAGTTAGGTACCTACTTATCTCAGAATATGTTTGTATGAATGTAAACTACTAAGATCGGTGTAGCCTTAGATAATGTCTTTGTCAGACGAAACGCGTCGGGCTCTTTAAAAATTTGTTTTAATTTTGTATAACATAATTAAACGTTCAAGTGTTTTTTTTTTTCAAAAAATATCAAAATTTCAAACATAAAATACTTCCACCTCGTGTCAACAGTGCATAGAATTATAATCACATTAAAACTCCGATTATTCATTCAAATGACGAAATTTTATTTTTTAATAATTACTATTTTTTTTAAAAATCCCCATTTTGAAAAAAATTCTTTAATTTTTTTTTTGTAAAAAATTCCGCTTTTTGGAAAAAATCTCTCGTCTGGCATTCTTATGCCTTACATATGGGGCATATTATTGTCAATTAATGACCATAATGAGTTTTGGTCGAATATGGTTTTTACAATAAAATTACTCATTAACTTCGAGTTTCGAATTCAAACTGAAAACCTCTGATATTTTACCTCTAAAACATCTCCTGGATTTAAGATGAATAGGTTCACATTCCAAAATTTTGTATTCATAGACCTCGAATAAATATTGTTTGTACAAAATGGAGAATTTTCGGTTTTTGAGCAACCAACGTTCAAAAACCAGAAAAGTGCATAGTCCACTCCTTTATCAATGGGAATGATACGATATCATGCTTCCAAAAATTCAATTTCATCAAACTCCTGTTTTTTTTAAACCATCGTTTTCAAAGTTTTGGTTTTATAAAATTTATTTTTCTGGCTATATCGTATATTAGGAAAAATGTACTTTTTTTTAATTAATTAAAAGCAAAAGAGGACATTTTGATTTAAAAGAAAAAAATTGTATTAAAAAATCTCAAGAAAATGGATATCGTCCCCAAAATTTTTTAATCGCAATTTACGATATCCTATTTAATATTTAAATATATTATATATATATAAAATTTTATTCAATACTTAAAACTAACTGGATATGCGTCAGAAAACCATTTATGAGTATTGACATTACTTCATTGATGGATTATGCATGTAGCTGGACTGAGCAGTATGTGATAATACATAGGAAGCTAGAGCTAAAGGATCAAAATTTCAAATTTCTCCCTAAATCGAATTAGATTTTTTTTCCATAAGTATGGAACCAAAAACTTTCCAAAACACACAAATTATTCAATTTTTTTTTTTTTTTTTTTTATCAAACAATAAAACTTCCATTATTATCAAAAACGAGTATATTTCAAAATATCTCTAATCCCCGTCAGTTAGAGATTTGCCAACTAAATGGATTCAATTTTAATCTATGCCTGATTGAAGGAGGATACGTCACTAATAAACTCAAGTTAGGGACTTTAAAATCATCCCAGGATAATTATTTCTCCCTTTCATTACCATCAAACAATCTGAGCTTCTCGGTATTAAATTCACCGACAAAACTCTGAGAAGGAGGTGGGAAGATACATGGTAAACCTCTTCGTTTACAAATACACCGACCCTGGTGATGGGCTCTAAAATTGTTGGCTTTTTCCTTCAAGGTAAGTTAGAGAAATTAGTAAACACCGGTGAACTAATTGTATTAAACGAGGTACTCCAGACTACATACCAACAACGTAACAAAGATTTATGTTTACTTAAGTCATGTACTTAGAAATGACATCTTTGTGGCAAATATTTGGGGGAGGAATCCCCTACAGTTACAGTTATGGTTATCGTTTTTTTTTAGGAGCTTGTTATTCTGGTTTGTTGTGATTTTGGTCGTCTTGTGCAAATATTTAAAATCTTGTGATGAAATGCAAAAGTCTTTAATAAAGGGCTTTTAACAAGGGACCTATGCCCTGAAGTGAAAGGAATTTTAATTTCTTTTCTGAGGATAATAAACGGGTAATTGTCAAAATATTTGTGGAAATGATAATTAGGGAGATAATCATTTCTGCGTTTATAGGTGAAGTTTAGATAATTTTACTCTCTATCAGTTTAGGGAACTTCTCATTTCGTTTATTTATTTATGAAATTACTTCGATCCTAACGTAAAATTTTTATAGACAAAAATTAAAACTATGAAGTTCATACTACTGAATTACTAAGTGCATACTAACTATAACCTATATATTTTGTCTCAACTATTGTCCTTTAATTTCGTATAACAACAAAATTGAAATCTACAACCCATATATGTGCCAAGGGAGGTAAAAAATTGATTCGTGATAATGTAGAAAATGAAATTGAAATTGAAACTGCATTGCTGCTGGTCTAAACTGAATTTTTCATGGATGCACAGTATACTGAAAGTTCCTTCATCAGTATACGATCATAGTACAAATTCATGTAAAAGGTAGTGACTAATGGAACTGAATAATTTTATCTGCATTTTCACATAAGTACTAGGTACATATGTATGTATGTAGTATGTAGGAACTGTCAAGTGAAATATACGGGAGAGATTGGATAATGGTTTAATCACCAAAAACCACAACTAATTAAAAACAAATATGTTTAAGCGTAGGTAAAATAGTTTCGTGCTTTACTGTTTTACATTTGAAATAATAGCAAAATTGTACAATGTTCTGGATTAGATGTAATTTTCAATAAAATACTCGGAGATAATTAACATTTGTATCTAGGCATTAGAACAATTCTATGTTGAATGAAAGTAATTTTGACAATTCTATGTATACGAAATTTATCTTTAAGCTTTCAGTTTCAGAGAATTAATTAGATTTAATTATTTCTTCACAAATGCTGTAAGTGAAACAATCGCTGAGTAAAATAGTATAATAATAATAATAATTAAAATATAATAATTAAAATATAATAATTAATAATTAAAATATATTTAGATGACAATTTATGTAGAAACAAAAAAGTAAATGACCTAGAACAGACCCTCTAGGCACACGATGAATTCAATCTGAACTATCAAGCATCGTTCTGGAAATGAGAAAAACCTTGTTACATGTTTCGAGCTCCCTCATCGTCTACTGGTGATTCGTTTTTTTTTCTGAATATATTGTATGAAGACATAATTCACAGTTTCCGTATAATATCGGTTAAAAAGGAGAAATATAAAAATGTAATTTTTTAAACAAAATAAAATAAGACAGAAATAAAAAGTAGCCATGTCTCTTCTTAAGAGAAACAGATGTTAGAAAAGTAATTTTTATTATGATCAAAAATTTAAGAAAGATAATATAAAAAAGGTAAATATATATCAACAACCATTATAAACAGGGCAAAACTATATCAGGAACACAAAAAGAAAACCAGGTAAAATGTTATGCAGGGTGCCTTGATAATTCTGTTACTTTTTTAATTCTAGTAAACTGCTTTGTATAATTAAGTTAATTAAGCAACTACACGCAAAAAAAAACTAAACAAAAGAATTTATTTATAATTTTAAATTTTTAACGTATACAATCTCTTCTTGTACATCAATAAATTTTCTTACTGGCTTTCGAAAATTGCTCACTATGGTCGCACTTTCTTCCACCGATTATCATCCAACGCTTGTCTCAAAGCAACTTGTAAATCTCCTGCTGACCTGTATCTGATTCGGGCGATTTTATTCTCCAGAATATAGATCACACCAAGTATTCCATTGTCCCAAAAGTCCGGAAGCGATCATTCGGAGATGAAGGTCATTGTTTATGCTGAATGTGCTTGAGCTCAATATTTCTGAAGGATAAATTCTTTTTCGCTGAACTGCTCCGTCCTCGCCCACAGGAACTTTTGAAATTTCTTTCGACAAACAGCATTTTGGAGTCCTTTCCGAGTTGCACAAGCCAAGCCCCAGACCATCACCAATGCTGGAAAATGTGAAGATTTTGTTGTTGCATATATCTCGGCAATCGCCTTCAGCAGTCAGCGGTCATTATGGTAATTGTCTGTACTATTTACAGTAAAAAATTTCTCGTCCGTGAAGAGCACCTTCTATCTGAACCATTCAACGCGGTTTTATCAACTATTTTACTGTCATCGTGTCATTGTGGAAATGTCGGCGTTGAATCTTGTAACAGTGTTTCGGTAGTGTTTCGTGAACGATTACACGAATGCAATTTGTTGAATACTACTGTGTCCCAAAAATAAAGTGACATTGAATTTATATTGAAAATTCTTTATTTATTCTTCCAAATCAATTTCAACGCCTTCAAAGTAATACCCTCCCGATGCAATGCACTTATGCCAACGGATTTTCCAATCTTCGAAACAGTCGAAAAAGTTGATTTCAAGAATGGCCTTCAGCTCCTTCCTCGCGGCGGCTTGAATCAGCTCTATCGTCTCAAAACGGTGTCCTTGGAGCGGTCTTTTGAGCTTGCAGAACAGCCAGAAGTCGCACGTCGCCAAATCAGGTGAATACGGTAGTTGTGGAACGATATGAGTCGAGTTTTTGGCGAAATGGTCACGAAGAACGAGTGCAGTGTGAGACGGCGCATTATCGTGGTGGAAAAACCAAGAGTTGTCTTTCCACAATTCCGGCCTCTTTTGGTGGATAGCGTTACGCAAACGACGCATAACGTTCAGATAATATTCCTTATTGACTGTTTGACCCGGGGGAAGGAGCTCAGATTGCACTACACCACGATATCGAAAAAAAAAAAACAGTCAATATCACCTTGACTTTTGAGCGACTTTGGCGCGGTTTTTTTGGTCTCGGCACTGCCTTGGCACGATATTCGCTCGATTGATCCGGGTCGTAAGCATAGATCCAAGTCTCGTCTCCAGTGATCATGCATTTCGTCTATCGTGTATAATATATCGATATATTATATTACGAAAGATAAAATAAGGAAATATCGCGGTTTACTTCTACTAATAACTTTTTTTTCATTTTATTTCGGAATTGTCAATAAATAAATAAATAAAAATCATGATTTTCAAATGACTAAAACATTTTCTACGTAGTCTCTTAAAATCATGAAACCATTGTCACACATACTGACAAACCAACATGGATAGAACTTTAAAGATTAGTTATCTACAAAACTTCAACTTTCACACCTTAATTTCATCGGAATGCCCAATGCTAATTTGAAATTAATTTGGGAAAACTTCAATCGCCTGCTGGAGTATGATTTATGAGTACCAATACCAATGATTATTAACACAATTTCAAAACTTGATACTACTTGCACAAGGAACTGATGTTGCAACGATACTTAAATATTTAAAACTTATTTTATATAAACTAGGAAATATCGTTTTTATTTCATCCCAAGCCATAAAGCAATCTCGGTCGAGGTTATAGACAGGCATGTGCGTCTGTCCGTCCGTCTGTGCGCACGATAACTAGAGAATGCATTCACTTAGGAAGCTGGAATTTTGTACACGAACTTTTACAAAAACATGTAAAAAAGCTAGAATTGGTCTAAAACCAATTTGTATGGTCACCTCTCTGTGTAAGTATGATTTTTGAAGTGGTTTTTCGCATATATTTCTAAAACGGTTCGTCGGACAGAAAAAATGATTATAATCAATTTTATAGGTTTTCATATTCTAAACAAGTTTTTAGTACAATAAAAATATCTAGAATTGATCGTTTTCACAGTATACGTAAAAAACCTAAAGTTTTATACGGTAGCACCAAGAAGAGGTTACCCAATTTAGTCCATTTTTAATTTTTTTGCTATTACTATAAACACACCATGTTCCAAATTTTAGCTCTCTATATCGACGCGTTCTCAGGAATTGTCTAAATATATAGTGGAAACAGATTTTTTTTTATGGAAACCCCACGAAGGAGTTGCCCGATTTATCTCATTTTCGAACTTAGCTTTGCTTTTGTTTTTCAAAGTCCATGTACAAAATTCCAGCTTTCTAAGTGAATGCGCTCTCGAGTTATCGTGCGCACGGACAGACAGACGGACAGATGGACGGACAGACGGACCAACATGCAAAAATTAAAATAACTGTTAATATTATGCGTCGGTTTCCATGTTGCTCTACCATCATTATTTCGAGGTGTTACAAACGGAATGACAAATTTAGTATACCCTTTAAATTTCATCTAGGGTATAAAAAGTAAAATTAAGTTCGAAAATGAGACAAATCGGGCAACTGCTTCGTGGGGTTGCCATACAAAAATTTCGATTTTTGAAATTTGGTACATGCTGTTTTTATTGTAATAGCAAAAAAGAAAAATCAAAAATGGACTAAATCGGGTAACCCCGTTCTAGAAATATATGCGAAAAACTACTTCAAAAATCAAAATTGCACAGATGGGTGAGCATACGAAATTTCATTCGCGCATTCATCTACAGTATCATAATAATTGGTCTTAGACCAATTCTAGCTTTTTTACTTGTGCATTAGTGCAATTAACATCATCGGAAAAAATATTCCTTCCTCCTCATTGTTGTGTCTTGAGATGTAGCAATGTTCGTATTAATGTAGAATGTACCAAGGGATAACACTGCTCAATTTCTCGAAATCTTTTACTGAATTCATGTTGCAATGCAGCTACTAAATTTTTTCAGATATTGAAGCTTGACTTCATTCGACTTCATTGTTCAATAATATATGCAACCATTGGTAACACGTTACTCAAAGTCACTCATTTCAGTGGTTAATTTTTCTAGTGCGTAAAGAATTTTTTTGATCTCCTTAGGCTATTCTATCTCAATTGCTGAAATCATATTCGGAGCGTTGCCATTTATCAAAATAATATTGGGTATAATAGTTGAAAGCTGTAAAGACCTTTCTAACTTGTAATAGGTTGAGTTTTATCTGGTTTTCACGTCTAAAACTACTTTCAATATACCTGCTTCAAGCTGACCTTGAACTATTTGCTCTTCCCGTAGGTCGTCTGTTGCGGACACACTACGTGTAAACCACACTATTATATTTCGAATCCTTTCTAGTAAATCAATTACTCCTGCTGTATTTTTCACAGAATTAGTTCAATGTTTGAGCGAATCAATTGATATGCTTATGAGATCGAATTGTGTCGCAAGCAGCTTTGACAATATGTGCCCCATTATTTGTGGCAACTGCTGAACTTTTATATTTCGGTATTTCCCACTTTAGAAGTATTTTCAGAAGTTCAGTTAAGATTAAATTAAGCAAGAGCATAATCCGAATTTAAGAAATTTTGTACCTAATTTTTATTTATTGATATCAAACGTGTTTTCAAGAATATGGATTCAAGCATGTGAATAAAAAATAAGTCTTGAACAATTATTTTTTAACATAACTTTTAAAATATAAGAAATTTGATGGGAATAGTTCCTTCTTTACAAATTGCGTTAGATTAAAATTATCAATGCAAGTTAATCTCACAACACAAATTATTAGACCGACAGACAGGCGGACTCGTCTCTATTACACGAAGTCATGTTACATTTCTTATTTGAATGGTTTTTATTTGAAAAAAGAAGAAATTTGGTTTTAGTTAGTTTATTTCATTTCCCATATTTCACTGAACAGAGAGGCCGAAGGTCTGTCCTTATATTTGTAATTTACTTTTGTAATAAATTGTAAAGAAAAGAAAAAATACAACAGGTAAACGATAAAACCACCACTCGGCTATTTACAGAGTAAATACATCACCGGAGAGCAATAATTCAATTTGGGGTCTTGAATGGGAAAAATTCAGAGATTCATAAAGGAATTACAAAGAAATGAAAATAAACGGTGCCCAACAAGAATGAGGGTTGTAAAAAAATCTTTTCTTGAGTATACAGTTATTCTTAAGATAAATGAAAGGAGTTCGAATTCAATGTAGCCAAAATGTTAGTACTCCGTTTTATTGGTATTCTTGAGCTGTGGATTTGGCAGCAAACTCAGTCAATTTCATATTGACTAAATGCGCTATAAATTTATTTCATGGCAAAACTCTCTATTTTGGTGGGATTTTTTTATAAAAATTTGATTTAATTTTCATTTCTATGAAAATCTTTATTACTCAAATTTAGGAAACTCTGACAATATGACTTTTTCCCATGTCAAGTCAATAGAATTTTACAATTAATATGATGTATTTTGTGTGTGACAATTAAGTTATGTAACGATTTAGTTTTGCAACTATTTGGTTAAGTAATTTTTAAGTTGAACAAAATGTTTTTAATCAAACGATCTAAAAGTTTCAACGAAATTTGTATTACACAATTCCTATCACAGCTAGTTTCAACATGTATAGCTGTCATAAACTGTATTTATGTTCCTTCATATATTAAGTCTATAAAGCTGGTTGATTTCTGAAAGGATAAACTTTAAAGCTCACAATAAATAACACCTATGCTAATGTAATTCTTGTACATGTACATACTCATATATCGGCATCTTATATCCTAAGAATAAATGTATTCCCAATTGCTCACTTAAATATGTATGTATGTATGTATGTATTTATGTATGAATGTAATATGTACATATAAACCGATCCTACAAAATATCTACAAAGTCATGTCGTCACCTGGGAAGAATGCCAGAAACCTTAAAGTTCATATAAGGATATCAATACAATCTTGTGTAGCAGTGACTTAAGAAAGGATTCAAAGTGGTAATTCGAAGGGTATTCTAGTAAATATATATGTACGAGTATGTACACACTTACGATAAACAGGATTCATTCGTTTGGAGGAAGTTAACATATCCTTTCTATGGTATATAGATAGCCATCGATAATGTTCTCTGTTTCGGATGAAAATTGGGCTCAAAGTTCGAAGTTAATTTCTTGACTTTTCCCAATATTAAAGTGCCTGGAAATTGAGTGTTTCTTGTCCTTTCTGCGATAGGGATATGAAAATGTATTTTAAGACAAAATATATATAGGCATTTTTTTTTTGTTTTCTTTGGCAAATCTCAAGATGAGTATAAATTTGTATGGAGAGTTTTTGTTTTGTTTTTTCTTTTAGAGAAGAAATTTTTTTGATTATTTCCCTCCCCACCTTTGTTTATTTTCCATTATCATACAGGAAATTTGATTTCATTGATTTTTCTTCTTTTTTTTTTATGAAAAAAAAATAGCACTTCCCACCAAGAATATCATCAAATTCATATGATTGAATTTTTTTGCCTGAAATCACTTCTTTCTTCGATATAATCGAATAAGATTTCGAGTCCCATAGAATTTTGTTGCGATTCAATAGACGTCCCCCACCTGCATAAAAAAATATGTTGCATGTGAAATGTAAAAAAAAAACTCAATTTCAGTGAAATCAATATAATCAAATAGAAAAGTGTTCACTCAATTGGAAAACAGAATGAAATGGAATTAGACAAATACGTAATATTCAATAAAACTTTTGGTTTCTAATATTTATAGGTAAATAGTAATTTATGTAATTGTAAAATTTACAAGTTTCATACCAAGGGTAATTAAGCCAAACTGTCAATCTTAAGATAAAGTTCTTGAATTAAGTGCATGAGATGAGCTGAAAGTTTTTCCGACGATTTTCCAGAGCATGGAGTTAGTCAAAAATTCTCGACCTACATATACTTACCTTGTAAACTATATTGCGACCTACAGTAATGGAAATTAACATGAAACTACGACCTTTTTTTTCTCTTGAAATATCTTAAAGAAATTTTGTAACCTAATTAAATTTTCTTTTCATTTATTATTCAAATAATATGTTTTTTTATAATACTACATAAAAATTCATATTCATAACAATAAATTATAAATAAACGACAAAATTAACAAAATTCAGGGCAAAATGGATGGAGATTAACATAAAATCAAAATATATTATGTTATAAAAACAGGCATTATTTAAACTTTCCTTATCAATTAACACTCTAATAATATGTAGAGCCTCCACTCTGCTTTATAACCTCAAAAATTCTGCGACGCATAGATTGGATGAGGTTTTTTAATTCTCTTATGGCTATGGACTCCCATTCTAATTTTAATATAGTCTTTAGTTCTTGTAAAGTGGCGTCAGGACTTCTTGCGGACCATTTTAAAGAATTGCAGCCATTCAATTACCTTCTTCACCACGTGGATGCTGGCAATATCCTGTTGAAAAATGAAGTCCTGACCGCATAATTCTTCAGCCCGTTTAATCATTACATCTTGCAAAAGCTTGATGTACTTTTCTAAGTTTTTTTTTTTGAGGAACCCTTGCAAGGATCGTTTTACCACTTGAGCAAAATACAGCCCAGACCATTACACTACTACTTCTGAAGTTGCGACTCATCCTTATTTCTTCTTGGGTACGCTTGTCGTGCCAATATCATTGAAATCCATCGGTTCCATCTAAATTAAATTTATTTTCGTCAGTGAAAAGAACTTTATCCCATTCTGTGGTCCATGCCCATGGTTTTCAGTAAATTTTAATCTAACCTCCTTGTGAGCTGCCGTTAATGGTGGTTTTTTGTCCTCTTCCTAAAAGTTAGATTGGGATTTGCGCGTAATATTAGATGCACCCATCGGCTGATCATTGGCATTGGTTTACATAATTTTACGCACCCTACTTATTTTTGTTGCGGACATAACTTTTGGTTGCGATTATATTTGGGATTTTTCGCGTATTTGTCGTCTAGTTGATATGCTGATGATATAATAGGCTGATCTTCCCGGCAATTTCCATAATTGACAACCCACAATCCTGTGCCTTTTTTTCATCTCTTAAAATTTTCCCATGCGGCATGGCTAAAATAAAACAGAAAGAAGTAACGCTAAAGTGCAAGCATACAATTAAATTACACAAAAAGGCCAAAGCCTTTTTTGGAAAGCAATAAAATATTGAAAATGACCTTAATAAGCAAACTATTATTTTTTCAACTGGTTTTATGTGAATTTCCACCAAAAGTCTTATTTAGTTTGAAGTTTAGCACAATAAAGGATCATACCTAACTGAAATGAGCACATCTCAGCATAAAACGTACGTACTAGCTCATGCACATTGCGGCGACAATTTTTAAGAAAGAATGAATTCTCTATAACAAATTGGTTTAGTATTATTGCATTGGTTTTATGTGAATTTCCACTACTGTAACGTTAGAGTTAAACAAAATAACAGTATGTTTGCGGTTTTAAGATTTAGAAAAAAAGATAGCAGATGTTCAGATTAGTTTAATTTCTACCAATAATCAAAATAAAGTAACATCAGCAATGAAATGAAGCTTGCTTAAAAGTCGTTCAACATCTCTAGTAGATATGGAATCTGCTAGGGAGGTTCATGGTGACCAATACCTTATTGGATAAAGTCGTCAGAAAGAAACGACACTTTGACTCCGACAACTTCGAATAAAACGTGTGATCTTCTCGAGGGTACATTCTCACCAGACCAGATTATGTCAATAGTCTCACTAAGACTTTTTCAGAAGAGGAAAAGAAGATATTAGATTTATTTAAATTAGGCCCATCTCCACAGTCCATACATAGAGCGACGGCATACTTATAGCGACTCTTGGAGAAAAATCCCGCAAATGTAGCTCACATTCAGAACTATGGATGTTCAAGAATATCATTCTTGAATAGAGTTAGACACTTCAAATCTTCAATGCCACCATCTTAATTTTTATCTTTATTTAAAAAATGCAACTATTTTTTCGTGGGTAATGTTAGAAGAAGAAATGATAATTCTTCCATGGAGTTATTTCTGTGTGATTACAACAGCAGCAGAGATTTTGCGTTATGATAAAATAACCTAATATGTGTATGCTATGTAAACTCCCTCCATACGATCTGAAGAGGTACTGATTGTAACGTTAAAGATAAGTCAATTTTAGAATTTTTGGTATTGTAATTTTTTTTACAAGAGTGTAATATATGCACAAATTTAAAAGCAATTTTACACAGGTTATATTATAATAATATTAATCTATGAAATAATTTTAGAATTCAATAGAATGCATATAAAGTAATTTTATAGCATAATGCTAACGTTGCAGTATAAATAGCTAGGAAGACACAACATTTTATTCTAAAATCATACATTCATTTTTTCGCAAGTTAATTAGAGCAATCAAAAGAATTTTCAAAGCAAATCTCTATTCAGCATAAACGAATTTTTATTTTTTTATTTTTCAAAATCTTCTAAAATAAAATCTTCCAGAGACAGATCTAAACATGTACTATGTGTTGTATAATAAAACACGTGACTTGACTGACTATGACTTTATTACTGACTGAGCTGTTTACTGCTTGATGACTGACTACAGACTGACTATAACTGTTTGATGATAATATAATCACAATGATTGATTATTGCTTAGAGAGAGATAATCTACTTATGTATGTGTACATACAACATGTCCTTTTTTTTTTTTTTTTTTTTAATAATTATAAATAGTAAAAACTATAGTATTGTTTACAACCACTATATAAATCCTTTAAACATATATTGAAAATTTAAATGTTAATTTCAACTGAATTTCAACTATTACTTTAAATACTTAATAATATAATAAATTTAAATACGTTATAAAGACTTAATTATTTTAATTCCAAATTTGTAGTTCATTATTTAATGTATGTATCTGTACTTAAATAAATCATTAAAATTAAAAATTGCACAATAATAATATTATACCTATTAAACCATATACCTATACCAACTATAAAACATTAGTAAAACTTCATTAAATTCAATTACTAGATATTGGAGCGCAAGGTAAATCTTTATATATCAGTTTTCCAAATCTTAATATCATCGGATTGTGATCACTTTTCGTATTATTATCATCTTTATTATTATTAGACATAATTGGGTCTACATGATTTTGCTCGGTTTGAGTTGGATGCATAAAATCATTCCCTAATAAAATGTGTCGTCGATTCCTTCGAAAGACGTTGCCTTCTGGAGTATTAATAATATATGACCTAGGCTCTTTTGCCTTATCTATAATTTTACCCTTTGACCAATGAGAAGATGGCTCTTTTTTATAATATATAGAATCTCCTTTCTGTAACTTAGATAAAGATTTAGCTTTTTTGTTGTAGTGCAATTTGGTTTTAGATTGCTGATTATTTATGTCTCTCAAGTATGTTTTATAATTGATACTTAATGGAAACAAGAGTTTTTTATTTATGGGAAGGAGTGTTCTCAAGTTCCTAGACATAAGCAACTGTGCTGGCGAATAACCGTGTTGACCGGGACATGCGCGATAATTCAGTAGTGCCAGATATGGATCGGAATTAGATTCTTTGCATTTTCTAAGCATTTTTTTGACTGTCTGAATTGATCTTTCAGCAAGTCCATTAGATTGCGGATAATAAGGACTGCTTGTATTATGCACTATATCCCAAAAAGACAAAAATGACTTAAACTCTGCAGAATTGAAGGGAGGACCATTGTCTGTAATCAATTTACTTGGAATTCCGAATCTAGCAAATACTGACTTGCATTGAATAATCACCGAAGAAGTATTCGTACTAGATAAAAGACAGATTTCAATAAATTTCGAGAAGTAATCTACAAATAAGAGATAATGTTTCTTATCAAATTCAAATAAATCCGCGCCAATCGTCGCCCATGGATAAGAAGGAGTCGGCAATGGTAAAAGAGGCTCTCTTTGATTATTATTTCTATATTTAAAGCACACTGCACATGCTTCTACTACATTCTGAATATCTCTAGACATCCCAGGCCAAAATAAAAGCTGACGTGCACGACGTTTGCATCTATCAATACCTGAATGGTCTTCGTGAATAATTTTTAATATATTTGATCTCATTTCTTTTGGAATTATTACACTATTTGATTTAAATAGCAAGCCATCTATTTCATGAATTTGTTCTTTAAAATTCCAAAATGGTTTTATTTTGTTAGATATAAGACGTTTGTGATCTGGCCAACCGTCAAGAATACATTGCTTTAACAGCTGTAATTGTTCGTCATTTGAAGTTGCTTCTTTTATTTCAACTATCTTTGGTTCTGATATTGCCAAAGATGAACGTAAAAGACCAACATGAATTTGAATTTCCTCATCACATTCCGTTAATTCCTTATCTAATAAAGGAGCTCGCGACAAAGTATCAGCAACTTGCAACAATTTTCCAGGCTTGTATGATACTATAAGATGATATCGTTGCAAAGTAAGTATCATTCTCTGTAATCTTGGGGGTACCTCAAAAAGAGGCTTTTTAAAGATCGTTACTAAAGGTTTATGATCTGTTTCTACAACAACACTTTGACCATAAATATACTGGTGGAATTTTGCACAACCAAATACTATTGCATAGAGTTCTTTTTCGATTTGTGCGTAACGTTGTTGACATGACGTAAGTGTCTTAGAAGCAAATGCAATGGGTTGATTTTCTTGCAGCAAAACTGCACCTACAGCAAACTTAGATGCGTCGACAGAAAGAGTAATTCGTTTGTGGGGATTATAATATGCCAATGTAGGAGGCGACGTAATCAGTGACTTTAATCGTTTAAACGTTTTTTCATGTACTTCAGACCAATCCCAAACAGATTGTTTTTTAAGTAAGTTTCTTAATGGGGCTGTTTCTAGTGCGACATTTTTGAAAAATGATCCAAGGTAATTAACTAACCCTAAGAACCTTTGCAATTCCTTTATTGACTTAGGCGAAGGCATTTCACATATTGCACGTATTTTTGAATAATCTGGACTTATACCCGCTTCGCTGAAAATATGTCCAAAATATTGTACTGACTTGAGACTAAATTTACATTTGTCCTTATTAAATTTTAAATTAGCTTGTCTAGCTCTCTCTAGAACTTTCCTCAATTTGATATCGTGTTCTTCTTTCGTTTTGCCCCAGACAAGAAGATCATCAATATACACAATCACATCGAGGTCATAAAATAATTCAGTCATTGTTCTATGAAAAATTTCAGGTGCAATACTCAATCCATAAGGTAAACGGAGAAACTGATAGCGTCCAAATGGCGTATTGAATGTGCAAAGATCAGAACTTTTAGTATCAAGAGGCACCATCCAAAATCCTGAACTTGCATCTAGTACTGAGAAAAATGTTGCACCTGATAATTTAGACTTAATTTGATCTATATCCGGTATTGGATATCTAGAACGTATCAAGACATCGTTTAGATTTCTTGGATCTAAACAAACGCGTAACTGATTGTTTCTTTTCTCGACAACTACAATTGAGTTAACCCATTCTGTTGGTTTCGTAACTTTCCTTATAGCACCTAAATTTTCCATGCGAATTAGTTCACTTTTAAGCCTATCCATTATTTTAAAAGGTATTTTACGTGGTGGATCTACTACAGGTCTAGAATTTTCCTTTAGTGTCAGGTGACATTTTTTGCTTAAACATCCTATACCACTAAAGAGATCACTAAATTCCGACATAACTTTGTTTAAAGTTTCATTTCCATTTACTGAAAATACCTTTTTAATAAGCTCTAATTTTATGCATTCAGGTAAACCCAGAACAGTAGGACATTTAATGGAAGTAATAATAAATTCAATTTGCGATATTGCACCCGTTTCAAATTGGCACTTCAATTCGCACTTGCCTAAAACTGGAATACAATCGCCACTAAATGATGTCACTTTCATATTGCAATTTTTTAAAATTTTACTGTCAATATTAAGATCTTTTAAGGTACTTACAGACATCACATTAGCTTGTGCTCCACTATCTATTTGACACCTGATTTTTTTATTATTAACGTATACATTGACAGACCATTCGGAATCATTGCTGCATTTTACCATGCCTATAAAAAAATTTTCATTATCATCTGTTGAGCTAAATTCTTCACTAACAAAATCTTTATTTAAATTAACTGTTCTTATCTTAAATTTTGATCTGCACATTTGAGCATAATGGTTTGGCTTATTACATCGACCACATATTTGACCCATTGCCGGACACTTGTACTTATGCACTTGACCGCATGATGTACATACTGCATGTTGCTGCTGATTAGATGGAAAGTACTGTTTATTTGATTTTTTTCGGAATGAATTTGCTTGTTGCGCTTGGTGCAGCTGATGACTACCATTACCCTTCTGCTCATTTACGTTATTCTTTGAGTGGTATTGATTGCGGAGATATTTTGTTCGACGCATGTTGGTACTTACTTTATGAAGTTCTATGTTACTGCTGTTATTATGCTGGCCCATTTCAGACATATGTATTTTACTAATTTCATATGTTTTAGACATTGTTTCAGCGGTTTCCAGTGATAACTTTTCGACGTTTAACAATTTCTCTTTTAGAAGATCATCTTTAATGCCCATAACGAAAATATCCCTAATCATGTCAGACTCTTCTTTAAATTCACAGGTAGACGCCAAGCTTTTAAGTTCCGTGATGAATTCATCAAAGGTTTGTTGAGCTTTTTGACGACAAGTAAAAAATTTGTATCGTTCGTATACAATATTCTTTTTTGGTGAAAAGTAACTGGAGAATTTCGCTAATACTTCATCGAACTTGGCTTTGGAGTCTTCTATTTTAAAAGTATTATATATTTTAATACCTTGATCTCCTATGCAGTGAAGAAGTATTGCAATTTTACGCTTGTCTTCAAGTTCTGTGTTCGCTGCTGCTTCTATGAATAAAAGTAATTTCTGCTTCCATAACTTCCATTGCTCGCTAAGATTGGAGCACGAAAAATTCATGGGACCAGGTGACTGAAATGTATCCATTTTTCGACCGTTTAATTAGTTTTCAATTTACACTTGACACCATGTTGTATAATAAAACACGTGACTTGACTGACTATGACTTTATTACTGACTGAGCTGTTTACTGCTTGATGACTGACTACAGACTGACTATAACTGTTTGATGATAATATAATCACAATGATTGATTATTGCTTAGAGAGAGATAATCTACTTATGTATGTGTACATACAACACTATGTATGTATATGGTTCACACGATTCAAGGTTTTTGTCCTCTCTTATTAGCTTTAACGAAACTGAAAAAAAAACGACTACAATGGATTTAATTCAGTCTTGACGATACAAAAGAGAGCTTGGGATCAAAAAGAAAAAGAAAAGTCGATAAAATCCTTGCATTTATCTATTCATGAAACTCAAACTGATGATGATTATTCGGCAGTGTGAAAATGAATTCTGAAATTGAAATTCTAAAGGCATTGGTTACACAAAAAAAAAATCTTCGAACATGTGGGTTAGTTCATTGGCTGGTGGTAGTTATGTCGTGAAAATAAAAAAAAAAAAATACTGACAATCCTGAACACCTCGATATTTAGAATTAAGAAAAAAAAACATATAATGAAAATAATCTTCCTAGGCGCCACCCTCTTAACACTCTTGTGTCTCGACATGAATGAAGCATATCGTCAAAAGGCTCTTAATGAAAGCATTTTCAACCAACAGGGCAAGCAAAGGATAAAAAGCAGCTTTCTATAGTCTATAGTATATTGAAACTGCGCCAAATATAATAAAAGGACAGACAACCTTTTGCTATTTGAAAGCAACAAGGAAACAAGAAAATTTATAAAAGAGGAAATTTGTATTCATCTCGTTATTACTCTAATTTTGCGCTTTTTATCATGCGATTACTAAATGAGGAAAATAAAACTCTTTGAGTATTCAGAAAGAGTCACTGAAGAGTTTTATTTATATTCCTCAAGCTTTTGTAGAAAAGTAAAATTATATTTATGTGGAAAATTCTTTAAAGTTAAGCAGTTTGTTAGTTTTTTTTTCCAAATTTCAAATCAAAAATTTAGTTAGTAGCTGTTTTGGTATAATATTTGTAGATTTTAGAGGTTTAGGTAGTATGAGCTTAGGTTCGAGCCCCATCACTACTAAAAAATTGTATTTTGAAATTTCTGTGAGATAAAAAATAGCTGTCAAAAAAGAAAAACTTAATTCGAAAATTAGTTTTAAAAAAGTTTTCAAATATTGCAATATTATCTTGCCACCAAAATGAACATATAAATATGAGAAAAGCACAGACTGTGTCTGTAATGCGTTCGAATCCCACCATACCTTCTTTTTTAATGAAAAAAAAAAAAACATTTCCTGGACGAATCCCGAACGGACAACTTTAGCATTTGCTATAAAGCAGACGGCCATGGTTTACTCGGTGTGGTTTATGTAGTAAAAATAATATGGAAAAATAAACAGTTCAAATAGTAGATAAAAAAAAAAAATGTTAAAACGTGAACGCATGGAAGAGCAATTTTTAAGTCAACTATTTTTTTAAATAATATCAATATGAAGGAAAACAAAAATCTTTTCTTAGATGGAGAATAGAAGAATCTCAAGAACTTTTATTTTTAACGATTCTAAGTCAAATCACAAATACAAGAGAAAAAAACAACAACTTCGTCCGCTTTCCGGGCGACTGCTCTTAGCATTGAGCACGGAAGGTCCCGGTGCTCTTACCATTGAGCACGGAAGGTCCCGGTGCTCTTACCATTGAGCACGGAAGGTCTCGGCTTCAAACCCCGGACGAGGCGGTTGGTTTTTGCTCTTGTATTTCTGATTTGATTTAGAAGCGCTAAAAATGCAAGTTCTTAAAATTCTTCTATTCTCCAACTCTGACCGATGCAATAAAATCTAGGTTCGATTCCCGTTCGGGAAAAATATTATTATTATAATATATAATAATTATGGGTAATATTTAGTGACAAGTGAAATTATAAAAAAAAGCTAACCAAGCCTGAGCTAATGTAAATTTTTCACATTTAAATAAAATGTATAACATATTTATAAGTAAATTGGCGTTCGTTTTATGCAGCATGGGAGAGTACGCGAGCTCCAAAAACACGTTGCGCTCTTGCGCCATTTTAGGTTTCAACTCTTTTTTCCACTCTACCCGGTCTAGTATTTATAGAGATATCCACTTCGCAACTGTAGAAGTATGTTAATAATTATTCGGGAATATTGAACAAATCAAGCAAAGGCAACAAGCGCATGGTCACTAGATGTAAGAAAAATTAATTAAGTGTATTATAATTTATTAATACTAGTAAAAAAACAAACGAGAAATTATGAAAAAAGGTTTGCAATTATGGAGCCATAAAAGAGATTTTTATTTCTTTTAAGTACTTGAACTTCTCTGCACTACTAACTAACGTCTGTCTGGTAAAAATTCTAGTAAAGATATATTACGCACGCGCGTGTACAATGTTTTTGAAAAGATATTCGCCATGGGATGTTGATGAAAAATTTGTAAACTCAACCTTAACAATTTAAGATATTTAGAGGAGGAAAGAGAATGGTATGCAGATTTCCAGGAAACGCAATTTTTGACTTGTTGCAATAAATTTTCCTTCGGCAAAATAAAATGCATCTTCAAACTAACTTTAACAATAACAACACAATTTCTATCCGAACTGTAGGGGCGAGTACAACGCCAGTATAAAAAAGGGGTTCATCAAGTTTTGGAAGACAAAATGAACATATTAAACTGCACCAAAAGAAAGTAGCATAATCTTATTGGTAGAGACCAAAGGTTGCTGTTTGTTTATAAAGTTCTCACGTTTAGACCCAGACTTAATCCTCGATGAGGAGTCCTATTTAATTTTGTCCAACTTCATTTTAAGTGGAAATGACACATTTAACTTTGATGATCCTAATACCCTTAACAGACTATCTCCATAATGACTTAATTTTTAATTAAATGGAGTCAAATGTGTAGTGTGTCACACAAATGAAGTCCATCAAAGACTCATTTACAACAGTTCGCTTCATTATCAAATGCAGCAAATTTTACTAAGAAATTGCAGTAAAAATGTTACCTACCGTCATTAAATTAAGCTGAATTTAATGAAAACTGGACAGTTTTTTTCAATAAAGTCCGCAGGACAGCGATCAGCTGATCATTAATGAAATTTCTTCGTAGCTTTTCTTCTCTTTTTGGGCTTTTTCAACAAAATAAATTGTTTTCTGCTAAATGCTTTATAACTACAGGAAATACACGAATTATTGAATTATTGAACTCTGTCCAGATTTTTGTGCACATGTGAGGAACTGTCAATGACATTCCAAATGAAATAATTTTCATTCAAAGTCTGTCACCACTTCATTTCCTTGAAATGACTACATTTCATAATAAGTATTATGGCGACAGTGTGTCTAGGGCATAATGCTCCATCACAAGTGAAATAAAAAAAAAATAAAAACAAAAAAATGTGAACCTAGATAGCGTTTGACCGATGGGCGATTGTGCAGACAATTTGGTTTTAGCAATTAATGTCCAATTCTTTATTCGCATTCCTTACGTCAATGACAATAATTATGTGTTGTGGTCCTATCTGTGTATTTTAGCCGAATCCATGTATTATTATGCTCATTATGAAGTTTTGAGCATACTTAAAAAGGCTTAAAGTGTACGAATAATGTAAAGTATTATATCCGAAAAGTGGTTAAACATTTTGTTCGGACGTTCGTGTCAAAGTATGGAATATTTAAAGCACGTTGGTCTGATTTTTTCAAGGGACATGAACAGTAAAGCATTGTTCGGACATTATTGGACATGATGTCGTCTTGAACTATGCTGTTTTCTACTAATTTGGTAGTAAAATTTTATTTAGGTGCTAAGCTCATTAAGTTAATGCTATGATCAACGATTAAAAATATATTTACGTTATTGAGTTTACTCGGAAGGTGAACGAAGAATAATCATCCCAGTAATGCCACTAAATAATATGATTAAGTTCCAAGACTTTGGCCTACACATCAGTCTAGCTCGAACTGACTTTTATTTTTCTTTACTACCTTGACATGTTACACTTAAACTTTTTTTTTGTTTCATAGCAGAAGGACAAAAGATATTCTAAGCGCGGAGGCCAAGGCGACCAATTGTATTAACCTGTTAAGTAGAGAAGCTATACATATATAAAAGTCGAAATTAAACTAAATAGCGAAAATATATTGAAGAACTTAGACGGCTTACTATCATCTGAGATGCAAGTCATTTTCACAAGAAATATATATATTTATATATAAGAAAAAGTTACAGCTGTACATATCCAAAATCAAAAAAGTAAATTACAAACTTATATTTAACAATAATTTCTCCATATAATTTCTTTCTTACCTGGATCTCAGCTATCGAGTCCTTAAATATAGTTTATCATTTCCGGACACTAAAGTATACATATATATGAAATGTGGCTTCTCTTAATTCTGTTCAATCATTCAAGCAAAATTTACTATGAGTCAGTCAGGATTAATTGGTCCTTTGAGATTTATTCATATCAATATCAACATTTCTACTCAAACATGATTTACGCAGGCACACAATTTGAACTAAGATTGCTAAACTTGAACCTTTGTGCCAAAAGGTACATTGAATCTTACTAGAAAGATAGATATTTCCCAGAGGAAACATTCAAGTAGAGATCCTACGGATACAATTCCGATAGAGAGATGAATATGAATATCATTTCAATTTAACATGAACACTTTCCATGCATACATATACATACATATATGTATATATATATATATATATAGAAGAAAACGTAGTATAATTTATATAGCTACAGTCCGTAATGCAATGATAATATCTCGAACGAATTGAATTTCCTACATAATGAACTCGAAACTCTCCTCAAAGTCATTCAAATTATCCTGTGTGCAATTTATTCTGTACAGAAAACTGTGTATAACAGTTTTGATATCCTTTGCTCAATTAATTCAAAATTCTTCAATAATATTTTCTGCAAAAAAACAACAACAAAAGTCATTTTATTTCAGCCTCATAATCTTGTTTTGTGGCTGCTGATGCTGCAATGATGATGATATGTATGTGCCCGATTTACTATATTTCATCAAAAAATTTATTCTCTCAATATTTCTGTGAATTATGCTGGAATTTATCTCCGGGCGGTTTGACTTTACAACTTTTTCATGTTTCAGGCACAGAGAAGAGCATTAATATTATGATAAATGTCAGGTTTTTTTCAGAGACCAACTTGTATGGGGGGAAAAGCATCAGTAAAAGTTTTTATAATAATTTTAAATTTTTATATGTATGAGAAGAATGTTACCATTGGTTTTATGTATTCAATGTTAAACTCTACGAACTGATGCAAAAGTATACGAGATTCGTTTGAAATCAATAGAGCCAAAGGGGAATAAAGAAATATGTAAATATGCACATATAAGTTTTGTCAACCTTGTTCTTTTTTATTATTAATTCCAAAGGTATTATTTTACTTGAAGAAGTCATTATTTATTTAAATTTTTCTGTACGTAACACAAAAACTTTGAAAATTCATTTTTTATTTTTGCTAGAAGTTCGACAGTAGATTGGGTGAAATTTTATCTCCAGTGTCGTCGGTACTTTTGAAAAATAAATTTTTTTAAAGTTTTGTTTGATATTCAAGCCCGTGGGGTTGATTCTGATATTTTGTTGTAGTCTGGGTCGTCGTATATTTTGGACACATGTTAATATTTCGACACAATTTTGTCATAGGTATGTACTTCAATTTTCACTATCGTTAATTTCTAAATGAATTTGCAAGTGAATAGTCGTTAGAAAAGTATGACAAAAAGTACGACAAATTTGTTAACTGGAGGCTGTTTGTGATCTTTCTTAGTAGGTATGTAAATGTCAAAATATATACGACAAAATGAAATGAACTTTTCCTTCTGAATATATTGTGTTTGTATTACAAATTAAAAGTATTATTTTAAGTTTTAGGTGTAAGGTGTTCTATATTCACTTATCATAGTGCATTTTTCATAAACTCGAGACCATTTGACGAATGTGTCGTACTTTTTGGTGTATAATTTGATGTTAATTCGCACTGTTAAAACATAAGTTTTATTAATTTTATGGTAAATTAAAATGATAAGTCAAACTGAACTATGCTACAAGTTTCAAGTAATACAACAAAATTGTGGTGAAATGTCAAAAGATATGACAAAAACAAAAAAAAAAAACTACGAAAAGAATTAGGTCCAAGTTTGTGACGAAAGCTTTGTGAACTGTTACGCAAAGTAGTAGACGCAAAATTTCTCCAATAAAAATATAAGTAGAAAATATATTGTACATCAATTTCATATTTTTTTTATATAATTTTTCAAAAATGGTAGACACACTAATAACAACTTCGACTTAAATTCTGGAATTCATTAAGGTAGCTTTTCTACTAATAACTTACCATAAACTTAATATAATAATAAAACCCCTGTTGCTAGAACTTTGATTAGGCTAATATATATATAAAGGGTCCGCCAAATAACTTTTTTTTTTTTAAACAGGGCGCAAAACATCGAGTGTAGCTTCGGCTGTGTGGCACGTAGCGCCGTCCTGTTGAAACCAAATGTTGCCAGTATCCTCCTCTTCAATTTTCGTTCAACATGGCCCGATAACGATTGCCATTGACGGTAACGGCCACTCCTTGCTCATTTTCGAAGAAAATTGGCCCAATTATGCCTCTGGACCAAAATCCGCACCAAACAGTGACTCGTTTTGGGTGTATCGGCTTTTCAATGTATGCGTGCGGGTTTTCTGTGCCCCAAATGCGACAATTTTGCTTGTTTACATACCCGCCAAGATCAAAATGAGCTTCATCCGAAAAGACGATTTTTTTGGCAAAATCGGCATCTTCTGTAAGTCGATCGCAGGCCCACTCAGCGAAGCGAAAACGCATTGGATTGTCAGTTGGCTTCAACTCCTGAACCAATTGGACTTTGTATGGCGTCATACCAAGATCTTTATGCAAAATTCGTCTCAATGATGTCTCCGAAATGTTCAATTGTTGAGAACGACGGTGAATTGATGTTGATGGCGCTTCACGCACACTTTCTGCCACACAATCAATATTCTCGGGTGTACGCACTGTTTTTGGCTTTTCACGCTTTGGTTTATCGATGAGGATGCCAGTTTCTTTCACTTTTTTCACAAGATAACGAACATACGGAGCTGACGGTGCTTCTCTTCTTCCAAAATCCGTACGCAATTTTCGCACACATTCTGCAACATTACCATGATTTTCAAAGTAATGTCGCAATATTTCCCAGCGTTGTTCAAGCGTATACACAACCATATTCGTTCAGCGGAAGAATAAAACTAATTATCTGTCAAATCAGACATGAGCTAAGTGTTACCATTCACGAAATAACGCACTAGTTGAAAAAAAAAACGTTAGATGGCGGACCCTTTATAATCGGCATAGAAACACATAGAAAAAAAATGAACTCAATTAAAACCAAAAATGAATATACAGTGGTGGAAATTTATATAAGATCACTTTTAATAAAGCCGATATTTCTACAAGAAATTTTCATATTTTAAGCCTAGTATTAAGGTCCGTGCTAAATTAAAATTTCATATAAAATTTAGCGCTCTAAGAGTTATCGGTGAAAATTTACCCTGAATTTTAGCGAGACCTGAACTAAGGTCAACACGCTAAATTTGGCATATAGTTCTTGATTAGGGGTGGTACCAACAGTAAGTCTCCAATCAATTTAGCTTAAATTTATCGGTGCTGGCAGTTCTTTAGCTTGTAAAATAATTCTTTTTAGTATCTCTCATCTATGAGCCTCCGCTGTCATGTCTTAACTGCTAAAGAATAGCCTGATAATGTATATTCGCTAAAACTTAATTTGGTGCGGACATCATTACTAGGCTAAACGTCTATTAACATTTTGTGTAGCATGGTTTGTTTTTACTGACTTCAGTAGTTGTTTTATCACTGATTCTACCAAAATATTTGCAAAATTATCGTCGGTATAACTTCCTATGCCAATTTTAATGCAATTTTCAAGTTAGGTAGCGTATTAAACTGGTTACTATATTGGCATGAAATTGCATGGCAAAGATTCTACAAAGGTTTTTGATTCGATTTACATCACGACTTCTTGAAGCCCAATCGAAAACTTTAATACTTCTGTCATCAAAGAGATGCTATAGAAGAGTGAATTGTTGCATTATCATATTGCACTATAAAATCTTTGCTGTTCAATAATAACCCTCCTTCGATTATTGTATATTGTTTAATAATTTTATGCAGCCACTGAAGTCCATTCTTCAGGGAATCCCAGCAATATCGATCTTCCCGCCTGCCGAAAAATCAGCCGAAATTATCACGCTGCTGCCACCATAAATTTTACCATGCTAATAGTATACTGGGAAACCGTCAGGACCGTCTAAATTGAGTTTTTTTTTCATACCTAAATAAAGAACGTCTTCCAATCGTTACGTCAATGTGGATATATTTTTCAGTGAAGTTCAGCATAGCCGTGAGGCTCCTGCAGTTATTGGAGGTTTTTCTTAGATCTTCTTGAAAACTAGATTTTTATATTTTCGTAGGATTTGTCGAAAACGTTGGCTAGTGACTGGGGAAGATTTAGTTTTGCCTACTATTTGGGTTAGAGAAGTAATGTGTTGTGATGCTTTGGTGACAATCATCCGTTTTTACTTTGGGGATTGTTTTTTTTTAATTTGCCATATTTTCTTATTTTTCCATAGGAATCTCATAATTTGAGAAAATAACAAATACCGGTTGGGTATCTTCAGATTTTTTAAGATATTTTCTTAACACCCTGCATCTCGGTAGAAACCTATTTTAGCACTTTTTTTCGGAAGTCAAGAGTTTGCTTCTTGGTATTATTAATTCTGAAAAATAAAGCAAACGTGAACATATTTCAAATTCTGTTCAGAACGTCCTTGTGGTTTTACGTGAGCACCTGCTAAGTATGGCTTAATCTCACGGCACTCTTCATGATCGGATTAGTTATCGACAATCAACGTTCTCATGTCTTAACAATGAGTATCAGTACTGATTAAAGCGAGACCAATCCAATCTCTGCCGATCTAGGGTCATGGCACGCTTCACCATAGCTACCACGATGCTTCCATAAAGGGGCCATCCTAAGTTGAGGTGAATAATTCCAATTATCCAGGGCTCCTAGTCTCGTGGTACCAAGTTAGCTAAAAGAGGGCTACCAATTTGGTATGGCTTTGGTAAAACATGATCATCAGATATCCTTTTTGAAACGAGACTGGTAACTCCATTCGGGCCTAGATCTTATTAGCAATGGCTAAAAAGAATTGTATCTAGCCTATACAGGCAGCACAACCCTTAATAGCCGCTGTCAGAGGGGACCACGTAAAGGTTAAGATATGCCCGTATTCAAGTCTGGATTGGCTTCGAGATTCACCATTTGGATGTTATAGCTACCATTTGTACTCAAAACATAAGGTCTACTAGCATACATGCATACATGCATTCCAATTTCATCAACCTTCATAATTTCATTTCGTCTTTTTCGCCCCGTGCCATTAGGACTATGTCTGAGATTTTGTTATTCTGACTATCATGAGCACGTAACTTCTTTGTATAATGACATCCTTGCCATTTATACCCTACTACAGTACCCACAGAGCCAAAAATCTCAATTTTTATTTCACTAAGGTATAGTTATCTCGCCGTGAGAAGTACCAATTTTAGTATATGGTATCTTTCATCCATACTACTCTACTGTTTGTACTCTCGCGATCTTCTGTGTATCTAAACTCCACTACTCCGTATCAATAATTTCTTCCGTTATTCGTGCATGGTGTTTCTCTTGTGCATCTTTCCTCTTGAAAACATTGCGCTTCACAGACTCCCCCCTCCCCCAGTTTCTGTTCAGTCTACTTAATTGACATTAAGATTAAGAAATTACATAACAAAAGTAAATTTATCGAGTTTCTATTGAATTTCCACCTACACTTCGCTGAGTGGCAATCTCAATGCGAATAGAAATCTTAGAAACTCAAATCGCAAGCAAAATTTGTATCGGAAGGAGTCTGTGAACAGTTCTATATCATAGATAAAATCAATGACTCATCCAAATAAAAAAATAAAAAATAAAAATAAAAATTGTTAATTTTCCTCCAGGTAGTTTATAGGGACTTCCATCACTCATACAGAGATTATAAAGCTATACTTAAGACTAAAGAGTTTTTTTATTAAAAGCCCCTGAGGATTAATGGAGTTGGGATATTTAAAAATGAACTTATGTAAATAAAAAAATCAATAAATTTTACGACAATATTTAGAAAATAATTAAAAATTTTTCTAATAACAATAAACATTGAAGAATAATAGTCATAGGGACTTTCCTTTTCGTAATTTCTTCCAACTCCATCAACATTTTATGTAGGATGTGTTTACGAAGACTTTGGAAAATTTATTACCAACAATAAAATTATTATTAAATCCGTTTTCATTTCAATACCCAATCCATATAAAAGTAGCATATAAATTTAGATCCACCATTACATTTTAGCCAATAAAAATATTTTATTGCCAACAGAAAGCAAAACTGTTTAGAATGCAAAGACTCCTTCTAAAAAAAAAACTAGAAACGAAAGCACTTAAGAAACTTCCTCTCCATCGTCTATGTATAAAGATAGTATAAAAAAGAGGTAAATAAACGCATTGAATAACAGATTTCGTATTTTTAACATCCATGAAAGTTTCAATGCAACCTTTTATGCAAAATATTGATAGAAACTATTTCCACTTCCTATACCAAAAGGTGAAATCAAATTTTATTTTCAACAAATTCACTTCAGTTGAACGGTTTTTGATGCGATAATAATAGATGCATTTCCTCTTTTCCACGTAGGGAACAGGTATATAGAAAGTGTGGCAAACTTTTGAATAGATCTGAGAAGTATGTAAAAAAAACTAACCAACAATCTTACAAGAAAATATTTACCTAACCGGATGTTGACAATAATGGAAAAAAAAAGTCTCATTGCGTATATGTAGAGAATTTGTTATGAATTTACAATAAAATGGAAAGAAAATCATTGAAGGTAGTGCTAAATGAATAGGGAAAGATACTTTTAAGGTTTATTTTAGATTCTTTAGATTTTCTCCTTGAAAATTCAGTGGAAAACTTGATAAGTATTTTCCAGAAGATCAGCCGGCACTTCATACGTAATGACTTGGTAAAGTTTTGATTTAATTTCTCAAGAGGATTACAATTACCTGAAAATTCTTTAAAAGCTAATTCAGAATGGTAAATAGAAAAAAGAAGTATAAATAGATATATTTTAGCAGAGGCCACTTCTATATATACTTATGGTGGGACTAATTGAGGTTATGTTTGAAGCTAAAATTAATTATTTCATAGAACTGACATTAAATGAATGATAAATATTCGAATCGAATTCGATTCGAATTCCCGTCCCGGAAAAATAAAAAAAAAATTGAATTTACAATTTATTTGTGCGCTTTCATCGTTACTGGTTAATGCTAGCTGAAAGCAAAACGTGGCTTAATAGGCCAGAAACAAATTAAGAAATACAAGAGGGAAATCATCTGTTTCGTTAGCTCAGTGGTAAGATTGATTTAAAATCGTTGAAAATAAAAGTTCTTAAAATTCTTCTATTCTCGATTTTTGACCAATTCTAAAAAATGTGTGGGTTCGATTCCCCGTGCGGAAAAAATAAATATACACACATTTGTTATCTTTTTTTATTTTTATTTTTTCTCTTTCTTTGTTTTAATTTTAATTTTGATTTAATTAAAATTTTTTTTTTATTATTTTTCTTTTGGTTTTGATTTTGGTGTTAGTCTTGATTTTAATTACTATTTTTATTCTAACTTGAATTTTGATTTACCCGTCTGTTCAATAGATACTAATGTAAAAGATTGTCAATCTTGTAGTGTCCTTTATCAGGAAATATATTATATTATATTATTATGTCAGAAAAAATGGGTGGGTTTCGGATAGTTTATAGAGCTTATATAACAACCGTAAGAACCGGGGAGTGTACCAAACTTCACGAATTCTTGTTTTTCCATATATGATATTTTTTATTCCTTGGCTCGCAGTTCACCCTTTTAGCTTTCATCGTTTTTTTTTTATTTTCTGATCCTTTTAGAAAACTCAAACCTTTCCTACATATGCCAAGAATACGAAAAATAAAACGCAAAATCAATTCTCTATCCATTTAAGGTTTGAGTGTGTACGTAAAAAAAAACTGCTTTGGCAGTATTTTGCAGTTCATTCAGAAGGTTGAAAAGAGAGAATATGATTAAATTGAAAAAGTAAGGCAATGAACTCTTAAGGTACAGAGAACATGGAATATATTTATATATGTAATAAGAATTTCGTTAGAGTAAAGTAAATATGCCTCCAGGTCTGAGTGTGTTAAGTGAAGCCTCTAAATTTCTACATATTAAGCCTTTATTATGAGGTTCCATTGTGTATGGTTATGCAAAGGAAACCAGATCTCTGTAAACATATTCTAGTATAGCCTTGATGCCCTGTTAATATTTAGCACCATAAGTATTTCCTTAGAGGTATAAATAGATACTTTCTCAAAGTACTGTGTTCACTTTTTTCGCTGTTTATCATTCTTCATTAAATCAGAAAGGTTTTGAATGAGTTTGTTTCAATCTAAGTAAGTAGTATGTTTGGTAATCAAAAATTTATTCTGTAGATTCACCACCATTGCCGCCACTTATTGCCGCTACAATGATTATTTATATATGAATGTGCGTAGAATCATTTACTAGAAAGGAGATGTCGCTACTTGCAACAAATGTGGTGGAAACTTTTATTTAATGGCTCAAAACAAATTTTTCCAGCATATAAATGGTTCAGACCCAAATCAAAAGTTGGAAGTAATAAACGTAAACGTAAATTACTCTAGGCATGTTCTATATATAAATAATCAATATTAGCAGTGAAATTTGTATGAAACTTTTTATAATTAGCTTATCAACAGATGGCGCTAGTCCTTTTGTATATTTACTGCTTTTGCGCTTTTATTATTTTCATGATGACCATGTATAAAAGTGTAAACAGACACCTACTCCGACGAGGGGCCTCCCTATCAACAAATACCTTGTCTCACAAGCCCAACACCAGATGGAAAAACTTTCCCATCATTCAAACCCTATCATCTTTAATCTGCCTGCACATACTCCACCTGCAGAATTCAGGTACATCTCACTTCTTCAACTTGTTGACCCTGAGAGTAGGGGAATTTACTATATTGGCGAAAGATTTACCTTCTTTTGAAGCAGAGGTACCCATCATCGAGGATAGACCTCTGGAACAATAGCCACCGTCATCATAGCAGGATGCCCCACATAGGAACTGCCTAGAGAAGAGAGACCCCAACAAGGATACCTGATCCAAGCTCTAGAGCTCGTCATCCTCCTTAACCATACCCATCCTAATTTTCCCGTCTCACCCTCCTAAACAACATATAAACGACAATCGCCACGGAAATAGCTTAGTGTAGTGCGCGAAGCTGTAGTAATAAACAAAGACATATTAAACGTAAAGCTTTTTTTTTAATCAATAAATGTATCAAAAGAAGACAAAATCAAGACAATTGTGAAATCAATGCCAAATTAAAAACCCTGAGTGTTAAATCTACCCTACCATAAATCCTAACAGGGAAGTTAGCACTACACATTAAGGCCAATTTATTTTAAATGGGCGAGGAAGACTCTGACTATATGACTACACTCCGATGAGTCAGTCAGTTTCCCACTGATCGCACTGAGCACATTTAGCCGTTACAAAGTCTCATTACGTATTACTAGGTACGACGCTTCCGCATGCTAGTAGAGAAAAGTGATCTCGAGAAGTTTAAATAGTTGAATTTATATGGATTATTTGAATGAAATAGTATGATCTTCGACTGGCAGTGTTCTCCTTTTTTTTGTGTGGTTAACATAGTTAAAGCTGGTACTGAAATTGACTCAAATAACCTACTGTCTAATTTTCAATCTGGACTTAGATCTAAACACAGTTGTGCGACTGCCCTACTAAAGAGATCTGATGATATTAGCTTGTTTATGAATTCTGCTATAATAACTGTTCTCTCTCTTCTATATTTCTCCAGAGCTTTCAGTAAAGTTAATCACTCACTACTCATATACAAGCGCAAAAGATTGTTTAATTTCTCTAATGGTGTTTGTATGCTTATTTGGTCATTTTGGAAGACCGCTAGCAAAAGGGTCGGCTGTGGTACAGTATTTGATTGCATTTTTCTTGTATGTAGTGGTGTTCCACGGGGGTCAATCCTCGGGCCTTTGCTATTTTCAGTGTTGATATTTTTTCATCATTTTAAATTGTAAATTTCACTTATAAGCTGATCATAGCCAGCCATATATTTCAAAACCTCGTAGATTAATGGAGGATGCTGTATGTAGACTGATTGAAGACCTTGGATCAATACCGTTGTGGCCACAATTGAATTAGCTTCTTTTAAATTCGTTAAGGTTTAAGGCAATTCGTTTGTACAACAATAATCTGAACTTCACATACTTTCCCGAAGTGATATAAGATTATACTCCTGTTCCATACAGCAGGTCGGCAAAGAATCTTCGCATCATTTTTAACACCACACTTAAGTGGCCTAACCATATAAACAGTATTGTGTGTAAAATTTACGCAACATTTCTTAAGCTTTCCGTTGCCTCTTTCTTTACTCCTCGAAATACTAGGTTTATTTTAGTGAAGTCACTGATTGTTCCTTTGCTGACCTACGGATACGAATTGTTCTGCTAGCTGCGTTCCTTTTCGCAGAGAAAACTCACTGTCGCGTTCAATTCGGCAGTTCTCTACGTGCACGGTCTAAGATTATATGACCATGTCTCTCCTTATGTAAAATCCGTCTTTGGATGCCCTGATACCAGGGCAATTTTGTTTTTGTAAAATTTAATTCCAAAAAAGGTACCAAGCCATCTATTTGAAAAATTATCGTTTTCTCGGTCCAGTAGAACTCTGGCGTTGAATGTCCTAAGTTTTCATTATCATGTAACTAAGCATCAATTTTATATCTATGCTACCAGGATGTGGAATACTCTATCTGTGGAGACCAGGAAGAGTGATAGTGGGGATTTCAGGGGCAAGCTACTAGACAAGGGTGAGCTGCAAAACAAAGAGCTCAGACGCATTCTGAGTTTCCCAAGCGAAAATGGATGGATTTAGGGCGACTTTAAAGGTTATGCCTTGATGTCTCAAAGGACACAATGAACCCACTGGAGGTCTAAGTGGAGTAGGCTAGGCACTTCTGGCGGCAGTCCTCGTACCTAACCGAACATGATAACCTTTTTAATTATAGTTATTACCAAACATTTACTTTATTTTCCTTTTATTATTATTATGTTGATATAGTTTCACCGTTTGTACTCTATTTTTTCCTTTTTGTTTTTATATTTACTCTAGCTCATAGTGTAACAGATTTTGTCTGTTAATTTTACATATACATAAGTAGAAAGCCAGGCTTTAAGTGTGTAGATGCTCTAAATAAATGAATTTCATTTGATTTTGAAAGCTCGTGTCATGTTATAATTTTTATTAATGCGGCCCTGTAAATCGTTTTACTTTTGTGAGTGATTCTCTAAAGCCATCCGAGTCTGATGATGGCTACCCTAAAATAATTGCAACATGAAAAAAATTTATATACAAATAAATCAAATCCATTATTTACCTTGAATGAAGAGTAAAAACAAAGAAAAAATAAATTTGTTTAAAATGTGTAAAAAGAAACCTCCCATAACAGCATAACATTTTACGGGAAATGTAGAAAATTCGTTAGAGCTGGAAAATATTCTAACTTAAAAAAATTTGTTTAGAATCCTGAAATGAAATACCTACATTAATACCTACGCTCCTTATGGACTTATTTTTTCCTTCTTAATCTCCTTAAAGCATTCAGATATAGTGGAAAAATTCTCGTCTCTTATTCTGCATTTGCTTTTTATTAAATAGCTCTGCGTTATGCAATTCCATGTTTATCCCTATTCTGCTTATCATATTTTGCCCTGATTATATGCAATTGTATATGAGATATTTGCATTTTTATCCTGGAAACAAAGAGATGGAAAGAGATTTTTCCTGGTTTATAAAAAACTTCACAATTTTATTAAAAGAAAAAAAGGACGAGTTTAATTTAATATCTGGATGGAACTAAACCTCCATAAAGAATATCACTTTTCCTTTATTCTCAGGTGTATAAAGTTCTTCTGCGGTAAAATTAAGTGAGGAGAGGATTTTTCATTAATTTTATTTCGGTTGGTTTAATTTATTTAAGGCGCAATGAATGATAATACAATTTTCATTTTTTGAATTCTGTATTTATTCGTGATGAATTATATTTTTGAAATATTGGAAATTTTCATTTTCAAAGTTTTAATTCGATATTTGGTTATTGGGAATCCACTAAACAGTTTTGACTCATTGATCTTAAGTTAATGTTCAGAGAACCATGCGGACACCGCGACCAGAGTTGATCACTTGTCCTTTCCCATAAGGTGTTCAGGCAAAATCGGGTCTTTTAACGAACTCGATTATTGCTTTTGGTGTTATATTACAGACTTTATTTGGAGAGATAAGTGTTCTTCCGGTAATTTGCAGCTTTAGAACTGCAAGCGCTGGAAACTCACATATAACATGCATCGAGGTTTCATCTTCCTCTTCGCATAATCGACACAGTTCACTGTCGAATTTGCCTATCTTCTTTCAGAAGTGTCTCATACTGGACTGCTACTCCAAAGGAAATTCAGTTGCAGTTTTCCTGTTTAAGAAAGTGGGTCATTGTAGGAAAAATTTCGAGTAGGGACCAGTATACGGGCAGTCAGCTCCAGTTTTAGCCAGTTTATCGGCTTTTTTATTACCGTCCACTCTTTCGTGTCTAGAAACCCAAGAGGTTACTTGGTTGTCCCTAGACAGTAGCTGAAGTTTCTGCTGCTACATGCAGCTCCAGACTAGTTTCGACTTAAAGACTTGAGAGGAAAGAGCACGGAGCGCAGCTTGGCTGTCTGAACAGATGTAGATGTTGGAGTTATTGTGTCCCCTTTTTAGGCTTTTCTGAGCTCCAACCTCTATAGCATAGACTTCCGCCTGAAAAATGGATGGTGAGGTAGCAACGGGAATGGATAATTCCACTTCTGGACCAACAACCCCTGCGCTTGTTTAGTCATCCTTCCGGGATCTGTCAGTGTACTAGACTTGGGCCCGTCATGGGAACAGAGCCCTCTCTCTAGTATCTGACGTGTTTCATTATTGGTTCCCGGGTAATCTCTTTCAAAGAATAGATTTTTGGTCATAGTATCTGTTGGACCATCTAGGTCGTTAACGTTGACCTGCTCGAAAATATTGAGATGACCCACACTGGAAGAAGTGCGATTATGTGTCCTTTTCTTTCGAAGCTACATTCCTATGAATAAAGAGGTAGTGTGCCTGTGAGCCAAGAATGGCTTCTAGTGCTCGTTGATGACACGATGTGAAGGTGCCAGTAGTGCCTAAACATGCCATATTTTGCACCTTATCAAGGGTCCTCTTGGTAGTTGCCTGCAACGTTTTAAGCCACCAGATATTATCCCTGTAAAAAAGTATGAGTCTGACTATGCCCTGGAAGATCCATACGGTAATTTTCGGGTTCAGACCCCACTTTTTCCCGAAAAGCCTATGACATGAGCTGAATACCCACATGGCTTTATCATTTTAAGCTGGAGATTCAAGGTAAGCTTGCTGCCGGGAATTACTCCTAGATATTTTGTTTCTTTGGAAACTTTTATTGCAATTCCATTTAACTCAGTAGATGGGATCTTAAGTTGAAATAGTTGAAATAATTTGTTCACTATTTTTCCCATAAAATCTTCATATATTGTCGATTTTTTCCTCAAATCACAAATGCGTTCTATAAAAAAAAAACCCCCTCCGTCAAAGCATTTGAATTACAACTAAGCAGAACTTAACAATAAAAATCCAAATTCAGAAATGTGGTGAAATGATCTGGCGATATTAACAGACTCTCCACGGATGCATCTTCTAATACCATCCCCACCACCAATTCTGCACTTCTTGCATGCAGTACAGAAAAGCTCAAAATACAAAAGTGCATAAATGGGCATACGTATGTGTGTGTGTGTGTTTGTGTGTGTGTGTATAATGTTTGTTCATTATAATTTTCTTTTGAAAAGAATCACGAGATAGGTTACCTTGCACTATCAAATAGCAACGTTTCACCTCTAAACTGGGAATAAAATGAAAAAAAAACTCCTTTACATCCTGAATATAGTGGATAGCATAGAATAGTTGTGAAAATTGCTTCAATGATACTCCACTAGGATGAGGATAGGGGCGGGAAAGGGGGTAGAATTTCCACAAACACGTTTCCATGAAATAGAGCTCATATGTATATGGTTTGATGTAACTTCCGGTGAGCGCACAAGATGGAAATTTATTAAATCTAAGCACGTTTATGTTATGTGAGAACGTGATTCACTTTCTCATCGTTCTCCGCTGTAGTACATCCGGCTTATAAAAGAAACTTGCATTATTTAATTTGAACATTGCTCATGGTAAAGAAAAAGATGGTTTTTAACATTTTCACCTTTTTAGTATTTTGTTATTTTTCATTATTAAAGTCATATAAAAACTTTCCTGTCGTCGGACTTTATACAAAAAGAGTCTCTCTAAAGTAAATTTTAATTTTATTTTATCACCTTATTTCTACATAAAATTTTTTAATAAAATGAGGAAACAAGAAATTTATTTGCTTGAGCTGGATTAAGTGTGATTTCAACTAAAAAGAAATTATTTATAATTGGTCTAGTATGAAATTTGTCAACCACTCTATTTTGAAATTTAAAAAAAAAAATTATTACGCACGTTAAATCGTTTTTGGAATTCCTTTCTAGAGCAATTTAACGGGCAAATGAAATCTGATTTCATTGTTTTTTGTATGCCAAAAAATTCTTCAGTAATATTGTAAAATTTCTGGAGCTAAAAAATATTTCTTCTTCCACTATATATGACAGCCATAAGTGAGAAAGAGCACCAGGTTTCATTCATTTTCGAACATAGATCTAAATCTATTACAAAAACGCATTACGATGCCTTAGAAAGTTTTTTAGTGGGATACCAGCTTGTGGTTGATGTTGTCGTACTAAGGTAGTGGTGAAGGAGTCCACAATTAGTATATTCTGATGGATGCTATCCACTATAGATATCAGACTTAAAGTAGGTTAGGATCTGTGAGACCATTCGACAGGAGTCCGTTTCGGTCTTGAGGGATGAAGTATTTCTTGTTGTTGAAAATATGTTCTCCAGCGCCAAGATTAAAGCTGGGGTGGCTTTGCCTGAATCCGTGATATGCCAAATGAATTACCACAGCAGCTTTATGGAAGGCGGTTGACCTTTGGCGGTTCGATCCAAAATAATTCTTAGTAACCAGATTAAGACTGGTACCGAGAACCTATACAATTTTGGATTATACTTATAGACAGTGATTGTCTGTCAGATGGATTTCAGGGGTTTGATTCTGATCTTTTGTCGTCCTTTAATATCAAAATATACGACAAAATTAAATGAACTTTTCTTCTGCTTTTTTGTGTGTTTTTTTGAGTTAAGCAAGCCTTGCATTACGTAGAATGAACTGAAAGTGACACTTCACATTACAAATTTAAAAATATTATTTGCAATTTAAGCACTTGTATTGCTCTAAGTTGGTATAGAATATCCATTTACAATAGTTTATAATTTTTGTCACAACTTCGGAAGCAGTTAACTAATTTCTCATACTTTTAGGCGTATGTTCTGAGATTTATTCATTGCAAATTCATTTTACTTTATCTTGTGGTTGACGAAAAGAATAAATCAAAATAATTATGGTGAATATAAAAGTACGTGTTATGGTGAAATTTTGCCTAAGCTACGACAAAGAGATCAGAATCACCCCCCTGGTCTTGTACGACTTGCAATAAAGGTTCGTTATACAGTGCGATGCAAACCAACAAGACATTGGTGGAGTGCTGTTACAACTAGTTGACGATGGCCCGAGATAGTCTCGAAAAAGTTGAACTCAGCACAAAAAAATTATGCAGTCATAGAGCAGTAATGCTTAGCGGCAGTAGTAAGTGTACACAAGCTCCGGCCTTTCATTGAACTTATGCCTTTCAAGATAGTGACTGATGATGCCAGCTTGAAATTGCTGATGTTCCAAAAGAACCTCCACGGTAGACTTGCTCGGTGGAGTCTGAAAATTCAAAGTGTGTGAGCCTAAACGTCATCCCTGATGCACAGCTACAGGTTCACTGTGATAGTTTATGACCATTTGAAGAACCTGGTCCGGAAGTTGACCTTAGTTCTCCATATTTCCCCTCGTTGGAGTATGAATAGCTGAAGCAGAAAGTTAAATCAGCTTCCAATAAGTTACCATATCTGTATGTCAGGGATAGCTTCATATATCTTCGGATAGTTCCGACAACAGGCGACCCAGTTCAGGAAGAAGAAACTTGGAAGTTTTGGATTCCATGAGGGCTTATCTCCGATGTCATATTGTTTGGTCTTCAAATGATTGAACATGGAAGCTCATAGACGGGGGTTAATCTCTGAAAGCAAAAATTTATTAAAACATGAAATAAGTAGCATTCGTCTTCTTGTAGCCAGTGAAATTCCTTTTGCTAATTCAGTTTGTTTTTAAATTATTGTTGAATTGATATCTGTATACATTTCAGAGCCTACCTAATTAATTCTCTTTGTCATCAGCAAAATATTTCAAAGTAATTTTGCTAAAATTAATTTGCGCCGATTACAGCAGCTTTTGGAATTTATCAATTGTACGAAAGTGTCGCCACAGTTTCATTTCAGAATAAAAAATAAAAAATTATTTCAACGACTGCATAAAGTTAATAAATATACGAACTTCGTCGTTTTGATAACATAAATTCGTACAAATTGATTTTATTGGAACATCCAATTAAAATATACTTAAAGTGTAGGGCAGTACTTTTCCTTTATAAGCTGATGTAATCAAAGATGCCCGAATATTTCCATGTTGGAATATGATTTCTTAAATCAACTAAACAAATAAGCAATTAGAAGTTTTTGTAAATGTGCCTTAATAAAACAAAATCCTTGAGAGTTCATTCTTTGTTTAAATTCCACTTATATGGAAGTCTTACTCTGGGTCGTAGCGTTAGGTCGATTAAGGTAGCGGAACCTTTCAGAAAGTGTATTAGAATATACATTTAATAACTAATTAAATTTGGCTTTTCCTTTTTGTTCCGTTTGTTATTTTTAGTTACCTACATTGTTAATTTGTTTTTACTTATATGCTTTCTTCTTTCCTTTGTGTCCATTTTCATTGCCTTAATCTATAAATTGAATTGAATTAATAATGGATTATGATAATTATGACATTATTTCACTGCATCATCATCATCAGCATCATCATCATCATCATCATCATCATCATTATAATTAAAAATTTTCAGCATACATAGATTATGACTTAATTAAGCATCACTCGGTTCACCTGTCTTTCATTTCATCAGCTTAATTAGCAGTAAATTCTCTTACTCGGCGACCAATCCAACCGTATATCCCCCCAATCACAGTTCAAATAGAATAATGAAATTATTACAACACCAAAATCGTACAGCAACGGAACACGATTAATATACGTGTGTACGTACTAAATAGCAATATAAACCAAATTTACTGTAGTCAACTTAAAACTAAAATTATAATTCTGGTATTCGTATTGACGACATGAACAAGTACCCCCATCGCATAGTAACTGATTTGCAAATATTCAATACATGAAATATATGTATGCATGTAGTTACAATTCCTACACTTATATAGGAAGGAACCTATCCTATTAGAGTAGAAAGTGAAGAAGGGGGCGATCCAGGACGACCAATTGAATGTAAAGGGAAATAGTCCTTGTACGCAATCATGTAAAATCGGAAATTGGAACTGATGTTATAAAGGGGGTGTCTGTATACACACAAAGTACAAAATTGTAATCCAATTTTAGATCCAAAACATCCGGTTTCAAGAGAACATTTTTCCCATAGAATTCATCACTCGTACTATTTTGAGTGAACCAATAAAGAGTACAATGAGATGATTAGTTGGACCATAAAGGACTTTCGGAAAAATTATTTAACAGAAAAAAATATCTGAACCTTTACTCTAAACTTTCAATATTCTTTTATTTCATTTGTATACATTTCTACCCCCCACTTTCTATACAATAAAAGTAGAATTCAAATTAATTGCAATTTCCAAAAACAATAGCCGCGCTCCATTAGAATCAATAGGTACCTCAAAATTGCACCAATAAAGAAATGTTCTAAACTGCTCACATAAAATCGAAGCCAAAGTCTTTTACTTCATTTGTTTAGATATATGTTTGTGTGTGGTTGTAGTATGTTTGCTAGAATTCTAATTGTTTCATACGTCCTAAATTAGAAATCGGGGACTGAGATAGAATAATTGTGCAAAGTACATAATCTATGCTAGATTTGTGGATATATGAGATTCGAAAACAATCCATATGTTATATAGGAAAAATTAATTGGATTTTCGGATTACTGGATTATGATGCTCAATATTGAAACTTATGATTTAATGGTTTGGTTGTAATAGATTTTAGTTCTGATTTTCGATGTGATTCACATTGCTAATGCGTTGAAAAAACAAATGTGTAACCTACAAAATAGTTGAAAATTCGAAATGTGGCAACACCTCTGACCTTGTTGGATTAAATTTTAATTTTTCGAAATTTTGTTTTTATTTATTTTTTTCAAAATGTAAATTGATGTGAAATATTCAATTACGGCATGCTTGCATTTAACTATTTAAATATGAGAAATTTGGATAATAATAATATATTTCTGGAGATAGTACAACAAGTTAACGCAGTCTCCTCAAAATGTACCTACTTAAGAAATATGCTAACAAAAACAGGTCTTTACAATAATTTACTATTAAAAAAGAAACAAAAATGGTTAAATATAGAAGAAAAAGATAAACAAAAATACAATGTAAAATGAAGAACAAAAAGATAATAAAAAAAAAATGAAAATATAGAAACCAAATTACTTATGTAAGATTATGATAGCGAAAAAGGCTCTTTTTAAATATCCTAGTAGTGCACCTTCTGAATCTCACAAGGTAAATTATTCCATGCGCGGACAATGTGGGCAAAGAAAAGAAACGACGTCCAATCAGTGATAGTGCTAGGTGAGCTAAGGAATTTTAATTTTTCATACAAATAACAGGGCTCTTTTGAGTATGTACTATTTTATGTAACAATGTTAATACTCTTCGGATCAAATAGGAATCTATCGAGCAACCCAGAAAAGAATCACGATATGTGGACATGTTGTCAAAACTCCTTAAGCCGAACACAAACCTAGTGCAACTACATAACTCTGAAGATAACAAATTAGCCGATTTTCGAAGCTGTCAGAGCCCTCCATAAACCTTACCAATAATAATAATAATGCAATTACATTTTCTGGGATTTGGTTTGAGTCCCATAGACACTGACCACTGAGAAATCCTGCTTAAATCTCAATTTAGTTGATATACATACTCTTGCAATGATTCCAATGGAATAAAAGAGGACCCAGTATCGATCTTTGAGGGACTCCAAATTTGACAGGTATTTTGCTCAAGTTAATATCGTTGACTTTAACTCTTTGTGAGCAATTAGTTGGAAAAATGATATAAACTGACCTGCAGAAGAGGAGAATTTAAACTTTGAGCATAACTTACGAAGCAAGAGCATGTGATGTATGCTATGGAGAAATCAAGTAATGCTAGAATTGAAAAATTATTCTTATCAAGCGAGTTACGTATGTCCGAGGTTTTCTTCAGTGGAGACGTTTTACAGCTACGATAGGTTCAGAAGCCAGACTACATGTCTGTTATCGGTTTTTTACCTTCAAAATATGCCATCATCTGTGTAGACATTATTTTCTCTACGAACTTGAATGTTATTCGTATAGGCTAATAGGTCGAAAGTCCTCAAGAACTTCAGGAAATGCCTTCTAAGGAATTGCAATTACTAAAGCATTCTTCCAAGACTCAAGGAAAGTTGAAGTAGTTAAACATGTATTGGAAATGTGAGCTAGAGAGGGCATAATAAAAGGTAATAGTATTTTTACAAATTTGGGAGATATATTATCAGAGCCAGTAGCATGCGATTTAATGGATTTAATTGACAAGTGTACTTCAAGCTCATTTACAGAATGGAAACTAAAGCTTTCATGTATCTCAGAAGTAGTACTCATTCTAGTATTTAGTGTGCTTGCTGATGGGCCAAAATCAAAAGATTGATTCACCTTATCTGGATCAAAGTCTGCTTTTAACATATGATTCCCGCATATGCCAATATATCTGAGATTACGCCATAGTTTGCCTATTAAACTCCAGAGTCGTGATTGATAGGACATTTTCATCATATTAGATTGCTTTGTAATTTTCTGGTTAACTGAGCAAAAAAGTATATATGGGAAAAGGAGGAGGGGATATAATTAGAGTCTGTGGGTGGTGGTGACGCTGCAAAATTTCCTTAGTATAATGGTAATATTTATAAAATAGATTGTACACTCTAAGCTGTTTTTTTCTGTCAACTTTAGTAAATTCAAGATAGAAAGTTGATAATCCCCCATATGTGTACATAGTTAAATGCACTTCAGAACACTCTGTTTATTGTCCATGATATGCACTACTATATAAATTTGTAAATATGCATCATTTCGAATAAAATACACTAAATACATAAATAAATATCTTTCTCTATTCTCTTAGAAGTTTTAATGTATTCAGAAATAAAAGTTTATCATCTTCAATGCTAACAATGGTAATTTACACACAATTTATGAAAGTTTTCTATGCCTGAAGGCTTTTCTACCAACAAAGTCGGAAAGCTATGACCATTAAAATCTTTCGGAATATGAAAATTGTCTTCGCTGCTGTTTTCAAGTTTTAATGAGATATTGTTTTGTTATTTATTTTTTGTTTTATTAATGTTGTTAAAATTTTGTAAAATCGAGCTTAAAACTGAGTGCACATGAAATGAACAAAAAAAAAAAAAATGTAGAGAAAAGGATTGATAAGAGTATTTTTGTAGTTTTATATGATTTGTTAAAAAATACTATTTACTCATTTAGTGTGGGAAATATGTCGGTGCGTTTATAAAATCTCATGTTATATAAGTAAATAGGCAATTCAGGATAAGTCGTAATTAAAATGATTATATTAAGACAACTTCAAATGCATCCACACTCATTCTTTTATAGAATCGATTTTCTTAAGTTATCGTGAAAAATGTAGATCGTAGAGCTATAAAAGTAAATTTGAAATATAATAAACCTCAATCAAATTTTGTAGATTTTAACATAAAAGAAAAAGAAAATGTAAAAATATCTCATAACAAAAGTTAATTACCTAATTAAAAAAAAAAACAAAAAAGCAAAGGTTACGCCGAATATTAACAAAGATATTTGCAAATATTGGAAAATTTTAAAATCAAGTAAAACCAAATTGCTGAAACAAAATTTTTTTTTTCTTTTTGTGTAAAATTATTAGATTATTCAATTCAACCATGACGGATATTTTTGAAAGTTAACTTTTTTTAAAGCCTTGTGAGAATTTAGTTTTCAGCGTCTAACCGTGTGGAAAAGTCTATATAAGTTTGGAAGTAAGTAATCGAATTTAATTATTTTGGTATCATTTTAAAGAGGATAACCTAATGTATCACAAAACCAAAAAAAAAAAATAGTATTGAGGACTATGAGTTGAGTCATTTATTGAATATCATGGAAGACAAAACAATCCCTTTGGACTTTGACTTCAGGCCCGAACATCTCCGAGCTTGTCTATAGAATAAAAAAATAGCTCACCCATTTTTTATGTTTGATATTTTTCATAAAATAAATCATCAACATTGAACCAATTTTGGTGTGTTAATAATAGTATTTTTTTTAAAAAAAAGAAAATTGTATTATTTTCTATTGACGAAATATTTAGGTATATCTTTTATTTTTGTTTGGGAATCTCTGACACCGTGAGCTATTGCGTAGGCTGTTTAATTTCAAAATTCCTTCAGGTTATTCTTTTATTACATTTACTTTGAAATCCTCCAAAATTCAGACACTAGAGCTTGATTTTGATTTTTAATTTAATTAATCTTTATAACTTTTTTGGGTTTTCCTTTATTTTATTTTTTTTTTGCTTTTTTCTTGACCCACTTAAAAAAACAAATATAAATTCGCCTTTTTAGAAATTGAATATTTTCATCGTATACAAGTATTCTGCTTCGCTTTTTGGAAAATGAATTTCAAAATTTTCAAAATTTCCCAATTTTCTTGAAGAGATTTTTCAATATTATTGATTTTCACTTAAATTTTTTTAAAAGAATAGAAGCTGCAATTTCTATTAACAAAAAGTGATATTTTGGCAACACTGTGGCCACATTGTGTAAATTTAGTTTTTCAGCAATTTGGAAGGCTAAATTTAAAAATCAAAACTTACTTTGGCTTGATAGTTTTAGAAAAATAAAATTTGTGCCGAAAGTTGAATCTTATGGAGCATTAGATTGGTTCATTAGAAAGTAGGAATTCACCACTAATCCTGTAGTGAAAAAAAAAAAAATTAACAATGTCCTCATATTTTGATGTTCCAAATGTCAAAATTTTCCTTTTTTCATACATAAGTTGTAAAATACATAGTTGGACGGAGTCGCGTTTTTAAACAAATTTTGAACTACGTAAAACTCACAGACGATTCTTAAAAAAAAAAAAAACCGAAATCATCATTTGATATGATTTCCCGAAAAGAACATGACTCACTAACTGAATGTCTGCAACTAAAGTGTGAAAAAAGTGGGTGAAGAATTAAATATGAAATAAATAAAATGAGTACCTACAAATATACAAAAATTTTCTGTATTTTGAGCTAATCACTAGGAATTAAGGGCCAATACGGCCTTTTTTTATAGTTCAATAGTTTACCATTCAGGACTGTAAACTAATGATATGAAAGACAATGCTATTATTGATATTATAATTTCATGTCATAATTGTAACCCTATAAATAAAGTGCTCCTCAATAATATCTAATCAACAATCCTACCTACCTAAACCGCCCACCACAATTCCACAGATAATATTATTCTTTGTTCAAAAAACGTCAAAATGGATACATCTCTTCCGGCAATAAATAGCCCACCGAAAAAAAAAAAAACATGAAAAATGCTGGATTTAATTGAACAAACAAAAATCAGAGTCCATTAATCAAGGGCATAAGTAAGCTTTTGTCCTTATCAAAGTAAATCCTCTTATACTTTTCTATCCATTTCAGGACCCATATCTAATGTCTACTTTGGATTTGAACGATTAATGACAACAATTCGAAGCAAGGTTTGTGTCCAGTGATGGATAGATAAGTTACATGTAGCTAATTCCCCTAAACTATGTGCCTTCAATTTAAATCCCAATGAGATTGTTTTGGTGTCCTGTTGATACTTTTTAAACTACCTATATATTAGATAGTATGTATACTATGTTTTGTGAACAGTTAAAAATTTCTTTCCCAATTTCTTGACATCAATTCGTGAATTTCTCTCTCTGCTTAAAGTGATTATTTTTGTCACAGAAATTGGGTTGAGAGCTATCCTTTCGCTACAATATTTCTGTCACGCTATATAAACGAGCTGCTTTAACTATGAAATGATGGGTGCTATTATAGTGACCCACTTTTTTGAGATTATCTCATTTCTTTTTTCTGAAAATAATAGAGAAAATCCTTTAAGTCTGCTCAACATCCATATATAAACTATGCTAATTTAAGAGAAACCATAGTAGAGTTGTTTTTACGGAGCATTTAAGATTAAGAGAAATATTCATTCATAAGAAAGTTACAAGAATACATAAGAATTTGGCGGGTTTGGAATTGCGCATTTTTCAGCTTGCATACAAACATATACATACACATGCATATATATTTATATAATAAATAATGGGAAGTACTTATAGCAGTAATATCAGCACTGCCAACGAAATGTTTTCTGAAGATTTATGAGAAATCAAATTAAGGTTGCGTGCTCATTTTTTAAGTTAACACTTTTTTGCTATTCTGAAATGGTTTGTCTACTCAATAAATCTCAAGAGAGCGTATGTAAATCCTCTGATTTAATGTGAGGTATGATTAATCGCGGGGGAGTTGGAAATAGGGGATATTAATGTTATCCAAACTTTATTTGTTTATCTAATGAGTTTGCAAATTTCATTTAGTTCGCAGAAAAAGTCCTTGCCTTATATTTATTATATACCTACCTATGTGCATTACATAAGTATAGTAAATTTTGTATCCTGTTTTATTTCTAGAAGCCGATATATTGTAGACTTATGCGTTTAGCATGTTTGCCGAAAGATACAATTTCAAAATTACTCAGATTTCTAATTACCAGGAATATTCGCCAATATCTAACGCTGTAAATTTACAACAATTGTATGTGATATTGATATATTTGAGTGAAAAATTACAACTATTTCCTAGTGAGCTTGTAAAAATAATGTCAGACGGCAAGCAAAGTTACACAACTGAAATTTAAATATAATGAATGACCTTTATAGTCTAATGAATATTTCTGAGTGTAAAATTGCTACTACAAATTGTAAAATTAATTATTCAGCAATGATAACTGTTCCTACTGATAGAAAAATAGCTATCGGAGATACTAATAGTACATATATGAGAGATTTATTTCCCTTCGATTTAATTCAAAATAATCTTGAAATATGCAAAATTAAAACTTTGGCTTAGAGATTTTTAGTCTTACCCTAATATAATCCCTTTTATTTAAAATTGCACAATTCATTTCTATTCACGGAGCCGTATGCATCTTTTATAGTCGAAAGGTACTTTTACAACTATCCAAATTAATTGAGTGCCATTTATGTGTTTGGTTAAGCTGCAGTAGGTAAAAGTATAAAAAAGATTGATAAATTTTCATTTGTTGAATAGAGTAAAATTTACACTCCACTATTGTAGTAGTATAGAAAAATTGAAACTCTTCTACATCTTTAATTAAGTAAAATTTACAATTTTTTTTTTTTTGTAAAATTACAAAGTTGTTTTTCTCAATAATTCGCATATTTTGTAATTTTTCTGACTTGTATCGTAAAAAAATTGTGTAATATTACACTTATTTCTGAGAGTAGGTATATGTTATATATTAAATTGATAAACCTTAACTTCACTATATCCTCAATCTATAAATTTGGTAATTATAATTTATATAGGGAAAATCAACGCGACTAGATGGGACTTATCGTTTGGTTTTATTTGGAATAATTTCTTATAATTTAGCTCATTTAACGTGTATAGCAAGCAAAAAAGGTTAACAAAAGTCAAAACCAAGCTTAACGTAAAAAATTGTTCCGTTTCATTGCAGATTTTATGTGGACTCCAAGTGATTTTTTTGTTTATTTTGAGAGCATTGAATTTCATCCCATGTGGGAAGTTTAAAGCTTGTTTTGCAAGAAAAAAAAACAGATCTCCAGAGTTACCAGTTCTAAGAAGCTGTCCGATTGTCCGAAACCAATTCTTCACTTTCGTGTTGGTCTTGTTATAATGACAGCTTGTGAGTTCTTGTGCTATAAATAATAATGAGTAAAGGGCCAAATTTGCAACATTGTGGTACATCAGAATTTACTTATTTTTATTATCATTGGCATATCATCATGAAACACTATGCAGTACATTCGTTCTATGAATCATTACTGCATATGCTTAAGAATGAAGTGAAAAAAAAAACGGAGAAAGAGTTACATTTTGGGTACAGAGTGTGATAGGTCATTTTAAAACGAAGCTTTCAGACTTCTTTAATCCAATATGAAAAATTGATACTAAAGACGTGTTTTTTGATAAAAATAATAGTTATATATAAAAAAAAACAGAGTTAAAATTCCGAAATTTTTAATTTTGTTGAGTCATACGGGGCATAACGGGGTATGTAAGGGATTTTCTTGAAAACTTAGCACTATAAATGATTTAAACTGTTTTATTTATTTCTAATACAAAGCCATTTATGTGTTAATAATTTAGTCCCAATAAGGGATAAAATAAACCATTGTTTTACATTCTTAAGGCTTGCAGAAGGTGAACTGCTTCGTAGTGTAGTAGTAAAGTCATGCCGTATCATTTTCTTTTGACAATAAAGACTCAGAGGCTTTTTTCCTATGTGTTTTTTTTTTGTTCGGCTGCATCTTTAATAAGAGGTGCTTTATCTTTACTCCTTCCAAATTTTAAGTTTTTTGCTACCTTTTGCTTCTTCATTTGGGACAAGGCAAGTTCGTGTTTATAAGGCGTTATAATAGCCGTTTTCCACGCTGCTACTAACTCTCAATTTCTTTTGGTATGTTCATTATATCTTTCGATGATTTAAGACTGAATATCTGTATCGCATTTGTAGATTTGTCTTGGATTATTATCCTGGTCCTCAATAACTCAGGTATGATCGAGTTTTATAGCAATGCATGGTCTGACCAAAATGACAGGTTGGAGAGCCAAAATTATTTCAGTTTTGTCAAGGATACGAATTAAATCAATAGTACTTTACATAAAATTAGTTAACGAAGCTAAAGTAAATACATGCAAAAAGCAAAAGAAGGGCACCCCATTATGACCCAAGCTAACTAGAAAAAAGTACCCCGTTATGCTCCTTGCGCTATATCCCATTTTACCCATTGGCTTGTGTTTGGAAGAAATATTATTTAAAAAAGTTAATTTGAATTTCAGCTCAGTTAATACTGTACAATACTAATAACAAAAACAAAACAAAAAACACCTATCTTTATATATGTGTAGTATAAGGAAGCCTTAATGGTTGGACCAATGTAAGTAGTGGAAGTGGTGAGAAATGGGATGAGAGGAATGAGAAAAATATTTCTACCCCATTGTGTCCCAGTATGCCGTTATGCCCGTCTTTCCCTACTATGGAAAGGTCCGTCCAACGATTATCAATCTAACAAATTTTAAGTTATCATCATAGGTTGAAACGTTCAGAAATTACAGGGTGATATGTAAAACCATACCAAAATTTCTTTAAGTCCCTTTATCTCGAAAACGTAAGGATTTCCCTGCTCCCACTTATAAAATCTTTTTCTTGTCTAAGCATGAACTATTCATAGCCTTCGGATGTAACGAACACCACATATGGAACGGAACACCCTGTATATCAAGGGTTGATAACACACTTTGATATAAAACCAAAAAGAAAATATTCATTCACAAATAGTTGAAGGAGATTTCTCCAATTTTGTATATGTCCTACGCATATAGAACAGGCGTAATACAAACGAAGTGGAGGTGTGTTTCAGTTCAAAAAATTTCCGTAGTCTTAAAAAATATTCAAATTATATTTTGAGTAAGAGCGTAAATTTGGTTTTACATTATCAAAAATTTTACGCTAGTTAAAGTTGCCCGCTCTTGGAACCTAATTCTCTGTTAAGTTTGTGAGTTTTTTAAAAATTTTATTTTATTTTTTATTTTTTTATTTTTTATTTTCTTCGTTATGTTTTTCATATGTATATATTTGTCATTACAAAAAAAGCATGCTGGGATTCGAATGCGTTACAGACAAAGTCTGGGATTTTCTTTAGTTTATATTCAGATCTTTTGGTTCTATCAGTTAAAAATATTTATTCACGCAATTTTGCAGATAATATGTATCAAATTAATTTAAATTTTTTATAATAACAATTATATTATTATTACATAATTGATATTTACAAAAACAAAACAGAAAATCACATTAATGGAGTGACATCTAGCGGTTTGAGCTTATATCCAATGTTTTTTGTAATTTTGCTTCATACTAACTATAGAGCATTAGCCGTTAATTATTCCCGCGTATTTCCGACTTGAGGAAATCCATGATAACAGCCTGAATTATAATGGTAACTATGCCTTAAAGTAACCTAAAAAATTTATGAAAATATTCTCTATCAAAAATAATATACCTACTTTATTTTTTTTTTCAATTACAAATGTTTACAAATCAATTGTAGCTCCCTCCCTGTGATACCGATAAGATCTACTACTTTCAATATAATGTTCATACTAATTAAAAACCTTTGAACAGTTTAAGATCTCTAAATTCGTTCAATCATCTCCTACATCTTAATTACCTGATTTAATTGTAATCAGCTCCCTGCTAAACATAATCAATAAATCAATGACCATTAATTTTTTAAAGAGAATTAAGAGTAAGGGAAAGAGTTAAGAAAATAAATAAAAAACATAATCTCATAAAATAGCAACAGGAAATCATTATCCTTATATTTTAGTTTTTTGTAAAAAAAAAAAAAAAACAAAAAAAAGGAAACAGCTTCCTTTTGCAACCTGCCATCGTACTCATCGCAGCAGAGTCAACTATCTATCATCGTTGTCGTCATCGTCATCGTCATCGCCATTCCAAATTGCTTTAAAAGTTCAACAGCTAATTGAAGCAAGGATTAAAGTGAAAACAAAAAGAGCACAAAAAGTATAAAGGCTCAGCACGCCGAAATTATATTAAGAGTCATCTTCAAAAAGGATGAAGAGTTTTCCTCCTGGAAGGATGTCAAAGCAGAAAAATTCATTTATATGCTAATTTTCTTGTTGTTTTTGGTCCATGGGCAATTTAGTTTCTTCAAGATTTCTACTACTATTTTGCTCTGTTTGCAGTGATACCGAAATTGTAAGGCAACATTTGAATATACAACGACAACGACGACGTCGACCGCAAGATGCTCATCCTACTACTGCTACTACTAATACTACTGAAATTGTGCACTTTGAAGTTAATTAAAATCAATTTAAATATCCTTTAGGCAACAATAACGGGAATTGAGAGTGCTTAAGTACGGTTTAGAATAAATAAGGAATGTTGTAGGTTTGCAGGTAGGGTGGGTGAGAACTGTGTGAAATATTGGTGCCTTAAAAGTGGGTGTGTATATTTGCATAAGTCATTATGTTGTGGGTGTGTCTAGTATCATCCTTTTTTGAGGATTGTTTCTTTTTTCTTTTGTAAATATTTAGAGAGTGTTGAATTTTACGATTAGTACGGAATTTAAATTTTCTTAACATTTCGTAACAGAGGAGTTAAGTTGGAGACTGTGTTGTGGTTATGTAAATTGAAAAATTGGTAGAAAAATATTTTAGTGAATTTAATTAAAAGTTTTTATTTGCCTTTTTTTTTTATTATTGTATACGAAAACTAGAAGAGAATTGAATTTTAATATTTAATTTAACTTGAAAAATAGTCTTTTATTAGATTGTAGATTTCTAAGGATGACGGTTTCGGTAATTTAGTTGAATAATGGATTCTCCATAAAATGTACTCCACACATAATTCAAAAATATTTTTTATTATTAATTTGATTGTAGAAGTACACAAGATCTAGTAATCTTTTTAGTACAAAAGAATTTTGGAGGATAAAATTATACGATAAGAAAATAAAAATAAGTAATAGTTTGACGCATCCACACGTTCTAAATAGCGAAATTGAGTGAGACTATACGAAACACTTGTTTTTATTTTTTCCTTTTTTTAGTCCATTGCGGGCTTACACAGTTTTACTTCATTCGAAATAATCTTATTTTTTTTAAACTCTTTTCAAAAAAAAAATTCTCAATTGCTCTCATTTTTTCCATTTTTTTTTTCATTTTTATATTTTAGATCGTTTTTTTCGGCTCATTTAATTTTACTCTTTGGAACCTATTGATGAGTCAAACAAAGATTTGAAACTGGCTGCCCTAAATTAATAATGATGATATAACGAATAAAAAAAAATCACTTTTGCTGTTGTGCCGGAGAATCCCAAAAAGTAGTCATCTTGAACAAATATAAATTTATTACTATAATAAATTATAGTTATCTTTATTCACAATGTAAAAGAAAAACTTAAATGTAGTGCTATGATAGTGCTATAAACATAAATCACCGATAGTAAAACCCTTCCATTTTAACACATATATTCTACATACAAACCAGGCTCTTAAAATTAAATTTCGGAATAATAAATACACCCAAATATTTTATTTCGTCCACATTTCTAATTGTTTCACTACCACAACCAACCATATGCAGCTAAGTTGGCTAGAAACTACAATATATAACTTTCATAATGGTTAGCATTATCAGCTGACACATAAATTAAAGCGTCGTTAGTCAATATTCTTATTGTTTTATGCTTTGTAGCGTTCTAAATTATATGCTAGCAAATAGCCGAATCCATAACCTCTAATCTCAAAACCAGTCTCTAGTCAATACACATTACCTGACTATGGCCTTACGAAAAATTCGGAGTTACCCATCTCTGACCGAGGCTCCTTCTTCTTGCGAAGTGGTTCGAGGGTGAAAGATTAGTTAAAATGAAATAATTCTTTAGTAATAATCAAAGTGATAAGAAAAGGAAACCACGTTGAAGCAACCCGAAAACAGCCTGTACTACGGAGATCTGATCATTTGTAGAAATATGTGAAAAATTGTTTAGTAACTTATTACTTATTGTCGTTGCGAGTTATTCATTTATTTATTTATATATATGCATGCCTTCTAGTTTATATGTTCTTCAATACGTAGGCATTCAGTGAGTAATAGCAGACGTGCGCTAAAATAAATAAAATTAGACTAGGTAAATATATAACAAAACAAAAAATAATAAAAAAGGGAATAAAATAATAAAAAAAATTACATGTACAAAGTCCAATAGTGTTTCAAGGAAAAAGTAACAAGAATTCACCTAAAATTAAAGAACATAATTACGCTAAAAGAAGTTAAAAGAGGGTAAAAGATATCTCATCGTCCTATGACTGCCCTCGAAAACTAAATTAAAAGGCCATACCTTTTCCCTGTATTCTTCATGTCATTTGTATATAATAAAAAACAATGCAACACCCAATTTCGATCCCTGCGGTCCTCCATCCATAGTCATTAGAAATACTTTTAGATATCCCGAATCGTTTATCTGATTGCATTGTATCGTAAGTACGTATTGACCTGGAAGAAGTATTTAAAAAAAGTAATGGGATACCAAAGGGGCCATCTCAGTGTAACCGGCCAAAAAATTGTTAATTTTCGCGATTTTTTTCGGATGATTTTGTTTTTACTCTTTAGCAATACAAAAATATTTTTTTCATTAGTTTTTTATTTATTTTTACTTGTTGTTAATAATTATTTTAGAGAGTGAGTTAAAAAAATGGGAGGAAATCTGTGTCCACGGTTTTGGCCGCAGTTTGCATCTGAAAGAAAAAAATCAAATTGATTATTAATCTGTAGGGAAGCCGCTATATCCCTATGGAGGTTTTTTTTTTTTTTTGAAATTTGACAAAATGGCGGTGGCTTGAGAAAAATGTACGAAATTTAGTTTTTGGTGTAAAAAAACTAGGAAGATTTAAAAAAAAATAAATAAAAACTCCCATAGGGACATAAAGAATGAAGTAAAGAAAATTCCGTAAAAATTTCAAGTCCATACCTTGAAAACTCTCATCTGAGAGTTCACACCTTTTGTAGAAAGGGCATTTCGGGAAAAACGCGTTTAAAGTTTGATGGAGGATTTTTTTTACATAAATTGTCTACTTACAAACTTTGCTGTGGAAATGCTCGCGAAAAATGTAGTATCGGTCTCGATGAAATGCCGATTTGTGCCTTTAAACCTTACAGGCCTCTTACTTACTCGAGAATGCGTAGTTCTCGAGCCTTTTCGGTCTTCCCTCACAGATTCTTCAGACGTACGTCTATTCATTCTGAATAACAACACGAAACTGACGAATTTGTTGTAGCGACTGTAATAATGCGAATTTTAATTTGAAAATTTGATAGAACACGCACAACTATATGTACTTCAAGATGAGACAAAAAAAAATCGATTTTTCAAAAATTCAACACTGAGATGGTCCCTTAAGTTAAATATTTTCTTTTATTTTGTGATATTTTTTTAAAAATAATATATTAGTTTTTTTGTATTACACTTTAAAAAAAAACCTTAATTTTTCTGGTCTGGCTTTGTATAAGTACCTACTGAAAATCTTATGTCTTTTCTTAATTAATCCAAAACGAAAAAGTTTATTTCAGGGTTATGTTGATAATAAAATAATTACTTTTAATTATAGTGCTTTAAAAAAAAAAAAATAACAGGTATAAAAAAACTATATCAAAAATGAATTGTTTAATGTCCTTAATAAATTTTCAACTTCCACGGTTCATCTTAAATTTTTTTAAAATGGTATAAACCTGTTTTGCATTTAAAAGACACACATACATAAAAATATTATTCAAAAACTATACCACAGGTATTTAAGCTATTTAAGAAAACTTTTTCTTTTTCCATACAACGCATACATATATACATACCACCCTTATGCTCTTATAATCAGAACGTTACAGAGTACCATCCAAAATGCAAATATTTTATGGAAATTTTGTTTATATGCAAACAACGTTATTTTTCTAAAAAAAAAAAAACAAAAAAAAAAAAACATCGTATGAAGAGGTATCTATGATGCATCTACATATAGGTATATCTTTTCGAACTCTATTGATTGGTTATAAAGAGTCGACAGTTTCATAGTACAAGTTCTATATATACGAGTATAGTAAAGAAACTGGGGATAGAGTGAACTACCAAACTTAGTTGAAGTAAGATGAAATTGAGGAACATGATTTGAATATGAATCGAGTTGAAATAGCGCATATACTTGCATTTACCTTTCTCATCGGGTTGGGGGTATTGAAAAAACCTGATGTATTAGTTATATTTGTTAGACTATATGCATACATATATTGGTAAATCGATTCCCATATCTTTATATTAAAAAAAACGAAAATATTCTAAAATCAATGGACATCGCAAACCTCCTCAATGGAATAAAATGTGTGAATAAGAAGTGTAACTAATGGTCAGGTATGGAAGATTTTTTTTTTTTATTTTCGAAATTATTTAGGATTTTAAGTATAATAAAATCTGGAGGGGATAGAATTTTTTTTTTCTAGAATGTATATTATGAAATTGATATTTAATTGGGTTGGTGAGACACACTGATGCCAACATTGCAGAGTTTATTGTCCAAAATAGCAATTTATTTTATTATTCAAAGAAGAGTTAAAACATTTATAAGTATAAAAAATACTGGACTTAAAATCATCTCTTGGCATAGTAATATCAACAATTGATGAAAATTTATTAAAAATTAAGAAACAATTGGAAATAGGCGCATGATTATCATAATTTGTTCTGCGATGAAGAATATACAGCAAGCACCTAGAGCGAATTGGCCCTTCCGGAGCATATATACTAATCAATGATAATAACTTGGGCGAGTGAATTCTGTAATCCAAAATATCTTTAACAAAAATTACACAGTTAACCTCCCTTCGTAATTCCAATTGAGATAAACCCAGTAATAAGCATTTTGCATCGGTAGTTGCATTTGTAAAGAGCAAATCTAGTGAAGCTTTTCCGTATTGACTCAAGACGATTCGTACGATCCTTGTAGTAGAGGGGGACCAAACGACACATATATCTTCTAAAATAGATCTCACCAAAGCAAAGTAGAGAACATCTAGTAGTGAACATCTATAAAATTTTCAGAATTACGCTTAACGAAGCATCGACGAGCTTTACAAACAATCAAAACCCTAGGAAGAGTACTGCTATTTATAAGATAATCAAACTCAATTGGATTGGATAAACGATGAAATGTCAGAAGACCAATTAGAGAGACTATTAAGATTACGTTGTAGGAGAGCGCAGTCATTCACAGAATTGAATTTTGAAAACAATTTCAATTCATTAGCAAACATTTAGTATATTTGAAATTTCCGACTATATCGTTAATAAAAAACAGGAAGAATAGAGGACCTAACTGGCTACCTTGAGGCACGCCGGAATTAGAATTAATCTATCTCTGGAGAGGATTCTACCAATTTTGGCGTATTGTTTACGATCAGCCAGATAGGATTCAATCAATTTTAAGAAATATAAGTGAAAACCAAGTATACTAAGTTTACATAGAAGAAGAAGAAATATTAATTCTATCAAATGCTTTAGAGAAATCCATGTAAATAACATCAACTTGAAATGAATTTTGTATAACATTAATAGCATAATGTGAAAAAGAAGTAAGATTAGTTATACATAATCGAGCAGGAATAAATCCAGATTGTTCAAATGAAATAATTTCCTTAATTAAAAATGCAATTGTACAGTTAATCAAAGAGAGAAGTACAAACGGTTTTGGACTATGTATGGTAATAATAAATGCTTCAACTCTAACAATTCATAAAGAATTGTCTTAATGATCACTTTTATATCATCGAACTAGTAGGTTTTGGGAAGAATACATATGTACCAACGTTCAGTGAAAGTAAATTCAAGGAAGATTTCCGTATTAACAAATTGTCATTTAAATTGTTGGTTGCAAAATTTAGTAGCCTCCAAAGGTAAGATACGCGATATTTCGGAAATATAAAAGAATAGCGGTCCCCCGTATTCTGGGCTACACATCAATCAACAGCAAAGCTTCTGCATTTCTCCAGTTGCACCTTATCCACGCTTTTTTTATTATTCGTTTTCTGTTTTCCATTTTTATACTAAAATTGAATATTTGACAGCTACTTAAAATTGGAAATTCCAAGAGTTCGTAACACTTTCCGATCAGAAAAATTTACGAAATTGATATGTAGTTCGCTGGTTTACCTTATTAAAATGTAACTGAATGGTAGAAGAGTAGTAGCGTGAGGTTTTGTTCTAATCACATTAGCAATGCCTACCAATAATGCCTATAAAGTACATACAATTCAAAATTTTCAGTTTTTGAAAATTAAAATCAAGGTATTGATTTTTTATAAAATATACTACTTACGAGATTTTTCCGGTTTTTGGGCTACTGAACAAAACTGCCTAAATCTGTATGTAATGTAATTGTATGTTAAAAAAGTTATTATAACATGAAAAATATTAATAAATTTAGAAAAACAGCCCGGTAGCATGTACAAATATGTTTGGAAGACCTATGTACGAAAAAAATAAAAATTGGTTTGTACATGAAAAAGTTTTTAGGACCGGGCGGAAAATAAAGGATTCCTGCAAAAATAATTTAAGAATTACCTGAAAATATTTTAATTAATAAAGTAAGGATAATTAGATATGAAAGTATGTGGTCACATTTTTTCTCATGAATGGATTTTATACCACAATTCCAGTCTTATAGTGGGTTCCCGGCCAATGATGACCAACTAACAAGCACGCTTCAGGCAATGTAGCGAAGTGGGGATCTGTGGTGATATGGCATGCAGAGCAGTGCAGTCTTCAATTAGAAAGTGAGTAAAATTTACTGACGTTTAGCTTTGTTCTTTTGGTTCCGAACAGTGTTCTATAGAGCACAGGAGATTCCGAATTGCATTGATGCATAGAAATAGATATTTTTTGAAAGCATACAAAACGCTAAGCTTGTCAAACCTTGTTCCGAATTTATCTAGTTCTATTTTGACATTTTGCAAGGATTCAAGTCAGAGCACTGTTCGGCACCAAAAGGACAGCTAATATCAATTTTGAAAAAATCCTTGTAAATAGCTTATTCAATACCTATAGCATAAAAAACAAATTTTTTTTTTGCCCTATTCACACCAATTAAAAATTAAAAAAAAAGTATTTCGTCATTTCTGACTGTCGAAATATATGCACGTCAAATTTCAAATTACTACATCACAAAAAAGAATGGTAACATTTTTCTTTTTAACCCCCGTTCAATTCTTGGTTCACCTACGGCTTTTGTGCTAGGGTAGGTAGTTGTAAACAGAGATGCAACCATATACACGAAATGGCCTCTCCTTTAGTTTCTTACTCATAGGGTTTTGTAATTTTGTTTTTTAAATTTAATTCTTGGTTTCAAATGTTTATTCATTTTTGAATGTAAGAAAAATGTTGAGAAAGAATAGTGTTAAAAAATAATTAATGGGGTCGGAAAGACCCAACATCAAACTTAAAACAATTGAATATTGAATTACGATATTTTCTATCCAGTCGATGTACGACGAGCCCAAATAAAATCTTAAAATATTCCTCTAAAATTTAATTTTGCCGAGAGTGTGTATCTCTTTTCCGCTCTGTAGATCAAACAGACTTTTTAAAATGTTCAAAGCACTCTGGAAAAGGGATACAAATCCAGTGTGCACTGAATGTTCTTCTATTTTTTTTTATACTGTCAACATTTGTGATTTGTGAAATATCTATTGATAAAAAAGTAAGTATTCACATTTTCAATAGGATTTTTGTGTGTTCTATTGGTAGGTAATATTGACAGATTGTTCTAAATACTCAAGGGATAACCTACAATTCGCTCTATCACTCTGGAAATTAATAAAGATAAACGTACAGAGCACTCTCATAGTAAATAAAGTTGCAAGAAATAGGTGTTGAGAGTATTCGGTGTGCTCTGAGCGTTATAAGAATATACGCCCGAAACTTATAAATAAGAAAATCTTTAATTTATCCAAGAATTTGTAAGAAATTTATTAGAATTTAGAACAAGAAAATCTGTTGAAATAAATACCTATAAAATCGCTCATTTATATATAATTGTTACCAAAATGCAATTCCACACAATACAATAAACCAACGGTATTCCATCATGTTACACCACAACTCCTGAGATTAGTTATCAGTAAATCAATAGAAATCAAGACTAAATTACCTCACCCGCCACCTATAAATAGATTCAACCACGAAACCATGATGGAGATTCATGGATGTTAGATGAATCTGGGTTGATACCCATTATATAGGTATGTAAAAGCTCCCAAAGTCAATTGTGTGTATGTGTGTGTTTACATTGAAATCTACTTAAAGGAGAAGGTTCGCCGGGAATTTTGATGGAAACCACAAAATGACTTCAAACTATAAATTTTCTTGAAATCGAAATTAATCATTTTTCAATCCAATTTAACTAGGTAACCTAGATGTCAAAATATTATGTTTAATTAACTTAAAGGAGGGTAACCGTACTTGGACTTATTTTATTTATATTATGGAGGGGGGGGGGGGGGTCATATAAAGTGAGATATAAATTTGACATTGAAAATTTAAATAGTCAAAGTAATTTTTTTCCATGTAGATAAATTTTGATTTTTCTTAGGAATTTTCTTGCACATTTTTCTTCAGAATTTAAGAAATGCCGAGTTTATGGTCAACCCTGGAGAAAAAAAAAGTTGAATTGATTTATGCATCTGTACCGCTTAATATTTCTACGTTTTTTTTTTCGAAGTTATTTTCTTCAGAATATATGTACCTGCCAAATGCCACTGCTAATTCTTTTTTTCGGGTCAGGGGGAAGAAAGATCCCAATCACGGAAGCCAAGGCGGCCCATTGTGCTAGTCTGCTAAGTAGGAGAGTCTATAAAGCTATATAAATTGACAGGAAACTAGGTATGAGGATAACGCTGGACCGGATTGAGGTGGAATTCAAACGCGCTTAACAATAGAGTTACCGAGGTCATTACCACTGCCCATTAGTAAAATGCGTTCGCAAGCAAAAACAAATTTCTGTCCCGCTCTTGATGATAAGTTTACCTGCTTTACAAATTTAAATCTCATTATTCATTTCCTTTTTAACGCCCTGCGAGCCGTTTACTGCTAAACTTGTTTAAATTTTTTAAAGCGGGATAAGTTATTGAAAGCTCCCGAAAAAAATAAAGTTCGTGTTTTAGTAATACACAAGAAGATAAGAAAGCTCAAATTTTTGGACTTGTGTTCTATTATTTTCTGATATGCAGCTTTAAGGACTGCTGTTTAGTTTAGCTAAAATTATTTTGATGAAAATATTTTTTTGTCGCGTTTTCAAAATATATTTTAATTTTTGCCTTGGTTTTATATATGCTGAAGGAAATAAATCGTTTTTCCTAGCGGGAAGCTATTATTAAGAAAAGATAATGAAGTTTTTTTTTTGCTTTTAAATTTCTTAATTGGTATTCTATTGAAAATAAATTGTAGTACTCTACAATAATGATCAGATGTCTTATATAGTCTATTTTACAGCCAATTTTCAACTGTTTAGGAATCTATTATTTGCCACAATAATATATTTTGAATGATAATGTAATTATCTGCAAACTCGTTGGTGTACTGACAAGATTCCCGCCAAGCACTCTGAGGCCCAAGCTAGATCGAGAGCTACGCTTTACAAGTTCTAAGTTACACTCTATACACATCAAGAAGGGGGCGTCTATCGCTGTGGTGAGATTGTATGAAGGTTCCACAGGAATCCATATATGAAGTCATGCACTCGACATGCACGACAAGGACTGCGATTACCTACTCGAGAGTATGCTGAAAAGCAACTTAAAATCCAGAATTCCATCCATCATTGGAAGAAAGGGAATCAAATTCTGTGTTTCAGCCATTGACACGCCCTGTTATTCATACAGATGGCTTCAAATCCAAAGAAAACACCGGAGCTAGCGTTTTTCTGCGAAGAGCCTTACTCTGAAACCGTCATACCATTGAAAACCATATCACGGTTTCCCAGGTGGATGTTATGGCCATCCTTGAAGAGGGAAGGAATCTCCTTAACTCAGACACTGAGAACAAGGAACTTACCATCTCATCGGACAATCAAGCAGCCGTTAAGGTTTTATAAAAACCCTTTACAACCTCCAAACTGGTACTGGAGTGTAAAACCACCCTGATTCCCTCTCTCGGAATAACAGGGTACTCGTTTTGTGGGTGCTAGGGTACAACGATATCAGCGGGAGCAAAAAGGTGAACAAGTTTGCTCTCTTGGCATAGCCTCAGAGGAATCTTCCTTCCCAATCGGGATTTCACCAAAACACTATGCCTCCAATATTTCGGTTTGGGCCGACCGCCAGCATAGCCGCCTATGGTTAGATAACCCTTCGGTTAGAACTACAAAGGAACTGGGAGGTAAACCCAGGCCAAACCTAACGAATAAGCTTTTGGAACTAAACAAGCTAACTCTGAGAAGCCTAGTATCAATTCTCACTGGGCATTCTTTTTTCTTTGATGATCCCATATGCAGGGATTGCGGCGGAGAGGGATCCGAAGCCCTTTGCGGTCTCAACCTCATTTCAATCTATCCATCCAAGCTTCACGAAGCTCGATTTCAGTTTCTTGAAGCGCAATCTGCTACAACTGCTACAATGACCTTCAAGATTCATATTCGTATTGAATAAAGTGATATTTTCTTCGGCAATTTTTCAAAATGCCTATTGAAGATGATTTAGTATTATCTGAAAAAATTTGGACGAGGGAAATTATTACTGAAAGGGCATTGCATGGATTTTTTAATAGAACATTTAAAGTTACAAAGGAAAGAGATGAAGCTGTGAAATCGGAAAAAATTACCAGAATCAGAGTTCTCCACTATGAGCTGCTATTTAATTTATTAAAAGAACGATTAACTAAGATATCAAATTGGCTCTTACACTTCTGTAAGTATATAAAATTACGTTCCAGTTTGTGGTTGCTTTTTTCAGATATTTATCTCAAGGACTGTTGTCAAAACCGTCTTCATAATTACTTAACTCCTATGGAATTTCCTAAAATCCATATCGCGACAAATTCTTGTAAGGAAATTTAGGTTCGGAGTCTCCGCCGTTGAATCTATTGTAATAGAAACCTGGGAGCATACATAGTATATGGAAAGAATTACATAACGTTTATTTAAGTTTTCCTGACGAAGCTGAATTGTTGAAAATTACACCTCTGTTTTACGAAATTTCAAGCATGCCAAACTGCATTGGCCATTGATGGAAAACATATAAACAGTGTCTTTCCACCGAACGCGGGTTCATAATATTAAAATTATAAACGCCATCACAGTATTTCCATAGAGAAACTAATAACATACAAAGACTGGCATGTAGAACAAAAATCTGTAACGCCTCGCTCAATTATAAATTTGACGATGCCTCGACGAATTCTTGACGTGCTGACATGATCAAAGGGTAAGCCAGCAATGCCTTGTTTCAATATACAATCAAGGATGTTACCATTTGATATAGGGAAGCCCTGGTCTTTTTCGTAGAAATTTCGTGGAAATTTGTTCCATAGAAATTTTATGCATTTTTTTTTAAATATACAGAAAATGTTGCCGTTGCCCCAATAATGCATAAATATTCTAAGGAAATAATTTCTAGCAAATTTCTAAGAAAACATTGAGGTCTTCCCTAGATGATCAGCTCGAGGCATCGTTGATTTTATTTTGGACCATGGCATTGCTGTCTCAATCTTTGGTTACGTCAGCAAGTGGAGGCATCGTCGAGACATCGCCGCTTTTATATTCGAGCGAAGAGGAGTTACAGATTTTTGTTTTACTTACCTGGGCTTTGTATATTATTAGTTTGTCTACGGTATTGTGGTTTTAGCATCGCAGCGGGAATCTGGTCAGACCTTCCGTGTGATGGTTTGTCGAAGCAGTAAAACTTACCTGCAGGTTACACGAGAAGTACATACTTCTTGCACGTGTAATCCCTACTGCCATGCTGGTAGCTCAGCTTGTAACGAACTTGTACGATGAAAAGTTATGGCAGCTGAGGTGATAGTAATTTGGCATTATACTGTTTTCAAGATGGCGGAAGAGAAATGCTTTAGAGATTTATACTGGGAAAATGAGATTTTCTGGGATCATTTGCATTATATCATTTACCAACACCTTCCTCTTAATTTTTTCTTGGATTTTTATCATTCTACTACTTCCTTTACTGCTATGTATAATTTTCCAATATACGGAAGACTTTCGATCTCAATGCCATTTTTGAAATGAACGTGCATGTAAGATGATAAGACATCAACCGAACTGTCTTCTCCTGTCAAGGAAGGAAGACTTCCATGCAAGTGTGTAACACGCGGGTTAGTGCACCAATACCAGCGAGCTCATCCGCCTTTACGTTTCCACTGATATCGCTGTGACATGGCACCCAAACAACGAGTATTCTGTTACACAGTGAGAGGGAATTTAGGGTGGTTTTACACTCCACTACCAGCTTTTTGGTTACGAAGGGTTTTGACAAGGCTTTTCCAGCTGCTTGGCTGTCCAAGCAGATGGGATTCTCCTTGTTCACTGTATCCGCCTTGACTTCCGTCGTAACATGGTTTTCAAGATGTAGGGCGATTTCTAAGCGAGGTTCCTCACAAAAAATACCTGCTCCGGTATTTGCTCAGTTTTAGAGCCATCTGTGTAAACACAATAGGGTTTGGTAATGGTTGAAGCACAAAGTGTGACGCCCAATCTGCCCTAGATGAAATTTTTGATTTAAATTTGCTTTTCATTATTGTTTCTAGAAGAAGGTCGCTGTCTCTGCTGATGTCAGGAGCGATGGATTGCACAATCTCAAAGATTGATTAATGTGGAACTCTTGCTCCATAATGAATAAAGCTCTAATTATTTAGGTGTAATCTCAACGCTACGATTGATGCCCCCTGCTCTATGTGTAAGTTAACACCACACCACGCATTTTTCCCACAAAAATATTCGCTATCTCATACGGGCAACAAACTTCATAACAGCTAGCGAAGCATTTTCACCTTCTGGCACCTTTAACATTTCACACGCTCCGAGTTCACCTGAAACCCCAGAAAACGCTGACAACAGGTCTACGCAGAATGCACCGCCACCAGCTACATCCGTTCGTCGCCAATATTAATCAGTTGTATTCTTGCTTTAATCATTAACAGTTGTAATTTCCTAATTGTAATAAAACGTTAAATAAAGTTTCTTTTTTTTAATTAAATTTGTACTCTTGATATTTAACTGGCGCCCGAGCAGGGACCCGCGAATAGCAAAGTTGTGATTGTGTTCTGAGTAAACCCGTCACCCTAATTTCGTGGGCGTTAATCATTTGAAAATAGTGTAAACAGCTATTCATTGCAAAATAGTGTAAACGGCTATTTATTCTAGAATAGTGCAAACAGCTATTCAGTGAAAACAAAAAAGGGAATACAACAACTCAGGAGAAAAGAGGCCCCCGAGTAACTGAATATTAATATCGGACGAAAAGGAGTCAGCGAGTACTGGCAGCCGCTTCTGAGCAAAAGATGCAACTCATTCTACTAGTGTAAGGAATTTTCAATGATTCTCCAAATTTTTTTTTTTTTGAGAAAACTCATATTTCTTTTTATTAAACATAATTAAGCTTACCATCTCATTATCAACAGAATAATTGCTGAACTACAAATAAATACTTCAAAAATAGTGAAATCAAAAGAAAGTTTTCTAATTAAAATAAATACTGCAGTTAATTAGGTTAAAGAAAAATTGAAGTGAATGTTATTTCCATAATATTATTTTCCGTTTTAGTAGTAATAAATTATCGAAGTGCAAGCAAAATTTCTTGAAGCAAAATAAAAATCAATATCATTTAAATAAAATTTTCAGCGCTAATTAATTACAATATTATACAAAATTTTTATTCAATAAAATTTTCAGTGATAATCAATTTACAGAATTATACAAAAATTTCTATTCTATAAAATTTTCAGTGCTAATTAATTTACCAAATTATACAAAATTTCTATTCCCAAAAAAAAACATAGTTATAAATTGAATATTTTCTTTCTACAAGATTTCGTTGTTTAGTGTTAATGAATTACTAAAACTTCCACGAAGTGAAATCGAATCGAACATCAATCCTATAGAATTCTGTCCTTTTTGGTGCCAATAACTTGTCAAGCCAAACTTAATTCGTATTGAAAGCAAAATAACGCGGGTGCCACTTAAATAAAATTTTCTTTTATTATCTCATTCTCGCTTGCCTCCATAGTGTTAATATCCAGAAGAACTACGTTAAATTTCGTCCCCATATGTCGGCACAATTATATTGTATGCTTTTCTTATAACAAAACCATTGCACCGCTCCATAATAAGTTTAATTCACGTGTTCAAGTGATTTCTCATACAATTCCCAACTAACCCACTATCATGTCCCGAGATGAAAATAATCTGTTAAGGCAGCCGGTCCTGAACGGACCAGCCACTGCTCCGCCTGCTCAGTCCGTCCAGCCTGGACAGTCTCCACAATTAACTTTGGCCACCTTACAGTCTCACATTAGACAAATAGTATCAGAAGTCCTGGTTCAAGAGTGTCCACAGATACTCAATTCTATCTTAAACCCGAGATCCGAACTTAATCTAGAGAGTGACCAAGTTATTAACGAGAACGAAAGAGAGAATCTCTCAGACATGGACAAAATACCAGATGTCGTCCGCAGTCTACGTGAGTTTTCAGGACAGCCCGGTGAATACAGTTCCTGGAAGAAAAGTGTCGACCGTATCCTCAAGATCTACGAACCCCAAAGGGGAACTCCTAAATATTACGGCATACTAAATGTAATACGAAACAAAATCGTAGGACAAGCGGATATTGCCCTGGAGTCCTACAATACACCCCTCAATTGGGAAAGAATTTCACGTTGTCTTACCTTACATTACGCTGATAAGAGAGACCTTGGCACACTAGAGTACCAAATGACCTGCCTGGTACAAGGTAACAACACCATTCAAGGGTTCTATCAGTCAGTATATCACCACCTATCGCTTATCCTGAACAAAATCGCAAGCATGAACATAGGCCAAGAGGCCATGAATGTAATGACTCAAACATACAGGGACAAAGCACTCGACACTTTCATAAGGGGTCTCAAAGGTGATCTACCAAAACTGCTAGGAATGAGGGAACCGGTAGATCTACCACAAGCACTTCACCTCTGCCTTAAACTAGAAAATCTGAACTATCGAATTCAATACGCGAACCGCAACAACACCACTCCACTAAGACTAGAAAGTAATCTACCGCCTCCAGTTCCACCCCGACGCAATACATATAACCAAGTCAACCCAACTCCTGCGCCTAGATCCCACTTCTATCCCGAACTCATGAATAAACCCCAAGGAATTCCTAGACATCATAATCCTATGCCTTGGAATAAAACGTTCGAACACAGACAGCCTCGCAATAATCAACCAAATACGAACCAAATTCAACGACCCTCTTTCAATAACAATTTATCGCAACCATTTCCACCGAGAGTACAACAGCAGAAAATAGAACCGATGGAAGTTGATGGCTCTATTCGCTCTAATGCCGTAAACTACCAGAACAAGTCCGGATTTGGACAAAAAAGGCCTAATTGGTCGGTTTACACACCAAACCCAACTAAGATGCAGAGAACCTTTTATACGGCAAACTCCGCAAGCAACAATGAATGGATTGATTATAATGAAGCGATCAACGAAGAAGATAATAATCACAATCAGTCTCTGATTGATTATGTGGGGACATGCAATTATGAGGAAGAATCTGCACTACAAAATCAAGAGCCTGATCTTATCGATCCAAGAAATACAGACTTAGACCAGGAATTGCAGGACATACATTTTTTAGGCTAACGAGCTCTTCGCTTCCATATTTTGAGTATAGAACGAAGAGCGGAAACATATTGAAATTTTTGATAGACACAGGTAGCAATAAAAATTATATCCAGCCCAATTGCGTGAAAACCGCAACCCCTAACGAACACCCTTTCTTCGCTAACTCTGTAGGCGGAAATGTGAAAATCACCCATCACGCCATATTGAATCTCTTTGGCTCCCAGAATTTAAGCCTTAAATTCTTCATCCTTCCCACTCTTAAATCATTCCATGGTATTATAGGCAACGATAGTCTCAAAGGGCTTCGCGCAGTTATCCACACAGCCGAGAGCTACTTGATCCTGCTTGATAAGATCAAAATCCCTATTAAACAACATTTGTCACAATCCGTCAACAATCTCGGTATCAGGACGTCTCTCTAACTGAACTACAAACAACAAAATTGTACGACGTCATCAAGATGTATCCAAACCTATTCTCTGAGCCAGATGAGAGGCTGACATATTCCACTGTCGTAAAGGGAGAAATCAGAACTACCAACAATGACCCGGTTTATTCGAAGTCTTATCCATATCCTATGGCCCTCAAATCAGTGGTCGAAAAAGAAATAGAGAAACTGCTGAACGATGGCATAATTAGACCTTCACGGTCCCGCTACAATGCCCCCGTTTGGGTTGTCGCAAAAAAACCCGACGCATCAGGCGAAAAAAAATTCCGGCTAGTAATCGATTATCGAAAACTTAACTCTATTACAATTCCCGACAGGTACCCCATACCCGAGATTAACGAAGTACTAGCCAACTTGGGTAAAAACAAATGGTTTTCAGTAATAGATCTAAAAAGCGGGTTCCACCAAATTCCACTGAAAGGAAGCGACATAGAAAAAACCTCCTTCTCAGTTAACCATGGGAAGTATGAATTTACCCGTCTTCCATTTGGTCTGAAGAACGCGCCTTCGATTTTTCAAAGAGCTTTGGACGACATTCTTAGGAAACATATAGGTATTCGATGCTACGTTTACATCGACGATATAATCATTTTTGGTAGCAGCGAAGAGGAACATCTTCAGAATATCGCTCTAGTCTTCGACACGCTAGAAAGGGCCCATATGAAAGTCCAAATGGACAAATGCGAATTTTTACAGAAATCAGTTGAGTTCCTTGGATTTGTGGTCTCGCAAGAAGGAATAAAAACTAACCCGATGAAGGTTAAAGCGATAAATGAATTTCCTCCTCCCACGAATTTAAGGGAGCTAAGATCTTTCTTAGGCATGTCGGGATATTACCGACGGTTCATTCGCGACTACGCCAAACTAGCAAACCCTCTAACCTCGCTCTTAAGAGGGGAAGAAGGACGGGGTCTTGTCTCCAAGAACGTTTCCAAGAGTGTACCAATTAAGCTAAATGAACCTGCGTTAGAAGCATTCAACAAAATAAAAAGAGCGCTAATATCCCAAGAAGTTGTTCTGTCATACCCCGACCTAGAGAAGGACTTTGAGTTAACGACGGACGCATCCAAATACGCAATTGGAGCAGTTCTGTCACAGAACGAAAAACCAATAACGTTCCTCTCACGAACCCTCAGCAAAACTGAGGAAGCGTACGCGGCCAACGAGAAAGAAATGCTCGCGATCATCTGGGCATTAAATTCTCTGCGCAATTTCCTATACGGTTCTCGAAAGGTCAAGATTTTCACTGACCACCAGCCACTCACCTATGCTCTTAGTAACAAAAATAACAATGTAAAAATGAAACGATGGAAAACCATCCTGGAGGAATACAACCACGAAATTATTTACAAACCTGGGAGAGCAAATGTCGTCGCCGACGCCCTCTCCAGACCGCCACAAAAATCTGCAGTCAACTCAATGTCAATAACCCAACATAGTGATGACAGTTCGTCACACAACCTTATCTCATCTGTAGAAACCCCTATAAACGTATTCCGGAATCAGCTCATCCTTAAAAGTGACGAACACACCACTTACCAGCTCCAGAAACCTTTCCCTAAATATTTTCGACATATCATTACAGAGCCTGCATACACGAAAGAGAAATTAGTCGGTATCTTCAAAAGATATCTAAACCCCAGCGTGATAAATGGAATCAAAACGAACGAACAAACCATGGGAATGATACAAGAAATCTACCCACTTTACTTCAGCAACTACAGAGTTAGGTTTACACAAATAGAAGTCATCGACGTACAGAGCGAGGCTGAACAAGAAGATATTATTATAGAATATCACAAAAGAGCGCATAGAAATGCACAAGAAAATAGGCTGCAGATCCTCGAAGGACACTACTTCCCTAAAATGAATTCAAAAATAAAACAATTAGTTAAGCAATGCACAACGTGCAAGGAAAATAAGTACGACAGGCATCCAAATAACCCAATAATAAAACCTACCCCCATTCCAGAATATCCTGGCCACACCTTACACATAGATATCTATTCAACAGAGAGACATCTAGTATTAACCGCACTGGATAAGTTCACTAAACTTGCGCAGGCAAGAATTCTGAAATCCAAAGCAACCGAAGACGTAAGGAAACCGCTAAGGGATATTTTATTCTTCTTCGGTGTACCGAAATGCGTTGTACTAGACAACGAAAAATCACTCAATTCGGCTTCCATCACATTCATGATGGAGGACCAATTAAAGATCCACATATTTAAAACACCCTCGTACAAAAGCGAAATAAATGGGCAAGTCGAGAGATTCCACTCCACCCTCTCGGAAATTATGAGGTGCCTGAAAACTGATGGCACACATCGTTCTTTTGAGGAGTTGCTCGAACGCTCAGTGTACGAATACAATTCCAGCATCCATTCGACCACTGGAAGAAAGCCTCTCGAACTCTTCTATGGTAGAAACGTAACAACAGACCCCGAACAATTTGAAAAATGCCGGTTAGACAACATAGAGCAACTGCGAAATAAACAACAAAAAGACCTCAATTTCCATAATAAATCTAGACAACCCCTAAAGGACTACGAAGTAGGACAAACAATCTTTGCCAAACATAATAAACGTATTGGCTCTAAGCTTACAGTTAGGTATAAGCAAGAGGTTGTTCGTGAAAACAAACCCACAGTAGTCATAACAGAATCCGGGAAAGTAATACACAAAAGCAATATCAGAAACTGAAGGTTGTTTTGTTTTCTCCACAGGTCTTTTATCACCGCCATCGGTGCAGATGTAAAAATCTTCGACTACTCCAACTCCCAAATAATAGCATTAAATGTCGGAACTGCTAGGATCCAAAGCGGAGATCTGAAACTTATCCACGTTATAGAGATAGATCCATACCAAACATTTGTGTCCGAAACTTCCTCCCTAATGAGTAAGTACATACCGAAAACCAATCCGTTCTTCCCACTCCTGGACCATGAGTTATCACAGGTGCAAAATCTAATAAATAATTTGGAAATTCACAAATCTAAGAGATCATTGGACTTTATTGGCTCCGCGTGGAAGTGGATCGCGGGAAACCCCGATCATAACGATTTCATTTTGATGGAAGACAAAATTAATAATATAGTAGAGAATAACAATAACCAGGTAATTATCAATAAGGCTTACAACGAAAGAATCAATAAATTAACCAATGTAACCAATGAAATACTTAATACAATAAGGAAAGATAGAACATACGATAATGAATTAGCATTGAGTTTTCAATATAAAATTAAACTAATAAAAGAAGAGCTTACAAACACCGTTTACGCAATCGAATTAGCTAAATCAAATATTGTAAATTCAAATATATTGTCAAAGAAAGAAATTTCCTTAATTATGGATAACATAAATAAGGATAATATCCCATATAATAACGTAGAAGAAGCATTGAGATTTTCCGAAGTAAAAATTGCTATAAATTCCACAAGACTATTTTATATTATAAATATTCCAAAAACAAAAGGTACAGTTTACGAAAGAATAGATCTTAAGCCAGTAAAGAGAAATAACATTATTAATAAAATAAAATACAAAAGTATCTTACGAAAAGAGGAAGTAGTATACGGATTAACAGACAACTGTAGAACAATAAACGCATTATCACTTTGTAAACAGAATAATGTTATAGACATAAGTAAGGATAAGTGTATTCCAAATTTGTTAAATAGCAAGAATGCGACATGCAACGTAACCAATGGTCACCACATCCCACAGGTGGAAGAAGTAGCCCCCGGCGTTATCCTACTAAACAACTACGAAGGAACAATAGATGTTGACGGCAGTATACAGACCCTACAAGGAACCTACCTAATAAAATTCAAGAACACTACTATCACGATAAACGACCAGCAGTTCATATCAGAAGAAGTAGCAAATATCCACGCATTACCACCCCTACTTCAACCTTCCCTTCAAGGAACCGAGATGGAGGAAATATTGTCGCTAGAATGGATTAAAGAGCTCCACGTTAACAACACCAAGCAGATTGGCCTGATCAAGATGGAGAAAAATGTCCATCAATGGATAAACTACGCCCTGATTGCAACAATTTTACTTACCCTCGCCCTAGTGAAAGTCATCAATGCTAAACGAAGAACAACAACCATCGACATTACAGCGATACCACCGCCCTTCACAGCAGAGGCAGCCCCCAGGGAAACAAGCCACCCAAGGACGGAACAACATCATGGCAGCATTTACAACCTACCATATTTCTAACATTCGCGAGGACGCATATGATCAAGAGGGGAAGAGTTAACACCACACCACGCATTTTTCCCACAAAAATATTCGCTATCTCATACGGGCAACAAACTTCATAACAGCTAGCGAAGCATTTTCACCTTCTGGCACCTTTAACATTTCACACGCTCCGAGTTCACCTGAAACCCCAGAAAACGCTGACAACAGGTCTACGCAGAATGCACCGCCACCAGCTACATCCGTTCGTCGCCAATATTAATCAGTTGTATTCTTGCTTTAATCATTAACAGTTGTAATTTCCTAATTGTAATAAAACGTTAAATAAAGTTTCTTTTTTTTAATTAAATTTGTACTCTTGATATTTAACTTGTATCTGTACAAGGTGTACGTTGAGGATAACCTCGAAAGCCCGAGTGCTGATTGACTTGAGGGCGCCGCTTACGCTAAGAAGGCACAGCTTCTGAAACTTTTCCAATATCTTGCGATGGTTGGTGAAATCCATTGCTTTCCAGCACATCACATAGTCGTAGGTTATCATGGGTCGAGGTGTGGTTTCCTGCTTAGCTTCTTATCTAGTATGATACCGAGGTGTTTCGCCCTATCCTTTAGCTCGAAATGTGTAGAGCCTATGTAGGGGAGCTTCAGATTGGGGATATTCCTTTTCTTAGTAAAAAGGCATAAATTTGTTTTCAGTGGATTGATGGATAATCCAAAATCCGTAGCCCAGTCTGTGACTAGTCTAATTGCGTTTTGTACAGAGTACAGACTCAGAACTACCAGTGACTAATATCACCAGGTTATCTGCATAACAAACCACCTTATACCCCATCCGGGTGAGTATTGAGAGGAGGTCATCCATAATAAGCACCCATAATAACAGTGATAAAATACCACATTGGGGAGTGCCCCTGTGGATACTTTCCACTCTGCTCACCCCGCCCAGACTGGCAAAAACAGCCTTATTGTTCAGCATGTGTGCGATCCAGTGTATAAGGGCCTGGTTCACTCCATGCTTTGTTAACATTTCCGTAAACTTATGTAGAAGCACATTATTAAAGGCCCCTTCTACATCGATGAAGACAACCAGCGTGGATTGCTTAAAAAGGAAACCTTTTTCAATCGAGTGGATAACCTCGTGGAGGGCCGTCTCAACTGACCTTCCTTTCAGATATACGTGCTGGTGTTGTGACAAGCTTCTTCTGGGTATGGAGCATCTCAATTCTCACTCACAGATATGTTCAAGTGTTTTGAGTAGAAAAGAAGTCATGCAATTGGCCTATATGCCTTGGCTGTTGACTAGTTTATCCGGCCAGCCTTAGGAATAAAGACAACTTTAACCTCTGCCATAGCTTCGGGGTAGAGCCCGTCTTAATGCAGGCCCTAAATAAGAGGATTTGAATGATGGTATGATTCCATTTCCCTCTGGGATACTGTGACGCAATATTAATGTTTCACATGTAGATATTAGTGCATTTGTCAGTGAAAGTGATGATTGAGTTTTCTCTAGGAGCACATTTGGCAGAAACATTTTGGTTGAAGCATTACCCTTCCCTGAGGATCGTATATAACTAAATTCAGATATTATCTTTTCATTCTTCTTCATTGTAGACGCAGCGTTTCCTTGGAAGGAAAATATTATGCGGACTTACCTAGGAAGCAATTTGAAAAATCATAATGAATGCTTCAATTACAGTCTCTCCACGGCAAGAAGATTATTTGAAAATACCGTCGGGTTAATGTGGCACTAGATGGAGAATTTTTTTTAAATACATTACACTGTCATCCGAAAAATGTAGCAAAATTGTGAAATAAGTTGTATTTTCGTTCTACACAAATTTTGTGAAGCTATATGACGAAGCATATTGTCCCCAAAATTATATAGGCTTTTATGAAGGAGATACTTTTGTAGATGGTCTGCGGTAAAATGAAGTAAACATAGTACAACAGTATCGATCTGGCGGAGAAGGTATAATGCAAGGAGGGAGGCCTTTACGCCACAGGATACTTTAAGGGATTATTTACGCTTAAAGTAATATTAAAATAGCTTTTAACAAATATATTGGTTTATGTAATTTAACATTCTAACAGTTTTGTGATATTATTGAAAAAAAAAAAGAGTTGACTTTGGAAGGAGGTTTGCACTTCTGCTCAAATGATTCCACAATTTTATTAAGCTGGCTGAAGGCATTCCTTATAAAACTGTGGGTATTTTTTTAATTTGCTGTTTTTCGTAGCTGTTGTGCTTCAAATGAAACGCTATCTGCTGTATTTGATGTATAGAGTCACAGTTACGGGATGGGCTTTCCCCTTCGTTGAATTTTTCTTTACAATTGCATATTGTGAGCACGAAATCCACGAAATCTTTTTATGACTCCTCCAAAATATTATTCAGTTCAGGATTAAATTTCCTTATTTAATGCTATTTCCACACTTGATTCTGTTCTAGTTATAAAAATAAAAACAAAAAATTATATTATTTTTAGTACGCCTATTTCTTTTGATAGTCTTCAAATAAATCAAACTGTTATACATAGTACTTCCATTGCGCAGTAGTTGGGGCATCTTCACTTCCAAAAGAGTCATTTGTCTTCCCATCTTCACTATAGACTTTTCTTTCTTTTCATTTCCTGAATTGAATTTTACTACTTTTGTTACAATATCAAACTAAACAGTGAAAAGCATTAATTCCCCATTGTAATTCTTTGTGCAACTTTTGCCACTTCTTTTCCTTTACGTTAACTCTTTTATGAAACCGATGATTTAGGTCATGTATTAAAGTATTTTTTTTTTAATAAAATTAATATTTTTTTTTGCCACTAAGTGCTCTTTATCTGTATTGCCTACTTATCGTAGCCATGTAATGTTTTTGATATGAAACATATGTCTTTTACTTCATTATTATGTTGGTGTTATTGCAGCTTCGCAGCTACAAAATTAGAAATTTGCTTAATACTATCAGCTATAGGTTTATTTTAAGCTAGCTACTCCATGTAAATTGAAGTTCTCTACATAGCAATTTCTACAATTTCTGCGGTATGCCATTTGTGCAAACAAAAATTTGTACCTTGAAACTAGCAGCTTGTAGCGCGTATCTTTAGCTTAATTTAATTTCATCAACGATCTGAATACCGAATTAACAAAAGTGAAATATAATCATAGAATGACAACAGCATACATAACCATAATAACGATAAAAAGTACACATAACAATAATAATGATAAAACAAGTAACTTTAACTAAGCTGATCTCTTATTTGACTTTTTGAAATATGAAAGTCAATCCAATCAAACTGGCGGATAAGAGACGAGAAAGACGAATATTAAGGAAGACACCCAAATCTTTGGTTTTGTCAAGTCTAGGTAATAAGCATCCATCTAAAGTATAATTAAATTAAAATGGCCTTCTTTTACGCGAAAAGGACATAGTAGTACATTTGCTAATATTAAGCGGAACACTGTTAATAGAACACTATTTATGAAAGTAGTCTAAGTCCGAGTTTAAAAATCTACACTCGTTTTCATTAGAAACAATGCGGAAGATTTTGGCATCGTCAGCATAGCAAAGAATTCTTGAATTAGCCAAAATCAGAGATACAGAGTGACTCGCTGCGTACGATCAGATAAATAAGAACGAAGCCAATTGACAAAGACAGTATGAAAACCAAGAACAGTCAACATGTGAATTAAAATTTTATGATTGATTCGTTCAAAAGCTTTACTGAAATCCGTGAAATTGCAATCTGTTTGCTTACCGTTTTCAATAACAGAAATGCAGAAATTAGTCGTAGTAGATTTCCACTTTATAAAACCATGCTGAAAAGAGCACAGGAAGGGCTTGTAATGGAAGTACAAAACATCACAAACCAGGGCTTCAAATATCTTACCAATACAACTTAAATTAGCGACAGGTCTGTAGTTAGAAATGTCGCTCTTATTGCCCTTCTTGTGCAAAGGAATAATCAAAGAAAGCTTCCACTATTTCGGAAAAATACCACAAGTTAAAGATAAATTAAATAAATAACACAAAACAGAAACGATGGACGTAGCACAATGTTTTATGAGGGTGGAAGGAACGCCATCCGGACCGCCAGAAACACTATCAGCTATGCTTGAAATATACTTGGAGACAGACGCTTCATCGAAAAACAGGTCTTTAGGTTGAAGAGAAGTCAGCGGAAGCTTCGTCAGTGGTTATCACAGAATGCAGTTTTAAGGAAGTCACCAAAAAAATTGGTAGTCTCTAAGGTATCAACACTGTCTATGTTTCTGATTCGCAAAGAGGAAAGGTATCCATCACAGCTGCGCTTAGGGTTTACAAACTTCCAAAATTTCTTAGGCAAGACCGACCCATGCCATATTCATAATCGTTGTGCGAGTCAGTCAAATACGAAATGAACGGAGTACGTGAATTAGAATAAGTTACGGAATTAGTATCACTCCTTGACGAACAGAAACTCCTCCCAGCTTTATTCTTCAAATTTTTAAGATGCTTCAAAGAGTCATTGAACCACAGTTGACAATTCGAATCACGCCTCGAACGAACAAGTGGTACACAATGAGTAAAACAAAGAAATAATGTGTCATAAAAGGAGTTAACACCTTCATCAATGTCAGGTTCACCCAGCACACTGGTCCAATAACAATCGGATCACCATTCATTCATTTTATTAAAATTAGCTTTTTTAAAGTTATAACAGTAGTTACTAGAAGCATTAAATGATGAAGTTACAGGATCAAAAAACAAAACTACATCTAGTGCCGGATGATGACTTGTTTCAGGAACCATAGGAGTTAAATAACGCTTAACGACAGTCCCATTGGGATCAGAAGATAATACCAGGTCAAGAGATTTACCAGAGTCATTAATAACGCCACTAGACTGCATTAGGTCTGAAGAAATAATGTTGTCAATAAACGATATGGCATGTTGAGGAGTCGCCGAGAAAGAAGACCTCATCGTCCAGAGAGTGTTCCTAGTTAACACTAGGCAAGTTAAAGTCACCAAAAAGCAATAATTCATCGGCAGGCAGCAAAACTTCGGTAAGTCTATAAATACATGCAACCAGAAAGTTAAATATCACAGCTGATGAGCATGGAGGGATGTAAACTGTAGCAATATATACGTTTTTGTTGGAGATCTTGAGAGCTACACATATAAACTCAAGATCGCCGGATTCAACAAAATCGATTAATGTGCATGGAAGGTTGCGACGAACGGCACAAAGCACTCCACCTCCAACAGGAGCATCCAAAGACATACGATGGCGGTCACAGCGAAACACCAGGAACTCGGGACCAAGAAGCTCTGTATCTGCAATCTTTCCACATAGACATGTCTCGGTCAAGCAGACCACGTCAAAACATGAGTTCATCGAGCTTGTAAAAAGGCGAATCGTTTTGGAGCGAAGACCAGTTAGATTGGCATAGTGGACGGAGATTTCGCCAACAAGTTGTTTGCCTTAGCAGAAGATCCAGAGTGCCCCCTTGGAATAAATTCACGCACAATTGAATTGTGGAGCCAAATCTTAGGAGAGAGGACCGCCTGAAATAGATTTTCCGGAACCAAAATTCTGAAGGATGCAGAAAATGAGCGTATCTCACGATCATGTTGAGTAGATAATTTTTTGCAGGCAATCGAAGAGGTCGAAGATGAAATATGTCTAGTTATTTCATCTTCGGTAGTGTCAGGATGTACTTTAGATACGAAGAAACATTTTGGAAGCCTGGCTGGCCACAGCGGAACAGCGTCTACAATTACAATCGGAGTATCATTGGTGGAGGCAATATCCGCTACCGAAGCAGAACGCAATATACCGACATTCGAAACTGAAGCTTTCGTCCCTGGACCTGAAGTTCTGAAGCGAGCGTTTTGTCGATCTATTCCCAGCGATGATAAATGTTCACCTTTATGGAGATTCTAGCTAAAGTCTATCCAATCAAATACGATCCTGTTACCGCTCTATGCTACCATTCATTCACATTCTATTTAATCCACAGGGCAGAAGGTAGAAGGTTATCAGTCGAAGTCGGTTTTATTGTGTTTCTTAATAAAGACTTTATTACTTTATTAAAACAAATTTGATATATTCACCTTTGTATTTCCCCCTCCCCCCCCAGAAGAAAAAACATAGTACGGTGTCTAATCAGCAAAGTTGCCTATTTAAAAATTTTTTAGGTAAAATTGAAATTTGTGTTGCATGTCATTTATGAAGTTTCTGACAAGTCTGTGTTTGACACAAATTTGATATCCTATTTGGGAATTTTACTATTTATTTTTGAAATATTCTACATTTTTACATAGGTCTATATATTTTTTAATTTTTCAGACAACAGTGCAGTAACAGTTTCATTTTACCAATGCAATTTTATTAGTATTATATCGAATGTGAAGTGTTTGTTGATGGAAGATATTAAGTGAAATTTAATTTTTACGGGTGAGTTAAACTACTGTTTTTAACAGCAAATTTAATAATAATCTCTTATTGATTTATTTGTTAAATAATAAGTATGATCAATATTTGAATTGTTATTATTTTTATTTGATTTGTATTGAAAATGTTTACACAGCCTTGTAAATTTTCACACAGAAAGGTTAAAAATTCTTTTGTCTCATAATCGGTTTGTGAATATCTGTGGATAGAAAAATGTTTCAATTTAAAATGCATTTGAATCTTTTGAAGAAAATTTATAATTTTCAGAAGCAAATTCTGCCAGGATCTTCTTTAGTCTCATTTTGACGAATTTGAATTCCGCTTTATTGATGTTCTGTTTAAATTCACTGAATTTTGCTATTATTTTCTAGAAGAATTGTATACTTACTTCTAGCTGCTCTGTCTTATTAAAAATTTCCAATTTAAAATTTTATTGGAATGTTTCTCTCTAATTCCATTCCTTTTTATATTTCTGATGATAGATTTTATGCTGTTCTCTGCATTTTTTGTTTTTCAGTTTAAACTTAATTTAATAAAAATTAAAGTTGTTACTTGATTTTTGTCTAGATAATATTACGCCTAATGAAGCATTAATTGCTGGATCTCTTTATGTCAACGGATAAAGAAAAAAGTGTTATTCTATAATTAGATTAGCCCTCCGAGTATAATTGAAGATGATATGCTATTCATGACTTATAATGCTTCGTTTGATAGCTTTCACCAGCTGAATTAATTTTACTATCGAGATTTCAAGCATATCGACTTGTTTAGTTTGCTTAACAAATGTCTGTCACTTATATGGACGTCTGTCCTTCTGTTCAAGGTAAGGTTAATATATTGAACGAGTTCATCTCTTATTTGTTTAATAAATATGTTCCCCTTAAAGTTAAGCAATGGCAATGGAGATGACTTAGATCTGAATTTGCTCGATCTCTGTACAAATGTGCTTGGAACAGGGTAACTTGTGAGATTCGGGAAACAAAGCACCTATATTAAAGCTCCAAATTTGATCCTAACTAACCTGCCTTCCAGGGTTTTTTTGGAGTAAGCTGAGCTGAGAGTTGGTGTTTGCCCTGACTTGAGTCTTGAAGGATCATTTGAACCAGAGATCTTTAACAAGTGCTTTGCTACATGTTCTGGTCCTGCTGTTTCTCCATCACAGCTTGACTATCCTTAGCGCGAGCAAGACATGAATTATTTTTCTTTCCAGAGCGTCGAACATAATGAATAGAATAGAATAGAATAGAATAGAATAGAATAGAAAAATCATTTATTGAAGAACCTCAGCTTAAGCTACGTAACAACGTTAAGTACATCGAGTAAATATTAGATGGTTGGCATAATTGGTTTTGTACAAAGTTATTAAGCAAACTAACAAAGGAGCAATGAACAGGCTCATTGCGGTAGATTAAGATAATAGTAATACAGTTGGTTTTATGATGACAAATAATAGCAGCATAAAGTGCTCAACATAGCGTTGGAAAACTAGATTAAGTGACAGTAACAATAACAACTGTCAATATATATTATATGTGATAAAAAGTAAAGTATAGCTTATAAAGCATTCGAAAAACTCAAACAAACAAGGACGAAACAAAAAGAAAAAACGAAAAAGACAAAAACTCAAAAACTCAAAAGCTGTGACGAACTAAATTAGATGCAGTAAACAAACTCACTGCGATTGGGAGCCACATCGCTTAATAGCTAACTAACAGGACAAAGCGGGAGCCATAAACGGAATGGATTAAGTTGCTTAGGAGGCAATGAGATGGCCCAAAGCTAGCTCCTTGAATTGTTTATGAGGGCCTATTCTTCTGATTGATTCAGGAAGCGAGTTCCAGAGCACAAGACTATGTAGCTGGTTTTGATGAACTCAATCTCAGCTTTGTAAAGCTTTTGTTTGTTTCCGTACATATCCTCATATATTGCACATTATAGCTGTGCTCTTTTGTGTACCATGTTCTAGAACTCACATATACTGGAGAGAACAAATTGTTCTGTAGATTGAAGCGAACTATTTATACTGTTCGTTTCATTTATACATCTTTTATAAAAATGTATGAGGCGTTATTTTGTTCTGCTATGATCTGCGGACACAAAAGAACACAGCTTATGAATACTTGTTTCTCAGCCTCCTGTTTTCCTGACATTTGAAAATTTGCTAGGATCATACCTGTACCTACGAAAGCTTACCCTGTCTATTTGTCTGACTTCAGACCTATTAGCATTCTTAGATTCGTCGATAAAGTCTTGCAAAAACTTAGTTGTTACCAAATTCAGGAGTTCTTACATCAAAATAAGCTGCTCACGAGATATCAATCTGGTTTCCGTACAATACACAGTTGTGAGACTGCCGTGCTAAAGGTATGTAGTGATCTCTGTTTGACTCTTGATGTCGATGAAATTGGAATGGTCGCTTTATGGGATTTTTCTCAAGCTTTTGATAGTATTGTGTACTCTCCACTACACCGTAAATTGTACAATTACTATTGCTTTTCTTCTTCGGCGGTCAAGTTAATTAGGGAGTTTTTTCACAAACTGTTTTCAATAGGTAAACGTTAATGGTACTCTCTTATTCTTTTTATCTTTGTTTCAAGAGGTCCCGCAAGGATCTGTATTAGGGCCGCTCCTCTTTAGTCTGTACATTAATGATATCTATGATGCCGTACATAATGTACGGTTATATCTATATGCCAATATTGTTCAATTGGAATTGAGTAGACCTCTTGGGTTGATTGAGGATTGTATTTGTAGAATCAATGATGATCTTGCTGCAATTTACAGATGGTTAATTGATAATAAGCTTTCTCTCAATCCTAATAAATCACAGTGTCTGGTTTTTTTTAGCAGATCACCACTTGACTTTGATGATATACTCTCAGTTATGCTCAATAATGTCATGTTACCTTTTGTTGACTCTGTATCTAATCTGAGAGTGAAATTCAACTGTCGTCTGAAATGCTGTGATCTTGTTAAGGATATGTTGAGTAAAAATTATGGTAGTTTGCGAAGACTTTGTCTATTTGCTAATATCTTACATACAAATTCACGTTTGAGATTGGTTAATACTTTTTTGTTGCCTCATTTTACTTACGGCAGTTTAATTTACCTAAAGCTTGACTCTCTGTGCAGACGTAAGGTGGAAGTTGCTTTTACTGATTGTTTGGGACTCATTTTCAACCTGCACAGATCTGCTCACTTTACTCGTGTTAGGTACTCGATACTGGGATGCTCAATTCAAACTATTTAAAATGGAAGGCATTAATCTTCCCAGTCAATTTAATACAGACTAGGAAGCCAATGTAGTTTTATGAAAAAATAGAATTCTGCATTTTAAAAGAGAAATGAGCTTACGTAGTATACCGCGTTTTCGTACATTGATTTATGAGGGATCTTACTTTGCTCAAATTGTTTGTCTATGGAATTCACTCCCTCACAATACTCAGAGTGCTATGGAATGCTGGGTATGACTGTGCAAGATTTTCTTATTTCTTAGTTCTATTATTTCTTATTAATATAATTTCGTTTAGTTTTAATCTTCTTTTACTTCCTCAATATATTTATTTCTTTTCTTTTCTTTTTCTTAGCTATAGTAGATACTTTCTAAAAATTATGTTTTTTTTTCTACATTCCGAATAGCTTGAGTAATTTATATAGAGTACTAATTAAGATTTAGATCTTGTGTACTTAATTGAATAATAATCATTGATCATTTAAATTATATATCGCACTGTACTGTACTGACAGTCAGGGCATCTATCGGCAAATTAGTTTTTATATCAGTACGGTCAGAGAGCCGAAGTTAGTTCTGACACAGCACCCGGGAATTAAGCATCGTTAGTTAACAAGAATTTAAGTTTATAATAGTAATTAAATAAAATTGGATTACCCAATTGGTACCTTTTAATTAATCATTGCTTACAAACGCTAGTCAGTCAATTTTCAAAGCAGAAAATTTTACAGCTCAGCTCTTATAAGCTTTAGTTTAAATTTTCCAAATTTATAGCAGATCCTGTGCTGCATCTTCTTTAATGTATCTAAAGACATGTGATCTTCAAATAGCATCAGCGACATCATTTATTGGCTAGTTGAAATATAAGAATAAAAACTCCCTTTTCAAAAAAAAAAAAATGGGGTGACAATAAAAAAACTACCCAGCTTAACATACTAAAATAAGCAAAAAAAAAAAAAAAAACAATTTTCTTTCATTTTTGTTTTTCTCGCATTCTTCCCTTTTACAACTATTCTTTGAGCTTGATTTTCTCAACAGAAAATTTTATGAATGAAAACACTTCTTTCCACGTTGTATTTTCACATAGAGAAAGCATACACATCTCTTTTAATCCCAATTAGAAAAGCGCATGATCAATTTTCCCCACAAACAAGAGAAAATCTATTATACATCTTGTCACTATCAATAGTACAACAAATTATATTTAGGTGTATAGTACCTAAAGAGAAAAGAAAATTCATTTAAGAGAAAAATAGAAATGCAAAGGAAGAGCTTTAGGGCTTCCGGAAAAGCTCTAAATATTGAAATAAATTTCCAAAAATGTTTTGTATCGTCGCTCTTAGTTGAGAACGGAAAAACGACTCTATTCGGTGTATTTTTTTTTTATATATGACTAGGAAAATGGTTTTTGTTTAGTACTAAAAGAAAATCGAGTCAAATATGATTCAGGACAGGAGTCTTCTGCTGCTGCTCTTCTGAGACTTGACGACTATGTACAATACTCTGGGCGATGAAAATTTTCGAGGAAAATTATCTGGCAGGCCTCCTCAATCTCAACGGCTCAACATCATCAGTTTAGTTTAGAACGAACGACTGAACAGTGAGTGTTAAGTGTTCACCACAGTTCCTCCGCGCGGTTTATTTAAGAACAAAAAATAAAAAGGTTTGTTATTGACGGGATTTGAAAAGAAAAAAAAAAATGTAAATGAAAATTTCTTCCTGTCTTTCATTCTATAATTAATTTACCAGTGGTGTGTAAAGTAAAAATAAAAGTAAAAAAAAAAATTAATTCTAAATATAAAAAAAAGGCTTAATAAATTTGAGACAAAAAAAAAAAAGAAAAATTTCCTGATGAAATCTTGTGTCAGTGGCAAAATCATTGAGATCATCAGCAGCCAGCAGCAGCACTACTTGACTCGTTGTGGCTGTGTGTAATAAAATCTGAGGAAAACCTAAAAATAGTGGTTTCGTCTGGTCTGGAAAATGCACTGAGGATGAGGACCGAATAACTGTTCTTGTCCCAAATTGCTCTTGTTTTTTTCTTTGTATAATTTCTTGTCTTTTTTGTTTTGTGTGTAAACAAATGGGAATTTTTGCTCAATTATTTGGATTCAGTTTAAAAATATAAAAAGCATAAATAAAAACGAAGAGACACAGACAATTCTGTTGAGTTGCGTTTGCATTACGTTTCATGTGTGCTCCTTGAAGTTGATAAAAAGTTAATTCCGCCCGGTAAAAAGAAAAGGCAAACGGAGAGCGCTCTAATTTCAATCAATTTTTTGTTTTTCTTAAATTTTTTACGTTTATTTTAAAGAGCGCGCGAAATATTTTCCACTTATCCGAAATTTCTGTTTTTTTTTTGTCTTCTGTTAATTGTTTTTATTTTTGTGCGATTTTCCTTAGTTCATTTTTCTTTGCTATGTTTCTGGTGTAATTTCTAAAAATATCAATTCAAATCATAAAAACGACGACGAAAACTAAAAAGTGCTCCCGGTCGGTGGCTGTGATCTGCTGTTTAACTGTCAATTCGAGATAGTTGGCGGTGTGTGGTTTATTAAAGGAAAAATTTAAATAATTTTTTTCTTTGTGGGATTTTTATAATTTTTTATTGGACTTTTTTTTTTAAATTTATTTTTTATTTTTATTATATATATTTTTTTTTTTCAATCAGTTCTATTTTCTGTGATTTTGCTTAGGTTACATACATGCTTGTGTGTGTGTGTACTTTTAATATAGCCACTTTGGAGGAGTTTTTTTAGTGCATATTTAAATGAAAAGTGATTTTTCGTGTGAATATTATTAATTGGAAAAAAATATAAATAAAAAATAATAATAAAGAAGAAGAAGAATAAGAAGAAGAGAAAGAGAATTGACTTGGCTTGCTGGAAAGAATTGAAAACAACGTTCAAGGATTATACATCGGAATTAAATTGGATTTAGCAATTTTTAAAGAAAATATGTAAGTATACTTAGTCGAAAATAGTAATTATTACTTCATTTATTTATTTATAAATGTTAAACTATTGTACAATTAAGAAAAAAAAAAACATTTTTATTTGTGCAAGAAAATCAAAACAATAAACACAACTATAACTATGTATTTGATATAATGGATGGCACAGCAAATGGATATCGCATGGTATACCCGAGCAGAATATATACAGATTGTGAAATGGGTAATGCCTTCCAGAATGGACCACAACAACTTTTAGAACGTGCCCAGAGCAAATGTTTCTTTAGCAGAAGTTTTATATTCATTTGATCGATCTCCTCAGAATGGCATATGTGAGAAAATATGAATCACCACTCGATGTATCCATTATTTCAAATGTTGAGGTCCATTTTCGGAATAGGCATATAAAATTTGTATAGTCTACTCTGGTATTGCATGCGACATCTAGTTCTTATCCCACATATGCGATAATTTGTACATACCTAAAACAAATAAAATTACAATCGTACTATCGTAAAAAAATTGATTACAACTTACCCTCTCAAAAGCGTTATGGTTGGCAAAATTAGCGTAATGCCGGGGTTCCATGTGAGTGAAGCGAAAAACATTTAAATTAGTTCCAATGTTCTTAATAAGTATTTTGTGAATATCCTGTGCACCTGGTAATGATACTTTTCAATTGAAGTTACCTTGTTTTTTTATGCATCTTGAGAAGAGCTCTGATTGCTTCAGTTCTCGATGTGTGCAGATGGCAAATATGTGATAAAGACGATATTTTTTGATAAATCAAATGCATTTGGTCAAGATGAAATATCGTCAAAAATTTCTCAAAGTAGTTTCTTGCCTATGATCTTAAGGTCTTATCAGTATGTCTGTAATACGTGTCCTAGCATCGTCTTTCTTTCGCAAATCTTGAAAAATTGCCAACGTCTTACTTATTCCCAAAATGATTGTGCTGAATATCTTTTCGCAGTTTTTTTTTCTCACTCTTAAAATTTTTTTGTTAGATTATGATAGATTCCAAATGTGTCACATTTCTCAGATCGTCAGTTTTTTACCTGTGGTATGCCCAAAGGTTCTATTCTTGGCCTTTTATTATTATTCAGTTAATTCTTAAATGACCTTCGTGAAGTGACGTAAAATTTCCCCAGTATGTTGATAATGTCCAGATTTATTTCAGTTATCTCATTGGTTTCATCGAAGATTGTGTATACCGTATTCGTAAGAATTTATTGTTGGTCGATTGACGGAATGTTGGTAGTCCTAATTTTAATACAATCTGAGTGCATTGCATTCCAACCACGACAAACTGACTCATCCTTATTACTATAAATTATACTAATGGCACCAATACATTTCAATGAGTACCATAAGTCGCAACATGTTGGATATCATTAAAAATGATAGAAGAAGGTGGTCCTCTGCAACAAGTACTCAAGGTATCTTTGAAAGGACTTAGGAACATTTAAATGACTACACTTTCTTTGAAGAGCGAACAATTTTATAAAAGTAAATTGAAGGAACAAAAGTGTGCGTGTGCTCAGAATACACAAACGAATTCATCTTACTTACTTACCGAACACCCTGTATATTATCAAAATTAAAATCATCTTGCAAGAGATATTTTTTGATTTTCTTATATTTAAGTTGAGCGAAGTACACGAAACACACGAAGACTTGCACATGGGAAATAATAATAAAAAAAAAACAAAAATAATTTTAATTATAACAACAATTTTTTTTATTGCAATGTGAATGAATGCACACATGCTGTAGACTACAAATCAAAAACAGTGAAAATAACAACTAAAATTTTTTTTCCCCATTTTCAACAGTTTCATGTTGTCTGCAAACTTTAGTTCAAGATTACAGCAAAAATGTTGGGAGTACCTTATTGTGATTTACTACTAAAGATATTTTTGTGCATGTTCAGCCAGTTTAGTTTTGTTTTGTTGCGGGTTGGTTTTGCACCTAGTCCCTAATTATATCGCTTTAAAAAATCTCCATCGAATCAAGCATTAAGTAGGTACTTCCGGGAAAATTAGAGATGTCAAGTATATCCTGGAAGCGTTGAGTCTATACACATTTCGTGAATTTTCCTAAAACCTTTGTTAATAAAAAATAAACGCATATTGAAGGAAATTAATATAGAAAAAAGTACATGCCCTAGAATGGACGCTTGTGGTACACCATAGGAGCTTTCAGTATTTTTGGTTACTACTTTTTACAGATAAATATCTGGATTACAGCTGAGAAAAGGCGCCCGTCTCTTTATTTTTTTTATATGGCAACGGACAATTTCTTTTGTACAGCAAGTTCAGGAGCTACGTTATCGAGGTAGCATCGAAATTCATATAAAAACTTCGACATTTTAGTTCTTGATGATGGTGATGTTCTACCTAGGAGATAGTGATCGTAGTAATCTGCAGTTATTTCGTCCAGTTGAATTACTTTTTGTTCTTGGAAGACTTTGAATTATGGTGTTGACGTCCAAATCATCAGCATAATCTAGTAATTTAAGACTTTCTGTAAGAATCCTCATTGTATGCCGTTGGATCTGTTATTGAGAACTCTGACGGAGACGTCGTCTATTAGAGATAGAAATAGAGGTAATGAAAGTATAAGCATCTTTGTCATACGGTCATACTATCGTTTGACTGTCTACGGTTATCTAGAGTTGATATAAATGTTATTAATTCTATTTTATTTTAGAGAATATTGAATTTTCGCAGAGCTTCTTAAATAGGTTTTTATTAATCGTGACTTTTCGTAATTCACGAAATCTAGGGAGTGAGTAGCTGGGAGAGAAGGAAGACTGTTACTCTGTAGAGTTGTCATTTATTACAATTTCTTATAAAACCGTTTTGTTTTTTTTTATCTAACTATGATGCATTTCCTCCAATCTTGAGAGAATCTATGAAAGGTTTGTGATCTTTTTAGGATTGATTGGAATATTTTGGTGTTAAGTGTGGGTCGGATTTTAATAACTTCGACGAAATGTTGTATACTGCAGTTGATTTACCATTCCAAGAGGTGAGACATACTAAAAGGAGAAAGTCTGCTACCATATTACTGAAATTACATCTGTTCTGATTTAAATGTGCCTGTCTTATCAGCAAATGTTGAATATTTTCGGTAGTTATTTTTTTTTTCTAGACGCTATAAAAAGATTTTATTAAAAATCTCAAAAACTCATTCCTACTAACTCTGCAGCTGATTTTCATCTTCTTCTTCTCATCAAATTTTCTTTTACACTCTTTATCGCATTTCTCTTCGCTTTCTCGAGTTCTATCTAGTAATTGGGTGCAATTTTCTTACATCTGAGAAATACGTTCAAATTTATAGAAGCATATCGCATATTTATGTAAACAAATTTTTATATATGATCACAACTGCTGCTTTCACCTCTAATCGTCTGGTGCCAAAGAGTTTTTCACTCAGGCATATTTTTGGAGTTTTAGAAACCAGATGGTAGTCTGAAGGAGCCAAATTTGGTGAAAGAAATAATTCATAGCTCAGACTAACAAGTTTAGCCCAAAACTCTATTGTGAACGGTTTCATTGTTCACTGTCAAAAATGACGATGCATATTTCTTAGAAAAAAAAAAAAAAAAATCAAGCTTTTTGTGAAGACCTTCCGGAGTTTTTTTTTTTTAATTTAATCAAATTTTTATATCTTGATACTTTCCATTTGACAGATGAAATTTGAAAATATGACAATAGTTCTGCTACCATATCAGAGATGTCATTGCAAGATTTTTCAAATGATCTGCGCATATTAAAGATTTATACTGGTCAAGATAATATGAACATTCCAACAACCATATTCTAAACACACCTCGCAAATTATACAAAAGAAAAAACATCTCCTTTTTACACTAAAAATAAGTAGCTCTGTTGATTAGGGTGGGGTGGGTGTGGGGTGGGTACGGAACTATTCATTTTAGTAAGAAGAAAATTCTTGAAAAACCAAGTTAAAGTTCTTCTTCCTTTCGGTGTGATGCTCCTTTCCTCCACATTTGATTAAAGAGAGTGTCTTTAAAGATTCTTGTAGTTTCAAATAGATCTAAATACATACATACATATGTACATATATGATACTGTCCCCTCCTCTCTCTTTCTCTCTTGTGAGTGAACCCCTTTTAAGTGGTATTTCCGGTACCCTCTGGTACATACGTATAAATACTCCTTCATTTCATAAATCTAAGGCATATATGTATGTGACCTTCATATATATATATATGTATGTAGCTATTCCCATGTAAAATTTTGAATAATGTTTTTGTTGAAGATTTCCTTTTTAGCACTTACCTCCATACATACATATATATCTACCACCACCATGTTACCCAGAGAAAGATATGTGGTCCAACTTTAAGTTTTTGTACCTGTGTACCTACATAGCTAAAGCGATATATATATGTATGTACGTTAAATTTGTAGGATTAAAATTTGTGGACTAAGGGTGGACATGTGTCGAGATAAACTTTCATCGCCATCCATTACCTATCCCTGTGTGAATTAACAAAATTTGAAAGGATAAATATATTTGAAAGTTTTAAGGATAATAACGGTACGCCTACGTAATTCTATGGGGCTTAGATAATACGGAGTTTAGTGATGGGCTACACTATATGAATGTTAAGTTAACAGTAATTTTGGTTTTTATCCTGATTTTTTTTTTTTTGTTATCCTGTTTGTACATTTTAAGTCTTGGATGTTGTTGACATCAGTTAATCATGGTCATGTTGATATTTCTAAAGGGATATAAAAAAGGTTAAGTAAGATTTCAAGGGCGGCTGTTGCTGCAAATTATATAGAATCAATAATTCCCCTGTAAGCTAACCTTTACAGGGCCGTCAGCTTCCGGATCGCAGTCTCCAATTGCGTCCTCGGCCATCATTCACTAGAGGCATACGTGAACATTTGTCTTCGATGGTTGGATTAAAGAGTGATTGCGGTCCCAGCCGGGGTCTCTGGAACGTAGGCCGCAACAAGGTCCATTGTTCACCTTCCAGACATGTGTACAAATGCTCATATAAGTCACAACCGAATGCTCTTAAAAAGTTCAATATTGGTTCCCAGCCCTTCTTACTGGCTTCATGCAGTTCTTCCAGGAGGTGTGAACCAAAGAATCTGTTACGGTCTCCTGAGAAAGCCGGATAGAGACAAAGAAAGTCAATCATTGTTTCGGATTTTTCTCCGCATCCTCTGCATACAGGATTGTCAACAAGTCCCATCCTATGTGACCCCTGAGAAAAATGTGCCCAGTAAGAATTGACAATAAAGTTCTCAGAGTTGGCTTGCTTAGTCCCAATAGCTTTTACATTAAGCTTGGGGTTGGCTTATCTCACAGTGCGTTTCTAGTTCTACCTGCAGGGTAATATTATAGTCTGCACAAGCCAAAATTTTAGGAGCAAGGTGTTTTGGTGCAATCCCGATCGCGGAAGATGATATTTGCGAAGCTATACCGAGACGAGCAAGCTGTGACCTAGCATGCAAGGAACGAATACACTATTACTCCGAGAGAGAGAGAGTTCAGGTTGTTTTTACACACCAAAACCAATTTTGAGGTTGTAAAGGGTTTAGATAAGTTCTTGATAGCTGTTTGGCTGTCAGTGTAGATGGCAATATGCTTGTTCTTAGAGTTGAGGAGATACCGTCCAAAGAGCTTTAGAGGAACGAAGTGCTCATGTTTACGTCTCCCGGAAAAAGAACAACAAGCTCGTCTTTGTATAGCGATCACCATTATGTGATGACGGGGGTACACCAATCCTCAACAGTATTGAGGCTTCGTTACATGGTAACAAAATAATTTATCCTGTCCTTTTGATGTAGTTAGTAAACTTCCGGGAGATATGTTGCTCAACTGATCTTGTAGCATATACTGAGGAAATTTTAGACATTCAGGTTTAAGCACACCTTGCGGTTGATAGGTGAAATACTTTGGATTATCAGCGAAACTAGTAATTTTACAAATATGAACTTGTATCGTAGGTAGTTATCATGAATGCGACATGTCTACATACACTATCTGTTATTGTACTTCTTTTTGGCTCGTAGAGGTTAGTGCCTAGCCCTAGTGTGTTACTATGTATCCATGATCGGCCCAACAATGGTACTGATGCTTAAACGTTCTTCTTGGGGAGAAATATAAGGAGGTTGCATCTACGGCGAGCTCTGTATATCGCCTATTTAATGTCTTCATGTAGATCTAAAAAGAAAGAGAAGTTTGGAACAGTACTGAGCATTGTAAGGAATACGGTATATCCCCTTCCTCTTGAGTCAAATATATCTCGAATGCAGTATGTTTATCTTGAGTCTCTTTTTTCATTCTTTGAAAGAGGTTTCTATCTCATCTCTTCACCATTCAACTAAAAACTACGTTAAACTCAATTTCATCATATACAGGGTATTCAAAAATCACCAATTTGAAGAATTTAACGGTAAAGTTCGATTTCGCTCAGAGCATTCTTTAATAAAGCGTATTCCTTGAGCATAACCTGGAAGACTGTTTCATAATCCTAACGCTTTTCTATAACACGTGCTCAAAGAGATCTTCTAACATATACTGATACCGTCGTACAAGGCGATAGTTAGGGAATGCTCCTTTTCTGTAGAGAAGGTATTATGTTAGAACATATCTTTGAGTACGTGATATAGAAAGCGAGCAAGATCCAGACCTCTTCACTTTTCGCGGCGAGCTCACGGTGTTATCTATTACAAAAGGAGGAGCCTAACAATATTAATGATCATAAAGCAATATTTTATAGAATTTAGGCTGAGGTTGTTAGTTTTTGTTCAATTGTAGATGAGATCAACGTCTTTGTTCAGTCCACAGACACAGATTTCTACCAGGCGTCGGTATTTTCAAGACTAAGCCCAAATGTGTCACTTGCGGTCCTCAATGTGAAATATAATGACTTCCAACGTTTCTAAATAATTTAAAACCGTTCATAAATAAAAAAAAATCGTGAATAAAAAGGCTTATGTTTCGGAATTACGGCAATACTTTGAGTTTCAATAGGATTTAGTAGGTTGAAGAAATTAAATACTGTCATTAGCGTCATGCCATTCTAATCCTTTTTATTATTTAATAAATGAATAAATTAACGAATGAAATAATTCAATACTTTGTCGGCCCTCCATTGACCTTTATGACAGCCTTACATCTATTAGACATTGATTCTGCCAAATTTAGCAATATTCTGGCTAGTATGGATACCCAAGTATCCATGATCAGACTTTTCAATACTGAAATTGTCTCTGGTCGATTCCTTGCAACCTTTAGTTTTAATATAGCCCAGATATTTTTGAGTGGATTGAGATTTCGACTATATAGAGGCCAGCTTAACAACTCGATATTATTATCTTGTAGGTAGGGTCTTCACCTGTAAATTGCAAAATAAGCAAAAAATAATTTCCTGGTTTAAATCTTGTTGCTCCTTCCTGGCAGGTTAACTAAAAACCTTTAATTTAACAAAAAGTTTACAATGCTTCTTGCCGTTCTAACAGTGTGGCATGGAGCATTGTCATACTGGAAGACAAAGTCTTATATGTGTCTGTTAGAAGTAGACTGGATAAAGGTTTACAAGTATTTTCAAAATGAAACACAGATTTTTTAGAATTGAACAAATTAACTTTATTGCTTGAAGCCGAGTTCTTTATCCGAAGATTTATCACTGCTAACTAATCTGATCACAAAAAATACATTTGCACAAGTTTTAATGAACTTTAGATAAGAGAACAATAGATTGGAATGTAACTGAATGTACAAATGATTCAATAGAGCCAGGCAAGTTTTGAAAAATTTATACGCAATTATGTACATACATACAATGAATTTTAGAATTTATGCCGATGAGCTTGATGATGATGATTTAGGATAGCTCTCAGATTAGACAGTGTCCAAACAACTCGATAACTGTGGGCTCAAGCTGATTTCGTAGAATATCCAAATACAAATCGCTGTGAATTTAGGGTTAATAAAGCGCACTCGACCCTTTTCATCTCCAAAAAAAACAACCCCAAACCATCGCGCCTTCCATTTTTCTAGGTAAAGTCTGCATGCTTTGCTCACGCAGTCTGTCTCCACACCGTCTCCGAACAAACAGTCTGCCGTCTCCAATATGCAGCTTGGACTTTGATTCGTTGGAGAAGATAACTTTGTCCCACATCTCTTGGGGTCCATAAAACATACTCTTTAGTCCAAAGTAGGCGCGTTCGCCTCATTTGCTGGTTTAAAATTGGCTTCCTCATAGAACGACGGGCTGGAATTTTGCTCTCTTTTAATCTCCGTCTTACATCGCTTGTTGAAATTTCTGTGTCACGTTCTCGAAAAAAGTCATACCAAAGGTCTGCAGTAGATCTAAATTTATTACGTAGACTTTGGAGCGTCAGGAATCTGTCCTCAATAGGTGTTGTCTTTCGTGGCCTACCAGACCTACTGTTTCGTTTCGTTCTGCGCGTCTCACGATTTTTTTTTTAATTTCATGCAACAGCAGTTCATTGTGCACAACCTACTCTAGCTGCTATTTCACGTATCGACAAATGCTCTTGTGCCAATACCAACATATTGCTTTTTAACTCTGCACTAACTTTTCCCATTTTTTTAAATTTCACTCCAAATTCACTTCAACATTTGAAAAATTCGCTTGCTATTTATAGAGACTAGACACCTGGAAGTACCTAATGACTACAATAAAACTTACAGCCCTACCCTTAGTACAAAGAAATTCCGGCGGATGAATGAAAGTGATCAATTTTGCACAGTACTGTATTTGTAGTTATATAGACCAGCACCTCCTGTATGTATACTTACATAGGTCAAGCTTAGGTAATTAATATGCAAAAAGTAAACATCAGAGGACCCAGTATTGAACCTTGTGGAATGCCAGACTTAATTATTGAAATTGAGGAATGATCTTCAACTCTTATCGGGACTACTTCTTGGAAGCGTGTCGACAAAAGGTTGAATATGTGATTTTTAAGGACCGTTGTATGGCTTAAAGTTTTTTGACCGCTCATAAGAGATTTTTTGGTAGTTGAATCTATAGAAAACCATAGAAAAACCCAACTAGGCTGTAGGTTGATTGCACATCAGCTTCTCAGATATTTTGGAGAGTTTACATGTTTACTTTGCCTTTTTCGCCATCTTCACTCCACTTGAGCAGAGTACACCAACATTTAATTAACTGTCGCTAATATACAAATCACAAATTCTGAAAAATGATCCCAAATTCATAAATGTTGTTGCTGTTTCATTTCTAATGTTCTTCTTCTTTTTTATTTCGGACATATGTCAACAGAAATGTATATGGCTCGAAAGTTAAATTAATGGAAATATGAATGATTTGGTTTCGTATTTAGGTCCTCAATCTGAAGTTTTTCAAGTCACTTTCCGACAGGTTTAGTACCTCTACATAGTGTTCTAACGATATCGTTATGAAAATGTTAAATAAAAATTTCTATAAATTTGTGTAATTCATAAGTTGGTCAAGAGACGTACTTGTCTCGTATTATTTTTTTTTAATTTTTCTTAATTTACTTAATATGAAAACAAAAAAATATTCCTTATGTGAGGTTATGTCTACCTATAATGCGGTCTAAAGTACATATCTGAATTAATACTCCATCAAATACCGTAGTTAAGCAGTTTTAATTTTTCCTAGTGTAGAATTCTCGTAGACCTCTACTACTTCTAAAGGGCACACGGTCTAAACATTCAGAGCCTTCAGATCTCATTTCCACAAGAAACTATGTAGATGAAGTTCAGCTTAATCTTCCTCCTAAATAATCGGTAGAGTTTGCTTCTTTTTTTCTTTTTTTATTTTATAATAAAAAATTTTATATTAAAATTTTTTCTTCAACTCAAAAGGGTCATTTTTCTCTTTATGTCAACGTGGTTTAGTCTGCAAAAAATATTCTCTCATTCTATCCCTCCTCATCTGCATGACGTACTCATACTACTGATGCATTACCGATATGTTACTGTGATATAACTTTTTTTTTTTTGAGAGAGAGATGAGCTACAATAGCAATCTAGACATAAATTCATAAAAGGGATAGCTTCTCTAATTTCGATATACAAGAGGCATCAGACCACACAAGACCCGTTATTTTCTGTAATCTACCACTCATAAGGAGCGCGATATACGTACATTTTTAAAAATTACTTATACCGCGGTATGTAATCCAACCAACCCACCACCCATATAGATACTGGGATTTACGAGGACGTGACATCTTCTCCACAACCATATAGGACATAGGAACAGACAAAGAGAGGAAAAAATCGTCTTCTAACAATTCACCACCAGGACCACCACCACCATCCCCACCCTAAATAGTTGATTGCAGAGTCCTGGAAATGAGATCAACCCTTGTATAAATATATGGAGATACATGCATAGGTTATAACCGGAGGAAGGAGATTATTCTAACTATCCCCGTTCTTTGCCGAGGATAAAGCACAAAAAATGAAAAAAAAACATTGTCTTCTCCTCACTTATATAGGCCCCGCGGCCTGCATATGTATGTATGTAATATGTATATACATGTATAATGCATAAAAATGCAACATATGCAATGTACTGTACTCTTGGGACTATAGAAATGGTTACGGTGGCAGTGGTTGGGGGAGGTGGAAGAGTTGCGGTTGAGAGCGTTAGTTTTGGACCGTGGTGAAGTTGCTATAGAAAAATAGAAGGAAAAAAAAACAAGTTTAGGACGTGGTGGCACTTGGTAAACTTTAACCTGGTTGAGTATAGGATATCTAGGGTAGTGGTATCCGACAATGATGAAATATTACGATAGGAGGCGACACAGTGGTTCTTTTGTGGTTTTAAAAATTATAGAGAACAAAATGCTTTGCATGCTGATGCCCCGTGTATATCTGACACCTTAATTAATGGGCACAGGTTTCTCTTAATTTTTTTTTGCTTCATTTTTTTTAAATATGTTTCGCTACACGTGTTTAAACGAGAGTTTTGTATTAAGTAAAAATTTTAGAGGATTATTTGTTGATGGGAAAAATTGAGTTGAGCGTTTTAATTGTAACTTATCTCTTTTGTGGGGTTTATATTTGAGTTTTTGGAAAAATAAAAAACTGTGGGTCTATTTTGTTTATTTTTTTTCGCACCATTTCGTTATAAAGCAAATAAAAATAAATATTTATTTTAAGTTAAAAGATTACAAAATCTTATTTTGTACAAAGTAAATTGGAGGAAAAAAGGAAATAAATATAAAATGAAAAATAAAACTAAGATTAAGAATAAAAAGAAGAAAAGTAAAAGTTAATAAAAAAATTATGATAAATGAAAAAATAATAATAAAACAAAAATAAAATAAATTACACAAACTAATACAAAGAACAGCAAAACGAAAGTAATGTTGTACATTAGAGAAGAGAGAAGAGAGAAAAGAGATAATAAAAAAAGATATACACTGAAATCTGGGAAACACTCAAACTGCACTGCATATGACTTTTAACAAATATTTGATAATTTTATAAGCTTTCAAAAGTTCTGCCGACACTCATGCTTTGAACATCATATGATAAAAGATTCCAATTGCGAATGCTTTGGAAAAAGTAGACCGCTATCCATATCGCGATCACCAACGAGGGATCCATGTTCGTATCCAGACCTACCGCCTGTGGGATCACGACTAAAATGCATAAATAAGGAAAACTTTTCTTGCCTAGGTAGCTTAGTTACTAAACCCGCTGGCTATCATCCCATGATACATGGATCAGATTACCATCTTGACATGATCCTACGCTTTTCCTTACTATCTAGTTTCCTTCCTACTTTTATAGCTTTAGAGCTTCTCTTACTTATCAGGTTACCACAATGTATCGACTTGGTGTCCGTGCTTGCGATCTTTCGACCCTCTACCACAAAAAAAAAAATGATCAGCGCTTAACTGCCAGCCGTACAGGATAAGAAACTACTATCCCAAGGAACATTGCTAAGATTTCAACTGCTGGAAATTTGTAATTTTTCTTATAGGTCTCCTATATAAGTGTCAATCCCCGAAGCTGTAGTCGTTAAAGCAACAACTAGAGTGGCATATCATCATTTGTTGTTTTATATGAATCTATGGAGTAAGTCTTACATGGGAACTTATACAAATTATTTATATTCGTATATCGAGCCTTATATCCAATATCAATTTCAAATCAATCCATATAGAAATTAAGGGGAATAATCCCATTCAGGATGAATTTGGTTTTGCTATCAACACTCATAAACACTCGTTTAATGAACTTTTATATAGAATTAAAAGAAAATTCAATAATAAAAACAAATCAAATTAGTTCATTTTGGCACAAAATTATCTTAGAGATGCACCAAAAGTTTCATAATTTTAGACTGAGTTTATAAGCATATGCATGTAATGCTAATGCAAATGTTGAGGCCTTTCTATTGATCTCGATCGGTTAGAATGAGTCGAGTGTATAAAACTTAGAAAATATAATAGACAGATATGATTCAAATTAATTCAAATTAGCATTTATTCATTGAATGTACACAAGCTATTATAACTTTTATGTAAGTACATTAATAAAAAGGTAAAAATAAGAATGGAGGCATTAATCAAAAGAAAGAAGAGAGATGGCATTATAGTAAAAATCTACATCCTACATAAACCAGTTGCATCTTAAAGAACAAAAACTAAAACTAACTAGTAATTATTAAACAACTAACAACACCAAATAAACAACTTAAAAAACAACAAAAACGCGGGTATACGTGCTAAAAGAATTATTTAAAACTAAATAACACAATAAAAGTAATAAAAGAAAATATTCACACATACACAATAAATGAAAGAAGACAAAAATACAAAAAATAGAAACTTTAAAACTTCTAACAAGCTGAGAAAGAAAAATAAACTATTAAAATTAAATTTTAAGTTTAAACAAATTTTACATAAATTTTACACAACAAGACAAGAATTGTAATAATATTAAAAATCAATCGAAAATTATAGTATAAACAAAAAACAAACAAAAAAAGTCCAATTCATTGCCAAGTCGAAGATATCGTGAGGAACATAACTGAAACCGATTGACATTTAATTCCATATTTAATTTAATACCAGAGAAACGGTATTTTAAACGTGATTTAAACTTACCGAATAGCTGCAAGCAGGTCATTCCATGAGCGAGCAGCCTTATCGAAGTAAGAGCGCTCTAGAATGGTCCTATGAAAACTTTGAATGAGCAGATTGTGATTGCGTGACGTATTTAAAAGCTACAATTGATTACAAAGATAACGTGGGGTCCTAGAGTGCGTCAGCAGATGAGATCTGAATTGTTGGATGTGATAAAAGCATCGAAGCCGCAAAATAAAACGGATACAGTCGTTAAAAGTGACGTTTAGCCTGTGAGGGCATGAGCTATCGAGCTTGGGAAAAATTAAGGTACCAAAATTAAAATGAGGAAGGAGAAGTATATAGTCTCGAACGCATATCTCTCGATAAGGTATCAGCTGATAACCAGAGCTGAAGAAGGCCTCGATATGTTTTCCTCAGCTTGAGATTAATATGGCCACAACAGCTCATGGTATAGTTGCTTAATTCTCCTAGATTCTTCACGCGGTGCTTTCGAGAGAGAGAGAGAGAGAGAGAGAGAGAGAGAGAGGAGGAGAGAGAGAGAGAGAGCAGACCCATTTATCATAACCTCAGGAAAGTCTCTGATGTTGGAAGTCGCGTTGTTATGAAGGACCATGTATTGAGACCCGGTATACCACGCGATTTCTTGAGGTAAGCTGATCAAAAATTGCTCCACACACACACACCTAGAAACCTTCCTGTAGGAGCTGTGGCCAGTTGAAGATTTCGCCAATATTCGTGAGCCCTGATAGGACTAAATGAGTATAACTTTTGAACCACACTAAGTTTTTGAAATAAATATTTTTGAAATTTATTCTCACGAATATTGCTGGTGAGAGGCAGCTTGAATACATAGCGTAACGCATCATTGCATACAGCCAAGAGTCTTCTACGCCAAACAGACCCTCGAGCTCCAATTAAGCTCAAAACGCAGATTTGTTGCATGGACCTATGGTATTATTTATAAATAGTGACCATAAAATATTATCAATTTCAATGCCTTTTCTGTAGATCGCCAGCCAATTTAATTTGACAGAATTCAGTTCTAAGCTGTTTCGTACAAACCAATCATAAACACGCTAGAGATCTTCATTCAGTCAGCATACGCAATCCTACGTTAAGCCAATTGCCCTGCTGAGATATATCTGCACGTAGTCGATACACAGAGATACACAGATGTACTACAACGTCATGGATTACGTCGGTCAGGTCAGTTATATAAAGACTGAATAAAAGAGGACTTAGTGTTGATCCCTGTGGGATACCGCAATTTAGAATTGTCAGGCCAGAGAGTATGTACTGTAACAAATTGGCTACGTCCGCTTATGAATGGCTTGAAAAGCTGAACAGCATATAGTATGATGAGAAAAAAAAAACCCTGGAGATTGCTATTTCAGCACCTTACGATGATTAATAAAATCCAATGGCAATACTCTGCTGAAATCGAGCCATGCGAGAATTGTGATGCATTGTCCAATGCTCCGTGAATATTCGATGAAACTTTAAGCATAGCAGTTTTAAAGCTGTTATTGTATAAGACCTAGCAATTGACGCGCTGCTGTTTTTTTAATGCTTTTCCTTTGCCAAAAAAAAAATAACATTATTTTCAGAGTTCCCGCATTTAGATATATCAAGTCTTAACTGAGACCTATCGCAAAGGCGAACCTTTCTTTTCCTAGGCCCGCCTCTCGGCTGCCTTCACTGCTATTACTGTTATTAATGCATCTGCCAAGTCGGCATAATGTCAACCTGGCTAACCTATCGCCTGTTAGCCTGCAATCCATGTCCTTGTTTCAGCTGCTCATGGCGCAGACATCAACAGGACATAGGCTCGTATTAATCTGGACACTCGTTTAGGTTGTCATAGGGACTGTCTAGATTCGGAAATCTAACTGGTTCAACGTGTTGAACTTGTACCAATCCAAGTCGCACATCAGGTAGACCTGTTAACGTATAGGTGCTGGCCGCTTTAATTAAGTTATCCAGCAGATATCCGATCGCCTAGTAACCAGGAGATCAAGACTCGTTAAGGCTGTGCTGCAAGTCTTCAAACCACCGATTCCCTGCGAAAAGCAGATTCTCCTGATGTCGCCGTTAAATGGTTATTCAAGACATTATAGCCGGCCTCCCGGTGGAATAGTTGTCTGCCTCAGACAGAAATATCATATTCCTTCTGTTGGGGAAAGAATTGGCCAAACCGCCAAATAAATCACAATTTATTTACCGGTGTCGGTACGTCTCAATCTATTGAGGTCGAATTCGTGACTTCTTAAAGAGTGGAATTGATGAGATTTTAAGGCAAAAATTACACTAAATTTCTTTACCTAACTTTGGTTCCTAACAGGGTCGTAAGGACCACTAATAAAGATACACCCCAAAACTTCTCTAATTAACATAACTTATTTTGAACATTTCATTAATCTTCTGCTTGCAACTATGTCTTTTTCCAATATTATTTCATTATTTCCATAAAACTAAACGAAAATTAATAGTTTTATGAAAGCAGCAGAAACTCTTGTCACACCCAAAATTATTTTAGCAATTAACTTTTCGTGTACATGTTCCGAACAAAATTTGAAATATCTCTCCACCGTTGGTTGTCCTCGAAAATTTGTTCAAATGTACATCCCTCCACCTATACGCCCACCCTCCTATATTTGTATGCATTTTAACAATGTTGCCCTGGTCAGTAGTGACCTACCAATATAATTCATGTGAAACTTTCCCACAAAGCGCAATTGGGAGAAATTTTGTTGGTGATTTTCTGGTTTTAATAAATTTTACAAAATTTCATAAACTCCTTAATGTCATGGCGATGGTACACTCTCTCTCTCTACTTGACTCTCTAGTCTCTACTCTACTATAGCGCGCAGAGTTCAGGCGTGCATAATATGGAAATTCAGCAAAATCTTTTTTTCAAAATGAGGTTAACAGAAAACGCCTAGACATCATTTCTCGAGAAGATGAACGCTTCTATTTTTTCCTGTCCCGTTTTCTTCTATTTAGTTGATGTTGGTGGTGGTGGTGCGGGCTTACAAAATAGGTCCTCAAGAAGTTGGAAAATTTATCTTATCCAAAGATGACATACGAAAGATTTGACAAGGTACTACGACTACATACATGGCATGATACTGCATAGTGCTCCCAACCGAAATATATGACATCTGCCATAGAGAACCAAAGTGGTACATCAGCAACAGCAGCAGTATCAGCAGTAGCAGAAGCAGCAGCAGCAGCAGCAGCAGTAATATGCGGTTGAAATGTTCAAAGAAAATTTATCATTTAGAAGTTTCTGGATTTCCTTGATACCTCCTCTATCTTTGCCGTGACTAAGTATGTAGAAATGTTCGTTCCCTTGCTCATTTCTAACTCGTTTCACCCTATTTATTTCACATCTTAAGGGTTTTCAGTTGTATGGCAGGAAAAATATGAAAGTCATGAAGCTTGAATGGGATCTAGTTACTTTTCTTTTGGTTGTTATTGTTATTAAGGGATTTTTGTATAAGAATTATGAATTATACAGGGTGTCGCGATTTAAGTGATCAACCGGGTGCCCGGTGATAGGTTCGGATGAGATTTGAAAAACAAAAATATGTTGAAGGAGTTATGGAAATAATTACCATTGGATCGTCTTTTGCATGAATGGGGGAAAAGAACTTGGCTAATCAATATTGTAGTGTGATTGAGACAACGAGTTAATAATAAAAATCCAGAGAACTTAGGATTACCCGAACGACATTTGCTTGTTTCTAAAAACACAAAATATTTTGTTCGGCTGTGTCCTATCTTCTTATTAGGTTAACTTTAACCCAAGTCTAAATAACAAATAGTCCATTCTAGTTGTAGTAGTAGGATGTGAAATATGTTTGATTTTTGATGCAAATTTCTTTCCAAAGTGCAGCACAATTTTATAGATGTCTCTTTGCTTCTTTTATCTCTTTCTTAAAAAAACAAACAGGTTTGCATCAAGAATACACGTGTGGGATGGCACAATGAGCTTCACGATCCTCACGTTCTCAAGCGAGTGCTCTTTCGGGTAAACGAGTTATTTTTTCAATAAATATTGCCTTGAAATTGAACTGTTCTGTTCTCTAACAGGTTTCGATTCTCGAATGAAAATGACAGATGATATGCTGCAAGTGCAGGGAAAAATAAATTGATCTTGTTTAAGCTTGACATATAGCTTGAAATCACGTTACAGAGAATGCAAGGTACTCTCTGTACGAACTCACGTTCCATCATTAATGAACGAAGTGACGTATAATGTATAGAAAAGTACGGCACAGAGAATACAGTACTTTCTATACATTAAATTGACGAATTTACCAGATGCATTGTGTCAAAATTTATTGAGAATACTTTGTATTCTCTGTACTGTATCTTGAGGTATGACTAGTATCAACCACGGTCGGCCATCTTGGGCGTCACGGCATCAGACGAATGCTCTAAAGCTATTTTATATTGATTTTCAGCAATCATGAACAAAATATTAACACTTCAAATTAAATTAGATTCTGTAATTGCTTACCTGATTGCTTGTAGAAAGTATTACTTTTCTTACATTTAGCTGCCAGATCATCATAAATTTTCAAAAATATTAATATTTTTTACTATAATATTAGCTAATTTGCAAACACTGTTACCAAATAATTTTTCTGAATTCTTCAGATGAGTTGTGATGTCGTGACGTCACAACTCAAGTATTAAATAATTAGTAGTCATACTTCCTTACTTTATTTGCCATGGCTTGAGTAAAGTTTTCACTTCGATCGTAATTTTTTTTTTTTGAGGTCAGCCCGTCCCTTTAACTCGTACACGAATTTGTCTGTCTGTATATTTCTTTTTTACTATTTTCGGCACTCTCGTAGACCCACTTTTCGTCATCACAGCGAGCTGAAATTTGGCACACAGGTTCATGTCGCGTGACAATTGAATCTACAAAATATGAACCCGAAATTTCCATGGAAAACACGGAAAATCGGGAAAAATCATTTGAAAATTTGGTACAAATTTGATTAGTGATAAATCCGTTTCAGGAAAAATGCAGAGTTTTCCAATTTTTCCGAAAAAGATTTCCGGAATTTCCCGACTTTTCCGGAAAATTTTCCGGTAAAAAAGTTTTCTTAATTATGCAGGATCAAGTTCCCTATCAACTGACAACATTACTTTCTCTCCGACAATGGTGAAAACTTGCAGAAAAAAAATCATGTAAAACGCTTTTCTGGAGTTTTTCCGACCAAGGAAGCGTTTGAGCGTTTTGCAACCTATGACTAAGTTGTAGAGCGAAATGAGTTGCATAAAGTTGCTTTTGTGGAAAACTCAATGGAAAACCCGGAAAAGCGGGAAAATCGTCGGAAAAATTTTCATCGATATGATTAGTGATAAATCTGTTTCAAGAAAAATGCAGAATTTTCCAATTTTTCTGGAAAATTTTCCGACAAAAAAGTTTTATAAGCTATTCGGGATCATTTTTTTTCCGTCCCACTGGCATCAATACTTTCTTTTCAACAATCATGAAAACTTGCATGAAAAATCGAGGAAAATTCATGTAAATTTTTAAAAAAAAATTCATAGTAATAGGAAAAGTCTGTGGAAAACATGGAAAATCGGGAAAATTCATGTTAAATGGGATCAAGTTGGAATACAGCTAAAAAGCGCTGTTTAAAACATAATTTGGATTTTAGAAAACCGTTGCAGTACCTACTTCAACGATTTGATACTCGAATAAATTTTTTGAAAAACTGGTAAATCAGTTTCTTTTCAGCCGTCATAAAATTGTTTTAAAATATCTCCATGCAGCACGTAATAACAATTTAGTTAACGTGAAAAAGACAGAAAATAAAATAAGTAAAAAACGAGTTTTCAAACAAATCTGAGGCCAAGCCGCATGAGAAAGTAGAAAATAAACTTTTCTTCATACACATAGGTGGACTCAGATTTTATTCGCTGACAATCACCGATATATTTCAATATGATCAATCAGAGGTAATAAGTGATTTGATTCATGAAGACAAAGAATATTCAAGAGAAATGTCCCAATCAAAAAATCTGAGTCCACCTCTGTGTGTGAAGAAAAGTTTATTTTCTACTTTTTCATGCAGCTTGGCCTCAGTTTTGTTTGAAAACTCGTTTTTTACTTATTTTTGATTTAATTGACTCTAAGATTATTCTGCGTAATCAAACCAAAACTTCAAAAGCTTCATAAATACTTAATTGAACAAAATTATTAAATTCGTCTTAAACATTAAATTTAATTAAGTAATGAGACATCTTGCGAAAAGAAATGATTGTGTCAAGAATTAATTATTTGACATTGGAACTGACACCAGAAAACATACAATATATTCATAATCGAATGACAAATAATTGTTTAAAACTCAAATAATTTGCAACAAATAACAAATAATTATTTGAGAATAACTTAAAATAAATTGATAATCAAATTAAAATTTATCCGAATATCACTTTATTTGATTTTTTAAAAAAATCGTTATTTGATTGAAAATTTATTCGAATAATGCCCAGCACTACTGGTGTAAATGGATAGGGAAATTTTTGTGTCACCCTATCTGGTAGAACACGGCAAGGCAAATGACTTTTGTGTGGATACTAATACTTTTTGAGAAAACATTCGAATGTTTCCGTGATACCGAAAAGTTTTCATCAAGAAACTTACTCTCAGAATAATGCAGTTTCAAGAAAATTTTTGTGTTGGCAGACATTTTTATGCAATTTCTTGAGAAAAAATTGTCGATATTTGGTTTTCGATAAAGTATCTTCATGCAAATGTTGCATGTTCCTTCCATTTTTGGCGAGGACGAGCGAACTTGTCTCCCTTTTTATTTTCATTTGTATGAGTATCTTACTTCATCGAGAAAGAATATTTAAAGTTATTTTCTCTGTATTTATGTTGAAAATATATATCTTCCTGTTTCCAGAATGACCTTGATTTTCGTCTGGGAAACTACCATTGGGACGAAAAATCAGTTCTTCTGAAAGAATCACAATTTAAGTGCTTCCCCAGGCATTAGTTGGAGGCTCTTTAAAAGTATATTCAAAGGCGCAAGCAAGTATCTCAAGAGCTCCTATAACTATTTATACATACTTGAAAGCAAACTTAGAAGAAATAACAACAGGGCTGGTATCATATAATTTTCCATGTATCTAAACTCTAAGTTTTTCCACTATTGTGCGAAATAACGCATTTCTCAGTTTAAATGTGAAATTCAGACTAATTAGAACTATACCCTCTTAGAATATTGAGAGAACAGGAAGTGTAATAAGCCTAATTTAGCGTAGTCAAATTCTGGTTGTGTTAGAATCTGTTGCCACTACTGTGGTGAAAGTTCAATACAGGCGTGTAGTATGAATCAACATACATAGAGAGCAATGCGACAAGATTTATGTTTGAAAATATTGCGCTTGCTCCCACCGAAAATGATCTTAGTTGTTGTTAGTAAGCCAACTACCTCAGGAGCTTCTCAACGGTTTCAAATGTAAACAAATCAAACAGCTGAACATACATTTTTTATAAGGTATCTCTTTCTTCAATATATTCTGTTCTCCTTCAAGGACATCTAAGAAAAGCCACGCTCATGTACACGAATTTTATAGGTATCAACACTTCTTGTTCTTTCTGTATTTTAAGTGTAATCTGAATTTTTGGTTATATTTTTTTAATCAAATTTCCACGTTCTCTACTCATAAGCCATATAAAAATAAATAGCCCCCTAAGTATACTGAATCGCTTCTTCGGAAGCTTGCAGCGTTGCTTTTCTCCTCAGATCCTTGCCACACTCATAGCCATGCTTGCAGTGAGAAGACCCCGACTAGTGTTCTGAGGAAGCAGTCTTGAAGGCCTCTTATGAGATTAAGAAACCAGCACTATGATTATTCGAAAAGCTCATTAAAGCTTTTGAAAGACAACTTCTTCGTCCATAATTTTCCATATATCCTAGAGCCCTTCTTAAGAATAGTAGTGAAGAGTTTGCATCCACAAAACTGCCTATGTAAAGGAGCAATGAACTGAGCTATAGAAAAGAGGCGCTGCAAGTTTCCAGAGAATCGTTTCAGAAAGTTCCTTAGAGCGATCTTTTTCCGAATGGGCTGTAACATGGTTCTCAAAACACCCGCTCCTGTGTAAAAAAAAAAACAAAAAAAAAAAGTAAAGTGTGTCCATGGTTTAAGAATAGACTGCGAGTCTCACTTTGTCCTATATTAGATTTTCGTCTTGAAGTTGGCTTTTAGTATGGTTTTGAGGAGATGATCGCTGTATTTGTTGAGTCCAGATGAATTCGTGTGGAGCACTTCGTACCCGAATACAGATCTATTCTAAGCCTAATTCTGAAAATAAATTTTATTTTCCATTACATTCTGAGTTAGTTGCACCCCAAAAAACGTTGGAGTATAAAGACGATACTGGTTCTATAATTTAAGTTGGCTTTAAAGTCGTGGTGTACGCATTATAATCCAACGAATTTTATTTTGCAATCCTGAACTATTTTCCATCCACAATTCCAAATTATTAAAAACGGACTTAGACTAATTCTGAATTCGGGCTATTGACTTATTTCTGCTTGAGATGACATCTTACAGCTGCCATTGACTCCTTCTACATGATGTAAATTTGCACGTGGTATATGTTAAGGACCACTTCCCCTTAGAGAGTTTTTTTTTTTCTATGCGTATCTCAACAATATTTTTAATTTTGTCTTGAGCACTGGCCGTGCATCCTTTTTTACAAAAAAAAAAAAAAAAAACAAATGCTTTGAAAACCCCAAAAAATGAATGCTTTCCGCGTAGACAATTCCAGGATAATTTTTAATTAAAAAATACTTTTCGCAACCTGCAAGCCTATGTTTTTTTTATCTCTGTTCCAACATCCGTTTTGAAAAAGGCCCGCTGAATTGTGATTTAATTATACGCTTTTAATTATAAAATTGGTCTATCTCTCTCTCTCTCTTTCTCTCTCTCTATCTCTTTTCCAATTACACCCCTGTGACTTTTCTTCTATTTACAATCGAATTGTTATCATTTAATTAAAATTGCGTTTTTTTCCCTCTCAGTCGGTTTCGTTTTTGTTGTTATTTTTTTTTTAAATACCGTCGCCGACTGGACATGGTATACCTACAAAAAAAAAAAAACTTAAATTTTCTTGTAAGGACTCCGAAAACCCGTGACTAATCTGCATTATTACAGAATTAAAGAACAGGAGAGGCAAACACAACAGTTATTGAAGGATGGAACGATGTGGATCTAATGCTGGTATCATGTTTAACAAGATGTTTTCCCCAGAAAACCTTTCATCTTCTATGTCAAAAAATTAGGTGTCAAGACGAGCGAAACACAGCTTTCTTCTAAAAAAATAACATAAAAAGATGAGAACAATTCATTGCCAGAGATGAAAGGGGTTCTGATGGGGAAAGGAATAATTATAATTTTAGCGTCGACTTTCAACAAAAATTTCTGTTGTTAAGTAAACACAATGGGATCGATGGTTGAAGTTTTGGAAAAGCTTTGAGGGGGGAGGGAGGCAGGGAGGAAAATAACACAACGACAATAGGACAAACATTTTTATTTTCATTATCAATTCCCTTCCTAACCAACAATTTTAAATTGCATACCGGTGTTCATGTCTAAAAGAATGTCGATAGCGCATTTTCAGAGCTACTTCAGAATAAATGCATAAAATTTCTGGCAAGCAAACATTGGAACTGAAAAGTTTCACGTAGAATTATCAGAAGAGTTTTCTATAAGTACTTAGCAAATAGGGAAGCAGCTTTAAGCTGGATAGCAAGAAAAAAAAAAAACTAGACAAAACAAGCTTGGGAAGTTTCGGTATTGTGTGTAAAGTTCCGTGGCATTTCTTTATATAGTTATAAGCGCAGAGGTGGGTGAGTGGAAAAGGACGATGACGACATGGACGGTCGACAAGTCACAAGAGTATTCAAAGTTTTGTGGAATGTTTGTCTGTAAATCCGCAGAGATATGAGAGAAGAGCTCTTGTTCTTTAAAAGGTATATCGAATGAAGGTTGACGCCAACATTTCGTAACTTCTTTCTCTGGACAGGTTTTGTTCGAGTTTTCTTCTCCTTAGAAAATGTTTCAACTTTTACTGTGGGAATCATCATCAAAAGAGGAGAGGACACTTCATAAAATTTTCGTTTCTATAGCTTAACTATATAGTCTAGTTGAAACTTTTGGAACTAATACCTATAACTGTAGATCCTTTAAGGAATGCACTTTATATAGAATTCTATATAACTGTGAAATTCAAGGGAAGTCATTTTAACTTTGAGAGGTGAACTTAAATGCTTATGATCCGCACAAATCTATTTACGGAAGTTTTTCAATTATATTTACGCTGAAAAGAGTTTTACTGTGTGGTTGGTTTGGTGATGCACAAAAAAGATTTCTAAGGATTGGTGATATTTTGGAGGGCACTTATTATATGAAATGAGATGATTTTGATTTTTTCTTCTATTTTACATTTAAATTCGACACTTAGGTCTTATGGAATAATATGATTGATAAATTGTAGTAGTTTGTGTGTAATTAAGGAAAATATTGATTCAGAGGAGTTTTATCATGTTGGCTTCAATAGCTTGTAGTTAGTAACTATTTTCACTGAATGCTAGGTAGATTTCCATTGTTACAAGGGTGTTTGTGTCTGGGACAGTAGAAGTAATGCGAACCGTTTTTACTGTATGAATCAATATTAGTTGCATTTATGAAATAAATTTTGTGACTTTTCCTTATAGTTCCATTGATCAGCATAAATCTGAAAACAACTTTAGCCCTTACGATTGAATTGGTTATCCATCTGCCAGTATCTCATTAGCCAGGACCTGTCGTGCCCTTCTTTTCATACATTGACTCCCATTGGTTAGTCATTCACACTCAAATTAGATACACAAGTACCTGCATTAGAATACACCAACCAATCATCAAGCCCAGTAGATAAATTCAATCATATCTATACACGCTGATCAGGACGCTCTTCTCTTAGCTTGTTTATATAATGTCGCTGAAGGATGTTGCCTATATATCTTCATTAGACATGAAGATTCCTGTTACTATAGGTTATAACCATTGCGATATATTCCTTTTGGATTGGTCCATTTTATTACTCCTGTCGCTGGTGTTTATTGCTATTTTACCAAATATATTGTATCTATAGTTTTAGCATACTATACAAGGAAGGCAGCTACAGGCTTTACTGAACGTTTCTCTCCAGCCACAGAGTTCATCAGCAGTTTTCCTATCAATGGAATTGTCTACCGTGTGAAATCAAGAAAAGCGATATGTGAGAAAAATCGCAATGCACACAAAATAATGGTAGCTATTGCGATCTAAGGTTTGCGAGCCAAAGTTAGAAACCTGCCGATTGCTCTAACGGAAAAATCTCTTTGAGTACTTACTGGTAGACTATTCCATATGTGAATGACATACTCAAAGTAAGATCGCTCTCAAATTGGACCATAGTAGGTTTGTAGAGGTTGCGATACTGAGTAGATCTGAAGGATCGAATACAATCATAAAAGTACGTGGTACTTTCTAGTAGATTAGTTTATATACAATTATTAACCTTCTATGCATTCGATAAATTTTTAAAGAGCATCTAATAAAGAAAACTCGATGTATTTTTGAAAGCGATAGTTTGTTACTAAGCTCCCAAAGATAAAGTGAAGTAATGTCAGCTGTCTCCAGTAGCATAGCAAACCTTAAGTGGGCCGCTTTTATCAAAAATTGTCTACCCCCCGCCCCCTTTTATTCTGGAAATTTGGAATGTTCGATATAAATTAATAATGACCTCAGGATACAGTATCTAAGTTCTGTACAGAAATTATTCTCTAAAATTCTGTGGGCTAGTAACAGGAATAATAACGTAAAACATGTTAAGGCTTATCTCGCATACTGGTGACCTTTTGTCACGTGATTAACTGTTTTGTCACCACCGTCAATTCCATACGCTCTACTGTAAATGCGCGAATGAATTGACTACAGCAAGGTGACTTTTTGGTTCATCTGGCTAGCCACTTTTGTTTGGCGAAACTATCACCGCTTCACGTTTATATGAATGTACACGTACTGGTAATATTATTGTCGCCGCTTGACTGCCATTGATTTGGGAGACGCAAGGAAGAAACTTCTGCATCTTTTTTTCAAAAATATCTGCTGCAATGATAGTGAATACTCTGATTGCAATTTGAAGATAAAAATGTGGGGAGAAACAGAAATCCATGAAGCTGTCTCTATTCGGGTATAATTGATGATCGTATATTGATAATTTGATAAGTTATAGCAGGTCTCAATATCTTTAGTAAATAATCAAAACTTTCAATACTCATAAAGAAATATCCAATGAATTTTACAGAATAGGACCGCAGTTCACCAAACATTAAGTGAAATTTTCCCTTAAGCAGCTTTTCGATCCAAATTGGAAGGACCCAATAGCTTTTTTTTCGTTGGTATGTGCTATATCCTTATGACAAATACACATATCACAGCTGCTTCCTTGAAATTTATATTGATGAATGGTGATATAAAATATTACTTTTTGACAGCTATTCACTGTGTGTTACTAAACTAGCCCACGGCAACAGGACGGCGACAGTAACCAAAAAGTTGCATGACAAGAAGTCTCTAGATAGGCCTAAAAAAAAACAACAATATAAAATTTTTCGCTGATTACCAAATACGTTGAGTTTGGTTACTGAAGGTATCTCATGAACCGGGTCTGCAAACACGATCACGATCCTTTAAATGAAAATTTGTTGCCATGCATAAAAGTTCGAATAAATCTCATGGTCTACTTTCAGTAGCCAAACTCTTAACGGCTAATCTAGCTTACAATAGGTTGTCTTACTGGTTGAATAATTCGTTATCGCTTGGTTTCATGGATAGCGGTGCCCTGAGTCTAGCTGGCCCATGAGTATAAATAGCTCTGATTGCTACTAACTTTTCCAGGATACATTTATTACTGCGATTTGATAGAGTATCTATACTCTCGCTCCTGTACTTGTACTTATCTTGGACCTGTCTCCAAAAATATTGATGTCTGCCGTTACAATTCTCTCATTCTTTTCCAATCGCTTCTCGTAGGTTATCAAAGCAAAATGAGGACAGGAACTTAGCATCGGTTACTACATTGATATCAGTGCAGACTATTGTTTGAAGAAGATTTGAATGTCCATGCTTTATTTGTTTCCGTAGTAATCCTTTGCTATTGACCTGGATGTGCTGCCAGTCGCTCCTATACCCCTACAATAGAAATCTATCGATGGATAACACATCTAACATTACCTTCAATGCAGCCTTATGGGCGTAGTCCGTAAGGATCTAACTACACTCAGACATGCCACTCTTCCTGGATTTTCGACAACTCATTCAGATTGTATTTCCTCTTGAGTACCGTCCGCCATAATATAGATCCGCCGTAGTGTAACATTGGGGTTCATCGTACCACTTTGGGTTTAAGACCCTAGCTAACGCCAAAGATTTTTTTACAAAAAGCCTTACTGATTTTTTTTATGCCTTCTGGTAAATTAGTTCTCTAGCTCAACTTACGCCCAAATACTTAGCTTAGGTGAATAGGATTTGTTAAATACTATCCATACCAAGACAGTTGGGTCATTCTCATATGTAATCGCATTGAATCCATATGTCTCCAATATTTCTAGGATTTCCTCCGTAACCAGTATCCATAGGATTGATAATAGTATCCCAACATACATACCCCTCCATATCAAAAATTATTGTCAATACAAATCAATTCCAAATTTTACATTTTCATATGTTGATTTTAAAACTTTCAAAATCTGTATTCATTCCAGCTCAGTTTAGAGTCTAGTATGACTCCTAAATTCTTAGCCTCGGTGGATTGGGATAAGTTGATAGAAACTGCATTGATTGGAAAAGGGTTATATTTTGTGTATACAAAAAAGAAGCAAGAAAAGTTTACATATGTATGAATTACTGAAAAGCTCCAAGAATTACATTAAAAATAAAATTCAAATCATTTTGATAGGGTTTATCGTTAACTACAATATTTAATGCTCCTAAACGTATGCAATATTTTATAAAAAAAAAATAATCTCAGTTGCTACAGGTACATTCCTCTGCCTGCATCGCAATATTTATCATCATGAGCACGGTCGATGACTTCTTATATCGCGAATTTTATTAATTTGAAAATAAATTTATCAACTAAATTCTTTTAAAAAAATTGCAACTTCTTTAAAATCTTAAAACTATTTGGAAATTTTTTGATTTTCCATTCCTCAAATCACGAAAAATGCACTGCCAAACCGATGATGAGATTGACAAAATAAAAAGTTTACGAAACAACAAAAAAAAATGCAAGAAGATTGCTCAACCTTCACCCTTCGTCCAAATTAAACTTTCTCCACTATTTAGCCACCACTCACCATCATCTCATCACTTGAGAAAGATCAAATTTGTCGTAAGGGTGAAGGTTGAGTTTACATCTGACTTTTTTTGTGGTTTTTGATTTTACTGGTGAACTTGGTGTCTCCTTCTCTGGTCAGGTTAGAGTTAGACAGAAACAGATTTGCGGTAAATTGCTATCAAAATTCACCTCATGTCGTCATTGTAATTTAGAAAATTGTCTGCGTCGGACATAATTTCTAAATAATTTCGCGGTTTTAAAGTCAATTAAGATTAAATTCATTGTGGAAAGGAATTTATAAATTCACCAGAAATAAAAGTTATTTATTGTGGTGTACAGAGAGAATATGAACGGTTTTTTTTTTGTAATGTCGTGTTCAGAGTGGATTAGTTGCGTGCTTTTATGGTAATCGCAGGTTGGTGCATTCCGAAAAATAAAAAAATAAAAACAAAAAATATTCAAAATGTCGGTAAAAGTGGGTGAATTATTTCAAAATTAAAAACGTTTATGGCAGGTAAAAATAGAATTTTTATGTTTATATAAGGTGAAAAGTTTGGTTAAGTTAGCGCTGTTAGTTTTTGTGTGTTTGTGTTAGTGAATTTGTAAGACTGGTAGTGGTGTGTTGTTTTCCGGAAGAAAATTATTATCAGAAGTGCAATGCGTGACAATCTTAGACAAAATGGAGGGTGAGTTTGTTTTCAACGGAATTATTCAAATTAAACATTTTTTTTTTTTGTACAATAACTGACTGCCAAATTTGCAAATAAAAAAATCATAAAATTTTGATTTTTTTTTTTCATTTTTAAATTTTCCTCTAACTTGGAAATTTCCTAAAGAAGATTTTTCACATATTTTTTATTTTAATTCCCATCACATTTCTTCATCACACCTTCCAATAATTCCGTAATGGTGTCACAAATAACGTCAAATTGACCTAACTGAATTTTAAATGCTTATTGCTGCCATACGAGGATTATTTATAAAATTGGCTCGAAAATTCTGGATAATATACCTACTTTGAATATTTTAGAATGTAGATTAATTTCGTTTCCGTAAAAAATTGAATCATAGGGGCCTGCCGAAAAAAAATTAAAAATTTCACCAAATAATATTAAAAGTTAGTTTGAGTTTTGCATGTTTGTCTGTCCATCTTCACTAAAACTCAAGAACGCGTTCACTTAGGGAGTTGAAATTTCACACACGGGCTTTAAAAAAAAAAAAGGTAAATTAAAGTTTGTTGGTTGTTATACAAAAAGTTCATTTTCCACCATATATTTGGACACTGCCTGAGAACACGTCGACGTAGAGAGCTGAAATTTTGTACATTGTGTTTTCATAGTTATAGCAAGTAAAGCCTAGTATCAAGTTCGGGCAAAGTAAAATTTAACGTAGTTTCCAAATTTTTCACATTAAAATCGCTAGTAAAATTTTGACGTATGTTAATTTGGAGAAAACAAAGTGACAGATGTCTAAGAATTTTTTCGCTGAAAAACTTCAAATTGTTTATAAATGTTTCTACCATTTACAATTAAAAATTGACTTAATTAATCTGAAAAGTCTTAAAAGAACTTAAATCCTTCAATAAATTAAGAAAAAAGTCTGAAGATTTTCAATTAAAATTAAATTCTTCAATAAGTTCAAAAAAACAATCTGATAATTGTCATAGAAACAGGAAATGTCATAATTTTACCAGCATTTGAATGCTACGTGCATCAAAATGTTCAGTAAAATAAGTGGAGATATGCAAAGTGCCATCTACCTTAAAATAGATAAATATTCACTTTTTAACCAGTGAACTCCGTATTGTACTAGTAAAATCATCAGTAAAATTTTTGCTTGCGATTTTACCAGCGCTAAAATTTGTATGCAAATGTCACATTTTACTCGAACTCGATACTAGGCTTTAAGCTTTAAAAATGAACTAAATCGGACAACCCCATTTTGGTGCTGCCATATCAAAATTTAGGTGTTTTACGTATACTGTAAAAATGATCAGTCCTAGACGTTTTTATTGTACTGAAAAATTCTTGAAAATATGAAATCCTATGAAATTGGTTATAATAATTTTTACTGTCCGACGAACGGTTCTAGAAATACATATATGCGAAAAACCACTTCAAACATCAAAACTGCACAGATGGGTCACCATACGAAATTACATTCATCTATTAGGGGTGTCGTAAAAATTGGTCTTGGAGTAATTCTAATTTTTTTAGTTGTTTTAAGTTCAGTTATTAATTTAAAAAGAAAAACTCAGAAAATTTATCTATATATTGCTTTTAGTCTTATGAAGAATTTTGTTGTTGTTGGTCATATAATCCACAAAAGTATTGGGTCACAAATTTCATATCGAACTGTAGATATGTATTGTGCAGGATTCGGACGTGTGATGTAGAATGTTTTTGTTTTATATCTTAGATAAAATCATAATGTATATATTGTAGCATCACAGGCTTCCAAATTAATTGAACTACTTTTGTTGTCAAAGTATGCCACGTTTGAATCTACAACATTCTCTTATCTTTCTGGCAGTTAAACGTACTCCCCGAAGGAAGAATGTGCTCCATGTGATCAAAACCGTTCTCCAGGCGAATGGGGTAGAGCTTCCCACTTTGATCCTTCTAAATAGTTTTTAATAGATCGGACAACATGTGGTTTTGGTTTTGTCATGTTGTAAGATAATTTTCCTTTGTTTATTCGCCTATTTCAGCCATTTTTGCGTTAGAACTCATTTTCCGTTACCAATGTCGGATGCTTTTCGTTCCTTTATCCCGACATGCATGGTTAATATTGTTCTTATGAAATATGTAGTATAATCCGTCGTAGAATGATTCGTGCACGCAATACTTGCACTGCAAACCGTGCACATCCTTTTAACCTTCAAAGTACTTTTGGCCATACAGTAAAATTCCGTGATGCTCTTTTTAGCCCAAACTGTACAAATGTGGAACAGTCTACCATCTTCTGTCTTTCCTCCGGCATATAATATGCGAATGTTTAAGGGTAACATGCATCAGCATCTCCACCGCTCTTCTCACGTTCCCTAATTGCTTTCCATATCTCCTTCCTACCATGCTATGCTTTGCATCATAGGGTATCTCCTAAACTTGGATTAATAATATAAAAAGAAAATCAGCATTTTTTTGTGTCTCCCAACAATCGAAATCCTTACTTTTAAATCATCTAAACCAATACTCACAAGTTTTAATATATGGAGAATTTTCACTATAAATCTCTGACACTGAACGAAAGCTTTCCGCAGTACTTTTCTTTTATAAAATAAAATAATGCAGCAATACTTCCCACGATTATAAAAGCTTCCATTTTCAATCGGCTGTAACTTCAATCAAATTCCTATATTAAATGTGACAGGTGCCTTCTAATATTTCAAATTTGCAAATTACAATAAGCTTTGTCCATACTAATTACGACACCCTACTGGATATCACTCAAAAGTTATTTACATATGATCATTAGGCTGAATTCACTTCGGACGCTTTAATCATGCTTCAATCTTGATTCAAACAAAATGCCACATAATTTCCATGCTATTCCTCTTTGCATTCACATCGGTAAAACAATATTATTTAATCAGTTTCTCTGAAGCATGATTAAAGCGTGCGGTGTGAACTCAGCCTTAAAAATTTTAAGCAATTCAAGCAATTCAACATAAGAGTTGTCGTAAATTTCTAACGGCCTGTATCTTCGCAGAACTCCACCTCTTCCAACCATTGTAGAATCACTTCCGTACATCTTCTTCCCACTCCTGAGTATAAAACAGACCTTTAAACTGGAAAATTTACCCTTTTCTGGGTCCTTTTCAATGGCTTGTGTTGACAATTTTCTGTTTTTCAGGATTTGAAAAAAGAGACTTTTGGACTTCTCTCTAATTCAAAGTAAATATTGATGTTGATGATGGTTTAAAAAACACTTTTTTTTTTTTTGGTTGAGTTAAAAAGTTTCTCAGATTTCGAATTGAAGGCTCTGCAACTCAGGCGTACGGAAATGATTCTATAGTGGTTGCAAGGAACAGGCTCTATAGATTTATGGACATTTACCTTAAACGTCAGATGACAGTTAAATGCATACGACAAGAGGTCATAATTCCCCCCCCCCCCTGCTCTCTCCCCGGTATTTACAACACTTTTGGATCGGTGATTGGGTTCCAATGTTCAAAATGTTTTAAAAAATCAAAAAACTTCTAAGCGAAAATGAATGTCAGTCGTAAATGATTTATTTTACTAAATAATATTTGAAAGCGAGGCTTTGCTGATTTTTACCGTACATGACTAGTCCTTATAAGTTTTTTGTTTATGGTTTACCATTATTTTTTTAAAATAAAAACTGTTTCGATAAATATACTCCAAACCACATTTCAATAAAAGCATTTCAAGTGAAAAATTTAATGAGAAACCATAAAAAGTCGGGAAAAAGGAAATTTCATAAAAATTATCTCAAGGTAATCTTTTCATAGAACCGTCCCCCCGTACTCCTTTCCGTGTTCATATATACTGTACTTCCCTCTGGGTTTATGCGCGATGCATATGCAGCAAGTAACCACAAAAATTTTTGGAATCATTTGTGTTTGTGGGATAAAACTGAAATCTTTATAAAAAAATATTTACATACACAAATACACACATACAAATGTACGTATGTTTCTTCACATTGTGCAGTTTGCATATTTATAAAGTGTCACAGAAACAGGTCAGTCCCAGTAGTGCTATTATGAAATATTACTTCCTTTATGGTTTTTCGCCAGACTATATGAGCCTTTTAGTATACGACAATATATACAGTCGCGAGGTTGAAAAAAGCTTTACTACTTTTGTGGGTTTCTCTTTTTGTTCTTTTTGTACTAACTAGCTAGATCGACCTTAGTATTACAGTTTATATCTGTTTTCGTTTCATTTTAAATATTACAACGAGGCATATCTGAATACCTACATTCTGAATATTTTCGAGTAAATAAAGTTTATTAAAATTTTAAGTACTTTATTTGAAATTGTATAGCTTTGCAGAAGCCATTTTGAGCTTTATTTATTTTTGGATGGGGAGTTTTGTTTTTCAGCCATGTGATATGCATATATTAATATTTACTTAAATGTTAAAAAGGAATCAAGTAGGTATAAGTAATTAAAGTAAGTGTAAGTAATTAAAACATTTAAGTAGATTTTTATTTTTCTTGCAATTTTTCATTGCATACTGCAAGTACTTAAAATAATGAAATTAAATCTATTAAAGATCTTTGATTATTACGGCAATGTTGGTGCTTGAATTCACTTAAATGTTTGTTAAAAGGATAAATAATAAACACTTTGTATTTATTTTTTGTTTTTGTTTTTTATAGTGACCTTGTTTTTAATCACATTAACTTGCCTCATTTTACACTTGATTTTAAATTAGATACCATGGAGATGGAAGGCACGCTCCTGCACTCTATTGGGTCCTGCAAAGTAATTAGAAGGTTCATATGAGTAAATTTACTTAGTGAGAAAATTTTCTAATATTTACTACTCACTCACTCATTCATTCATAGTCTTAACATTCGCTCACTGAGATGTTCATTTGCTCTTAGACAATATTCATACTTTCGATTAGTGAGGTTTTTAAATCAATCACTTAGACCCTATTAGACCCTAACAATTGATCACTTAGACCCTAAACTATAACATACTGCCACACAAAACCATCAACCATACAACTATAATAAATCATTAGGCCAACTTCAATTAAGTTCCAATACTTTAGATTACACCAACTATATGTACCTTCTACTGCTTAGTAATATTAACCCCAAAGAAATATGATATATCCATTCATAAAGGGGAATGCCCAATTTAAGCCCGACAGCTCCAGATATGAGAGAAGTCTTAAACGATGCATTATGATACTCTGGACATATTTTACTAACAATGTTTATTTCAACTAAGTGGTGGAAGGCTTGGGATGTAGATTTTGGAAAATTTACTACAGAATCGAATTCCTTAGGTTCTAGGTTTAGTACTCACACTCCTATACTCGGAGGCTTAAATAGCTATTTTTATTTATAGTCGTCCCCATACACACTTTTTAGTATTATCCTTTTTTTTAATTCGAACTGAGATACTAGATTTTTCGTACCTTTTTATGTCCGATCGAAAAACGGATTACTGTTACGCTTACTGTTCGCCTCAGTTCACTATCAGCTACATTTCGCAGAAGCAAATTCTTCTCTGCATACTTTTTGGGTGGGGGGGGGGGGTGGTATTGGAACCGCACGTTGCATATCAAATTAAAGGTCTCGCCGTGTACTATCGGGTGATGTACTTTTTTCCCGATTCAGAAAACTTTCTCACAACGTTTTTGCCGCCAGAAAACCAATTTTCATTCACCTGAGTCCCATACATCCCAGGTACTACATTTCGCACAAATTTCTTAAAGTTCTTTCTTCCATGCCGGGTAGTGCTCTGTTGTGAATATTTTTCTGAAAGGAAATTATTTTCCACGACTTACCAATTTCATGTAATTTCGAGAAGTAGAAAAGTCCATTTTTTCACCCAAGAAAGTCGCTCAAGCTGGATCCGATCGCCTCGGGTCTAAAGTTTTCACTTACGTAATTACCTTGTTTTTTTTTTTAATTGAAACTGAATTTAAAATAGTTCGCGCACACGGGAGGACTGTCTGCCATCTAATATGTATAGTCTCGGTTTTCTTGATTATTTTCACTTCTATTCTTTTTACCCTGTTTTGAGAATTATTCCCAGAAATCAAAATTAGCAGGAACAAAGGTAATTACTTTCACAAGAGCCTATTTTCATCGGCGCCAGCCTATACTAACTCCTTTCCTTTCTTTTCTTTCAAGGACACTGCAGGAATAGTTAGTTGATTAGGTTTTCTTACATGCGACTACGTCTATAAGTCTATAAAATCTAAGCATTTCACTTAATTTTATTTCGTCAGCTGTACCTTTATTATTTTGTGACATGTTGTTTTTTGTTTTATTGAATTTTAACTTTGACTTTTTATTTGTGACAAGAAGTCACAGATTGGTTTTTACAGTTAGAATTGAATACATGAAATTCCTAATGAAGAATTAACAAAAAGAAAAAAAAAGGGAAGCATTGGCGCATTATGTCGTGACTAATCAATCGAGTCAGATTTTTCAAGTTTTGATTTTAAAAACTAAGTTCGGCAAAAATACATAATTCGTAGAGAAATTTTGAATTTTTGAAGTGATAATGTCTATTTAAAAAAAAAAACTAAGTACTTAAAAAATCGATAGAAGTGAGATAAAAAGAAAGAATAATACAGATTTTTTTTGTAGTTTTTATTTGTATAGCTCTGATAAATTACAAGCCAATTTCAAAAATTTCGAATTTTTTTTTTTTGATTTTGTATACTACGAATCCCTTACGAATGAAAAAAGCTAGAATCATTATTATGTCTTTGCTAGTCCAGCCGAATTTTCCAGTATAAGTTTTTAGAGACAATTTTTTTTCGAAATAACTCGTAGTTTTTGAAATGTTAATGAACAGTTTTTCAAAAACTAAAAATTCCATTTAATAAAATTTAACATCAAATTGACAGAATAATTGAACGGAATAAAGGGAAAAATTATACAGAACTTTTTGTGTATATTATTTATAGATCTGATATAAATCCTCAAATTTCGAATTTTTTTGAAATTTTGAATTTTGATTGCTTGTCTCCATTTGTTTTTTTTTTTTTAACTAAGCCCAGCTTTGAGTTACATTTTTTTTTAAAATAATTCCACAAACGTGATAGGAATTCACAATTCACCTTGTCTAATAAATAGTTTCTATAATTACAAGTATTTCTTTGTACCTTTTTTATTGTTGTGACTGTACTAATTTCATGAAATTCAGTCTTAAATTTTAAAATTTCGTTTTTGATCATTTATTCAGTCCATACAAATGACGACAATTTCTTTAATAAATTTGTAATTAAATAAAATATCATTTCCTTTGCTTAATCACGAAATTCCTGTTTTTTTATAATTATCGTTAAAATATTCGTACTTCATAAAAAGAAAAAAAAAAAGAAAAAAGAAAAACAAAAGCGTCTGAAAATCGTTTTGAGTAAAGCGGATTAATATGGAAAATCTTTTCATAGAATCTTGCACTTTTAATATACATATGTAAATTAGAATTTGGTCGTTGCCGAAAATTTCTTATTCTAATTAAATGCAACCATCTGCTGTGACACGAAATCTTTCTCAAATTGTGAACAAGCTTCTTTTTCTACCCCTCACTTAAAATATGCAAATCCTAGGAGAGCTTTATAGCTTCACTACATCTCTTCAAGGGTTTTTTTTTTCTTTGCCATTCCTCAACTTCATTGGGGCCCACTTTACTTAAGCTGTGTATGATGTGTCCTAAGAAAGAAATGATTTTAGAGCTTTATTAAGAGCAAAAAGAAAAATTGTTTTTTTATGTTGTTTTTTTGTTTTTTTGGTTTTATGTAGGTATTTTTTTTTCGGTATGTTCACAGATTTATTTTACTTAAATTGCTAGAATATTTCACTATAAATGAAATATGGAAATATTTTTCGGAAGTACCTATAAATAAAGGAGTTAAGAGCATAATATATTTGTTTATTGTAAATATTATTTACTCTAGAACCTTAGGATTTTATATTATTTACAAAACCGCGGTTTTCATGTTATTATTATTTTTTTTTTAATTGTGCTAAAGCTTGTTCTATATATAGATTTTGATTTAGAAATAATCTAAACTTTGCAAACTTCTAGGACATGAAATATGGGTCAGAAGAAAATAGTAAAAATTCACATGGGAATGAGAAAATCAACGGGATAGCTCTGATGTTAAACAGAAAAACTGTAAAAAAAAAATAAACTCTAATTTCTCAACCGTCTTGCAATATTGCAGGGTGATCAAGAATTTTCGGCTTCTTGAACACAGTTTTGACTCATCTAACCAATACACAGGATTCAGGCGTATATAGTTGTACACATAACAAAATATTTTCTCTGAAATACTATTTTCCCAATGGTTTTGTTTGGGTAGCCTATCTAGTAGGGGCCAGTCTGATACAAAATTGGTTTTGCTTAAAAATATAGTTCATTTAAATGGAATTTCCATGGGAATATATAACACACATAAAACATGAAACTACCTTTATTCACACGTTCATGTTAATATTAATATCAAGTTCCTTAAATAATAATTCACTAATCGATATTTTTTTGTCATTCTTTAATATAGTTAACGTCTTTAATCTAGATCTAGACTTTTAGTATAGGTAACCAATTACAGTCGGTATCACACCAGCATCAGCAGCAGTGCGGCACGGCGCTCTGCGGTTGCTGGTACGCTCCTGCAAAAATAAATAACTCACATCAAACACGGTGCATCACGGCGCGAATTTGGATATTACTCGTTGTTATAGCGGCAATAGAAATAGACACTCTATGAAAATTTCAACTGACTACCTATTACGATTCATGAGAAACAGCCCGGTTACAGAGAGAGGGACGGACGGACGGACATCGGAGGCTTAGTAATAGGTTTCCCGTTTTTACCCTTTGGGTACCCAAGAAACAATTTATTTTATATAGTAGTAATCGTAAGGTTTCCATTACCAAATTATATAACTTAGGTTATATAGACTAGTACTCGAAACCTCTCGTAACCACTATAAACCCCTTATAGAGCTTAAATGGAGGATTATATAAAGGTTACTGTGACTTGATTTAGGTAACGTTATATAACTAAAAGTTTTATAAAATGAGTAATAAAAATATTCTGGTTATCTTAATATAACTTCTTATATAACCCTTATATAACCTGGGGTACTCTCGATTAATTTACTTTGGTCACAGCAGTGGTTGCGGTAATGTTTCGGTTGCCTTTATAAACTGATTACTTTTAGTGATTGAAATGTTAGGGAAATTACTTTTCGTTGCCTTTATAAAACAATATAAGGCAGATATTTACCCAACCTATCTTGAAATAGAATTTCGATATTTTTTTGTACTGCATTTTTATAATGTAAGGGTTTAATATTTTTACATCTTAGAATTACAATTTATCGGCATGTACGTGCTGAAATTCAGCTGCAATTAAAATTTTACTGTGAATATCATTATAGATACTTCTAAAAAATACAGACCGCTCCAGAAATAAGCAATATTTAATTATTTTAATTAAATATGAAAAAATTTAAAATTTTCACTTAGGTGATATCAATTCATAAAAGTAACATTACATAATTTAGAAAAATTATATATCTAAAATGATGTATTTTCTTCATATAAAACTAAAACGGAAGCCATATATCAGCAATTTAAATAATTGGCTTAACTGACATTTTCTTTTTTATCTGCAATGCACAGATGAAAAATGGCGGCTTGTACTTAAATGAACAAATTACCATTATAAAACTTCAACTACTTTTATACAAACTCTGGCTCTGTTATATAAACTCAATTACCCTTATAAAATTTCTAAAAATATTATATAAACTAAAGGAACTACCATATATATACCCTTTAGTCATAATATGTTACCTTTGGTAATGTTATATATCTTATAGTAACAACAAACAGACGTTAGTGATCTTATATACACTGTGGTTATATTGTGTTACCTTTGGTAATCTTATATATCTTAAAGTAATGACAAATTGTCTGTGTCATGTTCTTCTTATAATAATTTTTGTTGTACGCTCCTCGGTAGTGTAGTGAATAATTTTAGTAATAAAAAAAAAAAAACATTATAAAATCGTGCAAATTAAAGGGGCAGGTCAAGAAGACTTACTTTGTGTATTGTCCCAACAGCTCGGAAAAATGCATATTGAAATGGCCGAATACGAAAAAATTGACGTTACTAAAAGTTTCCAATTTTTATAACAGTCACCTTCGTTACTAAAACGCCATAAATAAATGAAAATAGTTTTATAATGGCTCCATTCGATACTAAAAGTCCTTTGTGTTTATAACGGTCACCGTAGTTACTACAAGGCCACCAAAAAATGTTACGATATTTTATAGTGGGTATATGTATTACCGAAAGTTCATAATTTTTATTAAAGTCACCTAAATTACTGAACGTTGTCGAGTTATATAAGGGTAACCACGGATACTGCAATAAACACTTATTACCAATCAGTTATACTATATAACGTGGTGATGAAAACAATTATAAAACTTTCTTATATATCTTCTCGTAATGGTTACTCTAAGTTATATAGACCGGTGATTGAAACTTTTCCATCACCAACTTATAAAATCTTTAGTAACTTACTTCCACGACAACCATTAGTAATCTTAAAAACTCTAATATAACTACGCCACTAATTTGTAATATTATAAAACTATTATATAACCACTCAAATTCTTATATAATCGAGTAACCATTATATACTTCTTATAAAACCACCCATCACCTTCAGTCACCAAAAATTGGAAAAATTGTTACTTGGGTATGGTTGAATTCTAAAAAGCATGGGAAACCGAAAATACCAAGATAATTTGTTCAAAATATATTTTTTTGTTTACATTTTTGTTCCCACCTTTTTGTTGTTGTTTAATATATCAGTGGCAGCTCACAATTTTGTTTTACCTACTTTAAGTAATTACGCCAAATCCCCCTTCAAAAATATTTCAGAGTTAGTACTTCTATGAGCATAACGAATACATAACTCGAATTCCACTATACATAGTGGGAAATGCAGCAATTTTCAGGCCTATTCCTATTTATGCTCTAAAGTCTTGTTTTTTTTTCGAGTTTCATCGCAATACAGATTCTTCTACTTAGCAGGTTAGCATAATTGGCCACCTTAACCTCTGTGCATGGAATCTTTCGTCCTCTGCGTATTAGCAAAAACTTGAAAAATCTTGTTTATTTGATTCATTGTTTGTGCTCGTCAGCTCCATTCTGGGTATGTAGTTTTGTCCATCTACTGAACTTTAAGTCAATACAAGGATTTTCTGCACTTGCTGTACAATAAATAATGATTGAAAAAATTGCAAAAAAAAAAAACAGATTATATAATCCTATAATTTCGATTAAAAAAAAAAACAAACATTCTGTTCCACAGTTGCTGTACTCTGCATTAAAAATTATATGTACAAAACCATCCGTGAAAATTTCGAATTAATTACAGAATTCGTAAAAATTTTTGAAATTCAAGCCACTTCATTTTCCGGAAAACAAAAAAATTCATAAAAAAAAATCAGGCAAAATCTCACAATACAATTCATCTCTTCTCACTAATTTTTTCTCATTCATTATACACACACACATTGACATACACAACAATCCTTTTTATAAATCGCTTCGATTTTTGCAATAATAATATGTTTTTTATTTTCAGTTGAGTTTTAAAACACATTTCTCACCCACATTGCCTCCATCCTATAGCCATCATGGTCAACATGGTATGGATTGTTCACTTCCATACAGCACACCTACCAAATAATCGCCAAAGTTCGTGACTAAAATCACAAAATTCAAGTTAAACTTTAACTATTGTACGCGATTTAGCGCTATTACGTTCAATTACCCTTTTCCATGCTCTAAAAACTGCTTCCATGATGATGGCTTGGCTTGCGGTAATGGTGCAAGTACTGGAAAGTAAGCAGGAGCGCCAAGAACTGTGCAGCAATAGAGGTTTATATTGGCTTTGCCCAGGGTAATAGCTTTGTAATATCGTCGTTCTTGCAAAAGAGGATTTTGTTCCACGGTAAAACGGAACTAATAAGTGACTATCGATGTTTACACCGCTGCTGTACACGTCGCTATATATTTAGATTATAGTTAGTTACATATGTACATATGTATAGATTGCCAATCGTTTGAAATTGATCTGAGGGTACTTTACGTGTTCCATATGTGTACCAACCTACAAACATGGAATAGGTATGTATACTACCTACTAACTACTAGCCTAGATAAGTTCATAGCTATGGATATCAGTTTAGTTTTCTGATAACTATAGGATATTGGAGTACGGCATAGAATGTAAGTAGGAGGGGGTGCATACGTGATGATATAATTATTGACTTCCCGCCTATTGAATTCAAAAGTTACTTTCGATGATTACAGCTGCTGAAATTGAGATTGGGGTTTTCTTTTTCATGGGGTAACGCAGTCAAATTATATGTCATAAAACTTTGGTGCTGTGGTAGATTCAATGACCCAGTTTTGTGCTTAAATACTGTTCAAATTAACGGAAGTGTTGTTGTGTGTGTGAAATATGAGCACAAAACTTGTTTCATGATAACATTATACCACCTATGTACCTACATTAAAAAAAAAAATAAAAAACAACAACAAGAGGCAAAGTAGAGAGGCTTTGATAATGATGGCATGTGTAAAGAAAAGAGTCTCTTTCGAGACTTGAAAGAGTGGTGTAAAACTAATTGACGGATAATACTGCGCGAAGTATGTAAATTTATGGTACAATGGCAACATAATTATGAATTTTTTGTTTGGAGTAATGTTTTCTCGTTAGAAGAGAAGTCAAGATCGATTCAAAAGAATATGAGAGTCACAATAGATATCATTTAAGCATAGACGTATATATGTGTGTGTGTTTATGTAGAATGATAGAAATTCGAGCACTAGAATGATATTGTTTAAAAAATACATCAGAAAATATAATATTGAAATTGACCACATCCATCTCCCTCCCTCCATATTCCCATAATATCAATTTTCCCGAAATATTAATGAATTTAAAAAATTTCTTGCTATGATCATTTTAGAACAATTCTCTTAAAATATCTTGTGGACCTAGTACTGATCCCTGAGGTACATTGCGTTCATCAAAAACCATTGTCCTCGTAAAAATTCATTTGACCGTAATTTTTAGAAGGCAAGAATCGATTATCGCCAACGGTGCGTACTACAGACCAAATTTGTCGTACCAGAGTATAACATGGACGGACAATGGTGCAGGTGCCTTCTTCTTTCAATCAAATGTCACAAATGCTATTTTGCTCTGAAAGTTCTCTGACGGGTTAAAATCGAAAGTGGTAATATTGTATGGGACCATTGAGAATAACCGATTTTATTATATGTTTTTTTTTTGTGCACCTTTTTCTTAGTTGCAAATTTAATATCAATATTGCCTACAATTCTTCTGGTACTCTCGAAACTAACTGTTGTAAAAAATATTAAGATTTCCGAAGAAATACTGAACTACTTCAGGCAAAAAGCTGGCTTCCTACCGTCAACGCTTCATGGGAAGGTCTAGTTCTAGTCCGAAGTGGCGAAAGTTCGCCTGTGATGGTTCGTCCGATCGATTTCGAAGATGGTAACTTGAAAGGCGTAGCGCTAGAGAGCGCGAGGTGACACGTGATGGCCCGTAGTATCCTATAGTGGCCCAAGCGAGCGTGTCATTTCTTCACGCGGCATTTTAGAATAATAATTGAATCAAACTAGGCCTCAAATCAGCTCTGCCCATATGCGTTGCGCGGACCTGCGTGATCTCGTTCGTACTAAAACCACATGCCGTGGAAAGCAAGCTTAAGAGATAGGCATTAAAAAAATCACATCGTTTTTCGGAATTTAATAAGCAAAAAATTTCAATGAACCCAATTAACTTACCGACATTTTTAAGAATATTTTATTTTTGTCACAAATGATTTTTTTAAACCGTTTATTTTTATCCTATTTTAAAATAGAATTTATGTCCCTTGCAAGGAGCTGTGCGATTTCACCCATTTTTCGGATTTATAGATCTAGATCTTAGCTTACTACCTCAAGCAAATCAATAAAAATCAACAATTTGGTATGGAAACACTACGACAGAGTTACCTTAGTTGTCCGATTTTACCCATCTACGTGCGTAATCTTGTTTTGTTCATATAATTACAAAACTTTAGCTCCTTAGATTAAGGGCCTTCTTCGGTTATCGTGTAAACAGACAGGCGGAGAGACCGGACAGAAAGATAGACTAAAATCGTACATGATAATTAATCGTACATGATAATTAAGTTTTTGTACTTTTATTAGGTGTCTATGTATAAAAAAACTTAGTCTATGATTTTATCTAGGATATAAAATTAAATAATTTATATGGCAATACCAAGAGGAAATTATACAATTTCAGTCCTTTAATTTAATTTTGTCAAAGAAATTGCCGTATACAAAATTTCAGCCTGCTACATATAAATCCGGTGTTTTCAATTGTATTGAAAATAGTCATTAAAAAGAAAAAAATGTATATGGCAACACTACTTCTTTGAATACAAAATATTCAAAGCTGAAGTTAAAAAATACTCAGGTGTTTTTTTCCCCTTCCACTTTGGTGTTTTTTTATATTGTACCTTTCACAAATTCTTTTAAGAAAATTTTTTTCAAAACCGCTGTCAGCTGTGGTAATCAATGGCTGAAACGCAGTAAAAATATATTGGGTTGATTTAAATTTGCCTAGAATGCTAATAGTTTTTATGAGCTTAAGATCAGATAAGAGTTTGTTTTTTATTTTGTTGAACATTATTCTGTAGAATTTTCGTAAAATTTTTTGGTAAATTCATGTGGTTTTAATCAGACATTTTAGAATTTTCTGTTACTCTTTTGCTATGGCTATTTTAAAATGAGGTTGCAAAGAAAAGCGGTCTAGAAATCGATCACATCATGACGCATGATGATCATTCTAGGCTATCTTGAATCAGTTTTGTGCTCCGTGTTTTCAGTTCTATGATGTCTTGTGAATTCATCTCCCTGGAATGATGGTTAATTATTTATAAGACGATTACAACCGTTTTCTGCTCTGAGAGATAGTGCCATCTATACTACTACCATTCCAAAATAACGTTATCCTGAACTCATCTATGTAATCCTGCCAGATATGGGAACTCATCTATATAAGTTAGTACCGTGGAGATATCCGATATCTTGCAAAAAAGACTGGGTTTGAACTTTAATCGAATTCAATGGGCACTAAGAACAATTAAAAAATACTTTGGCAGTGCACTAACGTATCTCGAAAGTGTTATTATATTGTAATACATGCCTGCAGCTCTCTAAAGGAATAATTTCAGGAGCCTTCCAACCTTATGAGGTTTGTACTTGAACTTGACTTACATTTTATACATTGCCCGTCAAAGTTGTTTTGTACTTCATCTATGTATATATCGAACACAAAAGTCAATACCTATCCTGTAGTTATATCTGTGTGTAAATAGATGGGGCAGCTGATTTAATCAATAGAAAATATCCTTTTGTGTCCTACAGCAACAATACTAGACATACAAAAGGAGCAGTTTCCTATGGTGATATACATTTATATGCTAGAAGCATCCTTTTCATCTGTATAGAATCACAATGGAGCACAACAAGCATGAAGTGAAAATGTTTGTTAACACTTACATAAAGCGAGAATGTCAAAAACTTTCTTTTCCATCATCATTCCATGGATAGAGAGTATCGAACTGGTTCTTGTCGTCCATCCATAATATAAAACCTAGGGGATTGACCACAGCTCAAACTGTTTTACAAATTTGTCGAGAATCAATTTAATTCTTCTTTTTCGTTTCCATTCACTTTTCAGGATATTTTCTTTTTTCGTCCTTTATATATATTTTTTTACTTTCCTGTGTGCCAAAGCAAGCTTCCTTCCTTAATATATCGAAATCACGTGACAATTGAATTCTCATTTCCGTTTTTAACTTTGTACGATATCTCTCTTGAAAGGCATCCATAGGGATTTGGTGGATGAGTGATTTATGTAATCTGGTATTGTATCTCTGAGCTTGGAGATGAGCATGGAAGAGATTTTTTGTTTTTTTTCTTCTTTTGAAAATGTTGCATTGTTTACGCGATAATCCTTGTAACGTTCGAGAGATATCTTCGGTAACGAAATAAATCCTTTGTTTTTTAAGGCTTCACTGATGAGACTTGCACAATGTGATAAACAGACAAAGGATAGAATTTCAAGAGGGACTGCACTAGTGACAAACTGACGAGTGGGATTAATTTGTTTTTATCCAATCCTTGAGAGAAGTTTCTATTTTCTATTATTTGTTTTTGGAACTTTTTCCTATTTCTAACCTGAAATTATAAATATTGCTGTTTTGTACCAAATTATTTTGGAATTTACAATAATATTTGAAAATATCAATTTAAAGTTGGAAAGGTAATTTTTTACATTTTGGGCTTTTTATGCCTTTTTCCTATTTCTAACATGAAATTTCAAATATTCCTGTTTTATACCAAATTAACGTGGAATTTATAGTCATATTTAAAAATCGCAATTTAAATTGGAAAAGATAACTTTTCCTTTTTGGTATTTTTATGCCATTTTCCTATTTCTAATATAAAATTTAAAAAAAAATCTTTTTTTGTATCAATTTGCCGTGGAATTTACAGTAATATTTGAAAATAGCAATTTAAAGAGGAAAACGATATTTCCTTTTTTGGACCTATTATGCTTTTTTCTTATTTCTGACATGAAACTTAACATATTCCTATAATGAACCAAATTTAACTAAAATATACGGTTTAATTTGAAAATAGCAATTTAAAATGAACGGGTAGGTAACTTTTCCTTTTTGGAGTCATTATGACATTTTCCTATTTGCAAATATAACATTACATATTCAATGAACGCTTTAAGTTTTTTTTTTATTTTAGCCATGTCAATTCTGGAATACTTTCATAGGTGAAAAATCTTACGTCAGTTAGCAATTAAGTAAATGTAGAATTAAAGCTGTATGGTTGTGGTTGTGGAGAGATGTCGTGGTTTTAAAGTCTTCGCTATGATGACTGGTGAATATACATAATTTACATTTTTTCTGATTTCAAAATTCTGTTGAATATTTGAGAATGTTTTCATAGAAAACGAATTAGAAAGGAATTAAATCATGGATAATTTATTTAATTAATTACTTTTAATTCTTTTATTAATATCAGGGTAGAATATGCGAAATACTTCAATTCAGTATATTATTACTTGAAATTTTAATTCTATTAGTCATTTAGTCATTCTTAATTGAAAAGTAATGGAATTAAAAACATGTTAACTCCAAGGAATGGAATTTTAAAATAGTAATGGATGATAATTAAGTTTATTTATGTATTTATAATAACAAAACAAACAAAAAAGTTAAGGAAAAAAATTACAAAATCTTGTTATAATCTTAAATTGAGTTATGAAACACATTTTTTTTATTTAATTTTATCCTACAACTTAAAAAAAATATATAAAACACAAAAACACTGTTAATTTTTCAGAAAATAATTCTTTTTTATTGGCTTAAAGGATGCATGGAACCTTTTAGAATATGAGGCATAAGGCTTTATACTTGAAAGGAATTTTCTTCATCGAAATTCTAGACTCCTCCCCAAGCCCGTCGGTCTGCTCCTAAGAAATACCTTTTCCCTGTGAGATGTTCGTTGACATTACCTTACCCCCAAGTACCCTAGGGCGCCCAATCGAACTTGATGTCTTTTACAAAAACTGTAACGTTCTTGATGGGCAATCTTTATAATATCCTCTGATAATGGAAATGCCTTTTCTAGATGTTTTAGCCATGTGCGGTCAACTTAGTATAGAGCTGTAGTTAGATTTGTTTTTTGAATTTTGCCACTTCTGAAAGTCAGTAGCAGCCCATACTAACAGAAGTGACCAATCAACTTGACTAGTTGAATTTAGAAATTAGCTTATGCTTGCAACCTCGATTTTTGGGTAAAAATCTATTTTTCGAACCATTGGATTCTGAAATATTTTACCTTCTGCATCCAACCTAAATCCTATATTAACTCGAAAAGGTTTTAAAAATGAACAAAAAAAAAGAAAAATCAATAAATTGACGTTGCGTTAATTAGGTCTCAATGTCGAAGGGTTCATGTACATATGTATGTACCTTAAAAAAAAATTAAAATAAAAGACTCCTTCAAGTTTCGTGACATGATAATTACTAGTGTTTCAAATTTAACCATACTTCAAGACTTTGAGGACAGATTGTCAGTTTTAAATCGGTATCCCAAATTTGTGGTCGACATTATAAGCTCATTTCCTTATTATTTCATTTTTCTTAATTAAACTGCCGCAACCCTAGATATAAGTTTCGTTAAGATTATACATGTTTTCCACAACACTGGGTAAACCTTTAATGAAGTTAAATGTATGTAAATGAGGCCACTTCAGGACTCTCCCTCTCTCCCTCTATCATTACAGTAATTACAATTAATAATTAGATGGGAAAAATATAATCAAATAGCATTCTCTGTCCTAATCCTAATAATCACCCTATAATTTTCCATTGAATAATCAAAGTCGTTTATTATGTTTGGGGTTGGTGGAGGGTATACCCACTACATACAGCGCCGGAATCGTAGTGCTCCCCGTTGATTTGTTTCTAATCTGAAGTGAAACTGTAATTAAAAAGATGAATGTAAATTAATTATGTCACACAATGTTAATAATTTACAACATACCTCTTTTTGACAAGTATGGGTTAGAAATAATTTAATGGAGAAGAAATATGTATGTAGATGGGTTAGGCGGAGGATTTGGGTATGTTGATTGTAATGGACACACATTTTTTTACGTATTGATAAGAACATTAATGAGGATTGCAAGAATAAATATGGGTTGGACACTTTTACTAGTAGGAATTTAAAGTGCACGGTATTTGTACACATTTAAATACAAAACTTATAATTTATTTTACAAGGTGATCGAATTTATTAAAATTGAAGGAAGATATTCCATCATCCAATTCATAGTGGATTGGTAATGGTTGAATTTAATGAGCCATCAATTAGTGGAGATACGAGTAATTGTAGTTAGATACGAATGTTTTTAATTATAATTGTAGTAGTAATTATCTGGAAGTGTTAAATGAATGGCATTTTAAAGTATGGAGACACCAAAAATAATGTTTGTAAACTAGCATGCACATACTGTTAGGTGAAATACATAGCTCAGAGCTCTGTACTTTGTTAGTTATGCTAATCAAGAGCTGCCAGCATTCCCTACCATTAGGATTACTTAGGCAGTTTTAAGTTAGTCTTATGCGTTGATTACTGATTTAAAAAGATTTACACTAAATATTATTATGGTTTTCCATTAGATGACGTTGTGTACACCATTTTGAAATATTTTTTATCTCTCATTTTGTTAAATTTTAAGACTAAAATGCTTCCCTTTTTTCTTATACAGCAAATAAATAAAATAAAGTAAGGATCTCTTCGGTTAGGCTTGTTTTTCTTTTGAAAATAGTTCAAGACCTGTTAATAGGTGACTTTATGTAGGTAAAGTAAATATAATATGAATTTATACGTATTGTAATTAATTTGTGTAGTAGCTAAAAGGTCAGATTTGAAAAGGGTTTAAATCCCTTAGTAGAAACTAATTGTGAAACTCATTTGAAGCTTTTTGTGTATGAATTGTGTTTGTGTTTGTTATGTAGCTATATAATTGAAGAGGAGTTTTAAGATGATTGTGCCCCTTTACTTCTTTCATCTTTCCGCATTGAACATAAACCTTTTTCGTACAAAGGATAAATTCATGAACGTAAATTCACTTGGAAACACCATCAATTCGGAGATGAAAGGACCAAGAATAATTTTTATTTCTTATAATAGTACCTACCATAAAAAATATTAAAATCTCTTCTCAGCTTAACTATAATAATGGTAGCCCTAATTATACAATTTCCTATGAGAATGTCAAATTGGAAATTTTACTCCGCAGAGTAAATCAGTTTGGAGAATTTTGCCCTTCAGTGAGAAACTTAAAAGTTTCAAGTTTATCTATCAGTTGTGTTATTTATGACTTTTGTTGTTATTCATATAATTGAAATGCTTTATTTCATATTGACTTTCCTTGCAATAAAAATTGAAAATTAGAAGAAAAAACGAACAAGAATTTTTAAATAAAACAAATTTAAGGTTTGCGCGCCATCTACTGTTTTACAGTAAAACTAAAATCGCAATTTGCATGGAGAGAAGGTTTGCTTCATTTTAAATTAATTTGAACTCACTTTAAATATGAAAACCTTATTTTTTTTGTCAGAGAATATCAAAATGTATCTAATGTTTATATTAGTCTAAAATTATCCAAATTATCCAAACATAAGGCAAGTTGCTTTCACACGAAAATAGATCTAACAAGTAAAAAAGCTAGAATTGGTCTAAGACAAATTCTTATGATACTCTCTAGATGAATCCCCGTATTAAATTTCATATGGTCACCGATCTATGCTAGCTTGATTTTTGAAGTTGTTTTTCGGATATATTTCTAGAACTGTTTGTCGGACAGAAAAAGTGATTATAACCAATTCTATAGGATTTCGTATTCTGAAGAAGTTAGTACAATAAAAATGTCTTGGCCTGATCGTTTTCAAAGTATACGTAAAAAACCGAAATTTTTATATGGCAACACCAAGAAGGAGTTGCCCGATTTAGTCCATTTTTGAAATTTTATTTGCTAGTACAATGAAAACATCATGTACCAAATTTCGACGCGTTCTCAGGCAGGGTCCAAATATATAGTGGAAAACGAACTTGTTTGTTGTCGATTTGTCTAAATTTCGAACTTAATTTTTTTTTTTTAAAGTCCGTGTACAAAATTTCAGCTCTCTACGTATACTCGTTCTTGAGTTATCGTGCGACATCAGACGGACAGACGGACGAACATGCAAAAATCAAAATAACTTTTAATATTTTGCGTGGGTGTCCATCCAGCAGAGGTGTTACAAACGGAATGACAAGCTTAGTATATACCCTTTAGATTTCATCTAGGGTATAAAAACCGTTGTACTTTACTAATCAATGCAATTTCGATTTAATGTTATTAATTTTTAAACGAAGTATGTCGTTTTGAAAAGCAGCACTACAGTTTTAACGGTGGAATTGTTACTGCTTTTCATTACTGTGACCATACTCCCACTATTATTCCAACACAATTTTAATCCCAATGGGCCTATTTATATGGGTCAGTATCCTGCTTCTGCCGTCCAATTTTTGTTGGTAGGATGACGGTTGGAACAGGAATGAAGTGAAATGCAAAATTGGAATGCAGTACAGGCAGTAATTGATGCAGCATGTCTTTTTATTGCCTAATCTAGTTTCAAGAATTGGAGTGTGTGTGTTTTTTGTTTCTCCGGCAGCAATAGCGGCAAGTTGGCTGATATAATCAGGAAGGGCATATTGAGGCACCTCAAAGCGAAACTTATACTGACCCGTCTAAACGGCATACTATATTAATATGACCGTCGCTCCACCTAACTATCACTAACTACACTGCTCATGATAATCTTTGATTTTTCTTGTACTTGATACTGATATTATTCACCACTTTCTAAGTATAAATTTCCCAGCTATATAATTACCTACGATACGAATATACAAAACAAAACCTGCCCGTACAATTTCTACCATGATTTTGGTTAGTTTTCCAGTAAATTCCTGTATAGTTAAAATCAGAGCTTTTCTCACCGCACAAGAACAATACGGATAAACAAGTATGAAACTTCCACTTCCAATTAAGCTTTCAATGTACATGATTGAAAAAAAAAAGTACGTATATCCTTCCCACTGCCGCCTGGTACAAAGTACCATAGGAAAATTAGATGAAACCCGGAAATTAGGTCCCGTAATTTGAAATTGTTGCACAACAAAACAAGAGTAAATTACGAAATTTTCATTATATAGGTAGTACAGACGAATTTCCTTGGCACAAAGGTCAGTTTATATCGCCAGGTATCGTATCGAGTTGGATTTAATTTATACTGCATATACACTTATACAGACTGGTGGTGGTAGTATAGGTAGTCGTTGAAAGTGCTGGTAAGTCTGTTCCATTTACAATTTAACAATAACATGAGGGGCGTTATTGTGGGCGTACAAAATTCCGAATAACACGCTACTAGACTACTATAGACCTATTCAGTATTACAGAAAATTGTGAAGGGCGTTCCCAACCCTCTTCGGAAACAAGAAAGTGGTGGCATTACTAAAAAGGACTTTTCGATTTCTCTGCTGTATAATTGAACGTGAATTTCTAATGCAAAACAAAGGGGGGAGGGGAGTTTTTGAAGCTTTAGGATATTTTTCAAGTTATAATTACATGTCATAGGACATACGTATATGCCTTCAGACCTCTATTGGAAAATGTTATAATCTGTTGTGAAATTTCAAGATTAAATAAAGACAAAAGCATACAGTTTTTCCCTTTATTACAGTGACGATATGAAAATAGATGAAAAGTAAAGAGAACAAAATATCAAGAATGAAAAGCTTGATGAGAAATTGAGGAAGTCCTTTAACTATTCTGTGTTGTACTTTTTGTCTTTCTGTATCTGAAGTCAAGTATCTTGCACAATACTTAGTATTTATTTATGTGTGCAAGTGTGTAGGTGGTGTGTCTGTATATAATAAAACTGACTGAATATCAAACTCATAAGACGTGGTTTCATCATCATTCTGCTGAAAATATGCCCTTAAGTATTGAACAAGTAGGTATACAAGTTTCCTGAACCCAGGCACCATATGTATGTGAGCTGCTTCCTGTCTTACATAAACTCTTCAGTGTCAGTATATGAGGAAAAATTCTACCAGATGCTCATTAGTGATTTTTGTTTTGTTTTTCATGATCCCCTGGAAATATTGTAGCCTCTTGCAGGCATGGCGCTCTGTTGTTACAAGTAAACATTGCACACAGATTGTAATTTTTAAATTATTCACTGTGGATAATTTCACTAGGTACGAGAAATTGTTTTTTTTTTTATTATGCCTTGTTGCTTTACAATTAACTTTGAATGATTTTGAATGCTTTGACGGATAAGTTAATTTCAGTTTAAAATGGATTTTTTATTATGCCGGCTTTATTCAATAGAAAGGCTCAGGTATTACAGCATACAGCAGAAAGAAATTTTTTAAAATCATATAACATGTTGATGAACCTACTTTTTGGTACTAACTAATAATTTAACATTTCAAATCCTCTTAAAGGTCAGTTAATAATGGTAGTTCTTACCATCACATTTCCAGTAGGATTACCATATAAAAAATTTCAAAATTTGTAGATTTTTTTGGGAAAATTGTCTAGACCTTATAAAGAGTTTCTTGGAATGTGAATATCTATGAAATTGATTACAACCATTTTTACTGTTCGCCAAACAATTCTAGAGAGAATCGTAATTTTACATATTCTTATTTTCAAAAAAGAGGCGTGGTTTTAAAAGACATTCATTTACAGCACGGACAAAATTGTTTTCTGACCAATTATATCTTGTTTCCTAGTTTTAATTAAAATCAAGTTTCTGTTGATTTAATTGAAATTGAAATTTAAAATTAAAACAATATTTAACGGAAAAATCATGCTATGATCATTGGTTTTTCTTCCATATGTCTAGATTATAACTCAATTTGGTACCTTAGTCCGGGTCCTTATATATTCGCATCCAAGATTTTGTAGGAAAAAAGCCTGAAAGTAGTAATCTAAATTATATTTATACGGGATTTAGAGAACACAGGAAGTGTACTAATAAAAAAATCTGTTAAGTTAAAATGAAATTATTTGATAATACCAACCAGAATTCGAAAACGGTTGAACGAGTTGCATGCTTTTTAAAAAAAAAGAGCTCGGTAAAGGATGATGCAAATTTTGGTACCCCCCTCTAGTAGCCATTTGAGCTGAATAGAAGTTATTATTGCACATAGTTCCAAATCCCTGTCCGTTCAGAGTTACACTGTATACTATAGATGTCAGTTTTAGCAATAGCCCAATAGCGTATGTTTTGGTTATTTCATAATCCACTATCATTTTGTGCATTATTAGAAATGAATCAGAGTCACATGCTACTCCGAAAGCAGTGACTCTTTTCTCCCACTCTCCCTCCGCTATCGTTTAGAAGCAGGACCTAACACTTCCAGGCATTGTATTTTTACCAACTTTTGTCCATAATCAGACCCGTCATAGAATATCAGAAGTTATTTACATTTCGAAGGTACTAGAGTGTATCGAAAACACATGACTGGGCCGAACTACCTCAATTCTGCAATATCCACTCATGACTTTAATGTAGCCTAGCTCAGTGATATTAGTGACATCATGAGGAACGCTTTATAATCTAGATTTTAACACGAGAGGTGTATTATTGGATCGGACGCAATTGCGATCAATTCGATGGAGCAAACAAGCCAGAGATGTAAAAATCAAGAACCGCTTTAGGTACATTTCTCATAAAACTGCGAACTGCTGATTCCAACGGGAGACTTGCACCATTGTTTAATATGTCAAGGCAAAACCATGAGCAGTTGATTGCTATAGCCCATGAATGCCTTATCAATGACTATGTTGTCATTTATGTAGAACTGGACCCTGTAAGCAGAAATGATATTCTAGATAGAATCTGACTATACCAAAGGCTATATATGGAGACTATGACAACAGGAAAGCAGTTGTAATATGCGACGGGACTCACATCTTTATATATAAAAGTGCTATTATTTTGATCGGACAAGGAATCAAGACAACCGGCATCGGAATTCTTGTTCCAAATGTTAATACCTTTCCAATGATTAATCATTTATTTCTATTAGAGCGAATACCAGAGTTTATACATTTACTGGCATCATAGTAAGATGCTGGTGATAGTTATACACCCTGTAATTTTCAAAATACACAGAGCATTTAGCAAAAAAAAAAAATATTAGTTTCATATCATTCACTTGTTTTCTTTCATCTTCTAACTCGGTAGGGTCACCTAGATCGCCCAATTTTATTCAGTATAATTTCCTTTCCAATTCTAATTTCTTGGCACGATTTTATGTACTAAATGATAAAGCAGTTATTAAAGTTATTATCATTTTCAAATGACTAGAAATATTTTTTCCAATGTAATTAATAGAATCAATAAAATAAACTAACACATATATGTCTCTACATATGTACGCCCCTGGCAATTTGCCATATTATAAGTATGCTCATTAAATAAAACCACAAAGTTAAACAATTTAAAATATTTTCGAAATTGGGTGTTGCATCTGTCACCAGTCGAATTTAATAAAATTTTAGGGCAAGGGTATAAATGCATTTAAAGGGATAATCCACTCTCCCTGAATTCATTAATATAATGTTGAATTTTTAAATATTAATTTACTGGTCGTTAAAAGTAATTACCCTTTCCCACCCCCTTCATCATGTCTATAGTAATTTGACACATAATTCAACGAAATTTTTTAATATATGTTCTTAGTGAAATATTGTATAAATTATGTAAATTAGTTAAGTGTGAAATCATATTATAACGTTTGTCGAATCAATACTTATTGGTTACCTATATCTGCTATACATTCATTACATATGAACATTTTGATAGGAAGACTTTATTGGATGGTATTTCATTATTTGTTAGATAGGTAAGGAAAATTTGGGAAATCAAAATTTCTCAACAAAAATAGTTATGCATATTTTGAATGCCAGATTTTTGTGCTTTTTTGTCGGAGTAGTCGGGGCGGGGGGACAATTTGAAAGTTTCCATACTTTCGAGAAATACTTTAAAGTCAGACATATTGGGCACATTATGCAGTTGCTGTATGTATGTATCTATTAAGTTGAAAATTTTTTTTTTTAGAATTTTGAATTTTACAAAAAAAAAGTTTCCATTTAGTTGAAAAAGTATGGCCATTCTTTGACCCACCGCTGACTTAACAGCAGTTTTAAAAAATTACATTCTTCATCACAGAAATTAAAATTTTCCATTGCCATTAAAGTAGGTATATGTACATAAATACTTGAAATTAAAAAAAAAGTATCTATTCACATCACTTGGTAATGGTAGTCGAAATAATCAAAATAGAATTAAAAAAAAAATAATTGACTTTTGGTACGCACTTTTAAATTAATATATATTTTAATTATGTAAGTACATACTATTAAGTACCTACTTGTGTAGTTATATTTTATTACCCTAGATGAATACCCGTATAAAATTTCGTATCATCACCGATCTAAGCAAGTTTGATTTTTGATGCAGTTTTTCGCATATATTTCTAGAACAGTTCGTCAGACAGAAAAAAATGATTATCAGCAATTTTATAGGATTTCGTATTCTGAAGAAGTTTTTAGTACAATAAAAATGTCTAGGACTGATTGTTCTCACAGTATATGTAATAACTCCAATTTTTATATGGCAACACCAAGAAGAGGTTGCCCGATTTAGTCCATTTTTGAAATTTTATTTGCTAGTACAATGAAAACACCATGTACCGAATTTCAGCTCTCTATGTCGTTGCGTTCTCAGGCAGTGTACAAATATATAGTGGAAAACGAAATTTTTGTATGGCAACCACACGAAGGAGTTGCCCGATTTATCTCATTTTCGAAATTAATTTGGCTTCTTGCCTTTAAAGTCTGTGTACAAAATTTCAGCTTTCTAAGTATACGCGATCTCGAGTTATCGTGTGCACGGACAGACGGACAGACAGACGGACGAACATGCAAAAATCAAAATAACTTTTAATATTATGCGTGGGTGTCCAATCTATTTTGCTCTACAATCATTATTTCGAGTTGTTACAAATGGAATAACAAACTTAGTATACCCTATAGATTTCATCTAGGGTATACAAAAAAAATGATAATGTAAGACAGAAAAGTTTAAAATTAAAAACATATAACAAGTAACTAATCTTTTGTAGTTGTGTTTTTTTAGTTTTTTGAACTCGCACTCATATGGATCCATAACCCAATGTGCTACGAATAACTCTTCCAATCCTTTAAAACATAATAAATTCATGCCTTGGTCCAAAAACTTGCTGCCTTTCACAAAAACGTATTTAAAAGTAATGAAAAGTATAAGTATAAGATTAATCAATTACTTTTCATAATATTTCATAATATTTTAGTTAAAATTATCATTAGCAGACAACGACAGTTAAAATTTTTAATAATAAATACCAAAAATTGCAATGAAAAATTTTAATTATCACATAATGTAAATAAAAAATGATAGTTAATTACTTTATAAGTTTAAATGAGTGTTATTCATTTCACAAAAATTAATTAATTACAAAAAATTGTGCGATTTCTGTATTTTTGAATTACTAACAGTAAATTCTGTATATTTTGCTGTAATTCTTGATTGCCACATACCTTATTAATTAAAAATATTATGTTTCAGGGTTGTTTATGGAGTTTCAGAAGAGACTACCAAGGATTCTATTTCCAAAATTTTTGATAAAATTTTCGATCATTTTTTTATTGTTCGATTTGAAAGACTTTGACGAAATTACATTTCAGTTTATTATATATACTGGAAGTACTAATTAAAGACGTTCAGTAGATTGACAAGTTCATTGCACAAACTGGCTGTTTTTTATTTGCAATTAAAGCCTCCGCAGCTTAACAGTGTAACTCTGTCCAAAGTTCTAGCAATGACTGAAAGAAATCTGGAATGTGTCTAACCTACACTTTTGCATAATATTTATAGTGAATAACCAAGTTCAGTCTAGAAAAAACAGAAAGTTTATTGTTACCATCAAAATGCATACAGGGGCCAGATTCTGTAACTCGGAGAGTTTGGGAGTTTGGGAGATGAGAATTTTCGTTTTCCCCAGTTAAAACTCCCTAACTCTCCATTCGAGATTCTCTTACATACTTGGTGAGTTAAAGAAAACGTGAGAAGTATCGAAATATTGAAAGACGGCTAACTCTGTGTGGGAGGGTCGTAGAGCATTGGAGTTTTTTCTATGGATTTAGGGTCTAAAGTACAAAAATATAGGTGAACAATTTATTTTGGGAATGGAGGGGGGGGGGGGGTCGTATCACCCCCAAATTGGGGGTTGTCCAAAATTCGTCATGTTTGGTATCAAATTAAAGAGAGAGAAGTCGGTAATCGAGTGGTGCAGTTTTTTTTTTTAATTTTAACTTCATAACTGACTTTTTACCGCCGAAAGACGGATTTTTTGTAGTCTATAATTTGTTTTTGTAAACATAGCCAGGATATGCAGTTAATCCATAATTCAATTTGAAAATCCTAGATACATTGGTACCTTCACAAAGGACAATAAAAGCAGACAATACTGTCAGTTGAGAAATATTTTTACAGGGAATTAAAAAATTCCCACATATTTTTATAGAACTACCCTGTATCTTCGAAACATGCAAGTTAAGGCTACTATTTAAATTAAGACCATTAACCCATTTAAACCCAGAAATCCAAGAATTTATAGTATCTCTATTTCCCAGAACTATTTATCCAAAGCTTTGTCTTAAACGCAATTATTTTAATGAAAGGCGCAAGTCGGTCTGTAATAGACTTAAAATAAGTAAAAAAGTGGCGAATTAATATTTTTTTAAGAATGGGTCGAAAACGACCCTTTGCGAATATAGGGATAAAAACATATTGTATGAAAATAACATATATTATTAATAAAAAAATATATAAAAGTATATACATTTTAATAAGTTAGAATAAATAAAATAAAGTTGTATTTTTTCTGAAAGAAATTCATTCTCTAAAAAAAAACATACTTCATCCATTCATCAATATCATACTTCGTTAGAGACCATTCTTCTTCGCTGCTTGAATTGGGATAATTCAAGAAACATTTGTCATGCAAAGAAACATTACAGGAAGTGCAAGCTATTACAGTTTTGTTCCCACAATAAGTATACATACATCGACGGCTACTTTGACCAGTGATTACAAGATGCCTCTCCGACTGTAAAAGTACATTACTGATTTTAGTTTTTCTCATAAGTCCTGGTCAACTCCATATTTTTTACACAAATTTTCAGCAACATTCCCAATAAATTACAGTTTATCGTATTTGTATCCAAAGCTTGTAATAAGTATCCGGCTTCAAAACACCACAGTATAATAGGCACGCATATACCATTTTTTGGTTTCGTTTGACGGAATATTTGGAAATAATTTTTTATACAGGCTGTGTACCAAATCGATTAGACATAGCCATAACAATATTATTGTCCATCCATTTTACCACAATAATATTGTCATCTTTGTCCACAGAACTATCGTATGTCCCTCTTTCTTCATCTCCACTGAAATAATTTAGTCGATAATTTTACACTTGTGAAAAAGTTATCGAAAAACAGAGAAAATTTTAAGTTTTTATATTTTTTCTGTCACGCATAAACCTCCGCTACTGTAAATTTAATAACATTATTAGCCCAAGGGGTAGAAAACGAACCAATAATCTTAAAGGATTGATGATTTAAAAAAAAAAACTTTTTAGAAAAAAAGGCAGTTCAAAGGTTAACAAAAACCATGCATTCGTTTTTAATTGAAAACAAAGATATAATTCCTGATTAAAAAATTAATGTAGTATTTTCCGCTTCGAATTTACCTCCATTATTGCTTTCTTCCAAACATTGATTTTTACTACACCGTACCACTGAACTTTCTGTCACCGAATTCAAAAATTACGTAATCTCTAATTATTAGAATTTAACGAAAAATTTCCAGGAATATTAATTCATGCTATGATTGTTTACACGGCAGAAGGTGCATGGGTCGATTTCGGCATATTGGGACTGAGATGTAGGGGGTCGTTTTCGACCGCTTGCGTTTAAATGGGTTAAAAAATAATCTCTTATCCTCAGTAATATATAAAGCAAAATTTTTGAAATTTTCATCCTGTATTTTATTTTAAAGTTTTACACACTACTCGATAAATTATGTGAAAATAGTACTAACAAAATTATAAAAAAAGTATTTAAAAAAAAGGAGAGACAGAGTTTTGATAGAGGATCTAAAATCTGTCCCGTGAGACCGAAAATGGGAGAGAGCAAATAATTAGTACTTTGTATGAACAAAAGAATCTCCTGGCCGTTATAAAATCCAAAAATCGTAAAGATTGAAAATTTTGTTTAAAAATAACTGTTATTTTTTATTAAGCACATTCAGCCAAGATTTTGTACATACTTTGTTTGCTTCGTGTAGTGTAGAAAATGGGAAAAGTTCCACAAAAGCCTGTTACTACAAATGCGAGGATTAAGAAATCCGGAAAAAGTTTTGCTCTCATTATGTCTACTTTTGCACATAAATACGTATATTTCCTTAACAAAGTATATAATGGAGATATAATATGTTAATGCAGAACTATGTACTACTATTATGTAAGTATGAGCATGCAATCATAGTACATACTTTTTTTCATTTAGGATATCCGATTCACACAGTGCAACTTTATGCCTTCTGCATGAGCATTCCAACAAAGTAAAATGGTTTCTTCTTTTAGCCATATCTTGCCTTATCTTTCTATGTATGTACATATGTAGTTACACTGCAAGTACTTTGATATAATAGTTTTTGTTTTTTTTTCCATTCTGCCTTGGAAGCATCTGTTCAAGTACTTGAGCATTTCAATTTGGACCCATCTGGAGTACTGAAAATTTAAGGATAAGCTTCTTAAAGTCTAAGCAGTATCTAATTTTGCAACCATATTAAGCTCATGAGGGTCACATGTGTGAATGATGTGCTTAGCTTTCCACAAATCTTAATAGTTTCTCTCCTCTCCAGATGCAGAATATTAGTTAATTTTTTTTTTTTTTTTTTTTCAAAATTACCTTTACTACCGACCACAGTAGAATAAATGTAAATTGCACCAGTCTACACATATCAATACTCTTTAAGACCATGAAGGTAAATTTAGAAGAAAAAAAAGCTTTCTTTCAGAAAAACACTAACTGGCTCTGGAAAAATACTGAGAGTAAAAGAAAATCTGCTTCTCCTTATAGCTAAAGTCATTGAAAACTTTATTCTGACGATATGAATGGTGGGAGGTGGTGGTGCTGGAGGTGGGGGGATATTATTTAAAGAAAAACCCCCATTCGCTGCTCCTTTAAAATAGAAAAGATAGAGCTGTGAATGTAAGGAGGGGGTTGGGGAGGAGTATGGATTGTGAAACGAAGAAGAAAATATGAAGAAGTTGTCGTCCTCTACCCCCCGCTATTTGCATATTGATATAAACTTCACAGCATTTCGCCGGATATTATTTACGGATCCAGTTATTTCACTCAGAGTTTATTCTGTCGTCGTTTTGTTTATATTTGCGGGAGTTCGGCTCTTTTGTTTTTTCTCCATAAAGTCTTGCCTGAAATTGCTTTCGTCTTCGGCAGAACTTTGCAACTTCTTTTGCTATGTTATTCCGTGTTTATGCTTTTCTTTTTTTTTCTTATTTTTTTTTCTTTTTTTTCTTTTTTTTTTTTGCCGCTTTTAACTCCATCTGCTCTTCTTTTAGTTTTGCATAATTTTATTGTGTACATATACTGTGAGAAAACTTTATCCTATTCATATTAGGTAATTATACATGCATATACATATATGTATATATATATTTCATTTATAGCTCTGTTTTATAGGATTTTTATGGTTAAATCTTGTTCAAATTACAATTTTCTATGGCGAAATGTGGAAGAAATGTGAGAAAAGACTGAATGTGGGGCGCTTTTTAATTAAAAGAAAAATCAGTTTTTTTACTGTGCTTTCAACAATTTAATTGCTTTTTTCTTTATCTTTCAGATTGAAATTGCTACCAAATAAAAATAAGGTGAGTAGAATTAAACCATAAAAGTTTTTTTTTCTCTTTATTTTAAGTGTAATGCAAAGATAATATTAAAATTAAGACTAGGAATGTATGATGTCGTTTAGGGAAACGATTTTGGTTTCAGGTCCTTTATATAGGAAAAGATGAAAAAAATTCATTACGTTTCTCAGATTTGTGGTAGATTTGTTTATTTGTTTATTTTTGTATGGTTGAATATTCAATATTCGTGTCAAATTCAAGTATTTTTATTTAGTAATTTTATTTCATACAAAATTAATAGCTGCTTGTGAGTGTTGACATGATTTGTTTTTTTTTTTTATTATTACATATTTTCTACAATTACAATTTAGTGCAGTGAAGTGACCATTGTCAAATTTTTGTTACACACTCAAGTAAATTTTTCTATACTATTGGGGAAATAGCCCAAGCAACAGCGGCTAATTGTGGACATTACCTAATATTTAGGAGAATGAGAGGACGTCGTCGTATCGTCGTATCGACGTAAATATTAGGGAATATTTCCCTATATGGCAGAGGACACATTTTCTTGATTTCGTAAATTTAACGTAAATTTTACGTCGAATTTACGTAAATTTTCCTTAATCTCGACCTATTTTTTACCTAGTTTAAATCATATTAACATCTGTGTCGATGTAGAAGCAGCTTCATTTTATAAGAATTGGGTATTTTTCCTAGTAGGTAATGTAAATACTATTATGAACAAGGAACATAACTCTAACTTAAATAATTATGAGAAGTATTAAGTACTTTAATGAAAAATTCATTTATTTGGGCGTTTTTTTCAGTGTCTATGGAAAAAATTAAATTATAAAATCATGCAATTTTTCTATTTATTCCCTTAATATGTATATGGCAGCCATGTTTTGTTAAATAAATATGGCGCATATTACATTTTTCGAACTAAAAGTTATTTTGACTTAAAAATTTTTTCTTATACAAAACGAATTTCGTGGTTGGCTAGGCGAAAACCCAAAAATTTTCGATTTTCATGTCAAAAATCCCTATTTAGGTAATTTTGTGTTCAAAGGCAATCATAATTTTTTCTTATCAAGAAATTTCGACTTAAAATAGGGCGTTTCGTCCTAAGTTATAGAATTTCACCTTAAATAGGTAAAAGAGATTTGACAATTGAAAAAAATTGAATTGATTGTCAAACAGAGAGACGGTAAGGATATCTCGTTATTACTAACTCCTATATTTTATTTACATCTTAAGAATAGTAAACCATGTCATTTCATCATTTGGATAGAAGATTTGTTAAAAAGCGGGTGAATGTAAACGCAATTGAATATGCGTTATTCCGGCCTGACTGGTTCCGATATAAATGTGTCGTAAAAAGGAGCAACATTTGTAATCTTGGTGAAGTGATTTAATGGGAAGAACGGTTCATTGATTCCAGTAATACTGAAGCGAAACAAAAGTAAAAGAACTTTAATTTTTGGTTGTATTATTACGTAATTTCAACTATCAGGGATTTCGCTGAATGTGCCCATTCAGCTCAATTTATCTTGACGTTAATTTTTTCGGAACTCGTATTTTGACAGCTAACACAATCGAATAGGGAATTATTTAAAGAATATCAACGTAAATATTCAACTTGAACTTCTTTATGATACCCTCGATGAATTCCCTTATTAATTTCGTATGATGATCAATCTGTGAAAGTTTGATTTTTGAAGTGGTTGTTCGCCTACATTTCTAGAACGATTCGTGGGACTACAAAAATGATTATTACGAACTTAATAGAATTTCTCAGTATACAATAAAAATATCTAGGAGTGATCGTTTTCACAGTATACGTAAAAAACCAAAATTTTTATATGGCAACATCAAGAATAGGTTGCGTGATTTACTCTATTTTCGAAATTTCATTTAATATTGCTCTGAAAAAAACCATGTACCAAATTATAGCTCTTTACGTCGACAAGTTCTCAGGCTATTACTATTACTTTATTTTACATATTTATGCCAGTAGTTGACGAATAATCCCCCCTCCACGATGCAGTTGACAATGTTTTTTTTCAACTCACTATGATGTCAATTGTTTATAAAAAAAACTTTCAGCCAGTATTACTTAAAAAAAAAAATTGTGTACCACTTTCGCAGCCTCCTACATCCACACCCATCGCTACTTGAGCTATTGACGCACTGATTAGTTGTACGAGATCAATTAACAATATCAAAATCAGCCGGCATACTATGATTTTTTCATTTACAATGCTAGCTCCCGGACAACTAGAGTATAAGCTTCATATAATAGTTGGAACACTTGCACTAATTACATGTCCTACCTTGTCTTTATTATAGTTTTCTGAAAAAATCTCGTGTTAATATAGGATAATTCTCCCTCTCATTTCAAGCAATTTTTAAGTCATTAATTTGATCAAATTTTATTATAAAATATAAATAGGATTAGTAACCAATTTAGTGAGCTCGCCTGATTATAAAGAATCCATGATAAGCCTTCTAATAAAATACGCGACTTATTACATTTCAAATGTCTAGTAAAAGTTTATGTGTCATATTACAAAATGATGTCTCCATGAAGGCTACAAATGCTATGAAAAAAGGAATTTATGTTGGCTGTATATAGATTGAACTTGCTGAAATAATGTTCATAGTAAAACTGAACTGAACTCAAGTCTTAATATCTGAAAGTTCGGACAATGTATTCGAAAGTTCCGATGTTGATTTTGGTTAATCTTTTTAAGTGGTAGTTTGTAAATATTTGTAACGGTTTTGATATTGTTGGAATCAACAAAGGACATTATTATGTCTACTAGATTCGCTTTTCGTCTGTTTATCTTTGTTATATCTACAAATTCATATCAATATCAATTTATAATAAAAAACGCAACCTATCAAGTATACCCCCATTTGTGGCATTATAAGTATGTACTTAAATAAATAACGTCTGATCCCACCGAGCAAGGTCTATTCAAAAGACACTAAATGTTTGTTTGCTTTAATAGGTCTATCAAATAACAGCAACAAACGACAAGAGAAACACATGTCCAGCAAAATCTATGAGTTTAATTTTGGACAAGTCAACCGTGCCCTAGTTCTTATGAAAGGAACATCGCAATGTCTTTCTTGTTAAGATTTATTTTCCCGGCATTGACTGAGCATTCGTGTATAAATAGTTACCAAAATACCAGCAGGAAAAAGCAATTGGATAATTTCCAGCGTTCATGTTTTATTAAGGATTGGTGAGGAGGAGGGGTAGGTGCTTGATAGAGCAAAATAATTGTAGATTTGGGAAATATGGCTCATTGGCCGAATAATATAAACAAAAAGTTGATTGCATTTTATTTTTATATAAGGCATTTATTAAGATTTTTTACTGAGTAAGTAAGGCTTGATAGATATCTATCTTCTTTATAACTAAAAATTAAATACTGTTTATTTGTAATCTCAGGTGATGAGAACGACTGAGGTAATTTGGCTAATTTTATTTTTTAATGTACATAATAGTCTGAATAAGATTTTTAGGAAAAGAAAATTTGGAATCGGCAACCCCTTTTTGGTGTTGTCAATTGGTTTTTCACTATATGTCGACGTGGAGAGCTCAGATTTTGTACACGGCGTTTCCAACAAAAATGTAAATTAAGTTCAAAAATGGGACCACTCGGGCAACTCCTTCGTCGGGTTTCCATACAAAATTTTCATTTTAATTATATATTTGGGCACTGTCTGAGAGCGCGTCGACGTATAGAGCTAAAATTTGTGTTTTCATAGGAATAGTAAATAAAATTTCAAAAATGATCTTAATCAGGCCCCAAAAAACTGTAGTTTTTAACTATATATTTGGAAACTGTCTGAGAATGCGTCGACGTGGACAGCTTAAACTTTGTTCACGGCGTTTTTACGAAAATTGCAAATACAAGTTCAAAAATGGAATCGTGTTGCCATACTAAATTTTAGTGTTTCACACTACCTCACGCGTCGACGTAAGCTTAAATATTGTGCGCGGGCCTTTCCCGAACAAATTTAAAATTTAATTTCAAAAATGGGACCAGTCAAGCAACGCCTTCGTAGAGTTGCCATACAAAAATTTCGTTTTTAACTATATATTTGGGTACTGCCTCAGAATGCGTCGAAGTAAGGAGCTTAAATTTGGTTTTCGGTGTTTTCATAACAATGATAAATAAAATTTCAAAAATTTATTAAATCGGGTTACCTCTTCTTGGTGTTTCCATACAAAACTTTGATTTTTCGCTATATAGCCCCACCTATCTAGGTCTTTATATTATCGTCGGGCTCCCCCCATTAAAAAAAAAAAGAAGAAAATTATTGAGAATAAGCGTTATGAATGGTACTATTCTGTCGTTATAACCGTCATACAATATACCGTATCTGACGTCAATGGTAACCCTATTTCTCTGTTTTGTTTTTATTCTAATATTCTTTCATCTCTGATAGCGTATAAAAATATAGTAGATGTCCTGTTTACTAATAAAATTCCACAAAGGAATGTACGAAAATATTCGTGATGATTGTTCAAATATGATGCACAGTTGCCATGTTGTCGGTGATTAGCAACATCATAGCTGCATAATTCCATAAAGTAGTAAAATCAAATTTCGAAGTTAATGTTAACGTAGTTTCTAAACTACAACTTGTTTTGTAAATTTTATGTCTAAAATACAAAAAATATGTTATGTTTCCTTGAGTTCAGTAGCAATAATTTTGTCAATATAATAATAAAAGACAAAAAAAAATTATAATTTTAATGTCTGCTGAAAATTTTATGCGCTAGTGACATTAATAGTCTCGCGGTTATGCAGTATCCCCGACGATTTATCGCTGTATATCTTTTCGAATATTTCATGCGAGTTGACTCATGTTTTTTTGTTTTTGAAAAATGTTTGATCTTAATATTAAAAATTTTCCATCAGTGAATGAATCATGATTTTTTGCAAATACTTGAATAATTTCTTCAAGTCAACTATAAAAATGAAACTACAATGTTAATCTATGGCAATACTTTTTAGTATAAAAATGGAAGAAATTTCATATATTCCAAGCCTGTTTTTATTTGTAGGTGAATTCCATCAAAAACTTCTAAAATTTTAAAACTATTCTCTTGATAGCCATTCATGTGAGTTCATCATTGAAAAGATGACTTCCTGTCTGAATATAGATGTGACAAACTTTTGATGTAGGTCAGAACTAGACTATACATATTGGTACATACTTCTATCAGAGAGATAAATGAAATTTTCCAATCTCCATAGGATATTTCCCTATAATTAAATTTCATAAAACAAAACCGTTACCTACATAATTTGATTTTCATCCGAAAATTAAATATTTTTTTAATTATTTCTCTATAAGAAGTGCACATCTATTTTTAAAATTCCTTAAAACTTCTATGGCATCACTCATTCCTCTAGTATTCAGTAGAAAGTATAGTAGGTAGTCAGCCCAGAAAATTGAAGAAATCTATCTAAGTGGCGGGAGAATAAAAGATAAATTTTCATGATCATGACACCTCGGCGCGGCATCAATTTAGAATTTGGTTTGCTCGAACATTTCTTATGTTGTGACTGCGGTGATGGAATCGATAAAAACAGCGAGCAAGTGGTACGCGTATGCGTACAACTAACTATATGTAGTCGATTCCTCTAAAATTAATCTTTTGCGTGTAGGTATTGTGAATAATGAACGAAGGTCTAAAAATAGGTCACCGACATCAGAATAATTTTTGGCAACATTGCATGGGATAAATTATTCAAGACTTAGGACGTTCTTATAATCAGAAATGAATCGAAAGATTGCCTAATGCTTTCCATTCTTACGTCATTATGTGTATATGTATGTATATGTGTATTTATGATTGTCAAGTTTAATATAAAATGATTGGAAATATAGATGTTTTTAAATTTTAAAATTTTTTATATATATTTTTTTAATTTTATCAATTAAAATTAGAGTCTGTGGGTGAAGCTGAGAGTATTGGTTTTACGCAGCAACAAAAAGTCTAAAGTCACTTTTGGGCTGCCCCTAAAATACGAAAAAAGAAAAAATATCTCCGGAAAAATTACGAGTCTCTGAACTAAAATTTTTCGATTTCATTAAATTTGAAGTAATCCAAAATTTTCAAAAAATTTTCAAATATGTTCTTATTGTTGCCAAATTTCTTACAAAATATGAAATTTGATATTTCAATATGTTTAAGTTATATGAAACGAAATTTGTCCTATCTGCCAAATTTAAGAGAACGACAATTAGTAGAGTCTTTAAATTCTTATTCTTCTTCGGTATCATCAAGAACAGCAACATTATTCAAACTATTTCCAATTCTTTCAAAACTTCTTTTCTATTATTTCATGTACTCCTCGTGTCGTTTAGACTCGTTCATGCAACATTGCCGCATGTTCCATCTATTTTTATTTTTAGTTGAATATCTTCTGAAGATTCTTCTGTGATTTTCAGTCTTCTGTAGGTATAAGAGGCCCTGAAGAGAAAACTATCGAAAAGCGTGCAAGATAAACGCAGTTTCTTATGGTTGTACCTCCAACTTAAGTTATAAAAAATTATAAAAAAAAAGAACATTTGGACTCTTAAAAGTATGTCTTGTTGTCTTGTTTATCAAAAAGATTATCCTTTTTTTTTTACAGTTTCATTCCACGACTTATTTAGATCATCCCAGCAAACCTTGCGAAGCCAACGCGAATCGCAAAAATACCACAAAGTGTAACATAAATCTCGCTAGTGTATTCATATTAGATCTGAAAGCAATACCTCGAGCGGAAGCAAATTTTGACAGAACATTGTATCACATTGGTGGTATAACTTCGGATTAACTTTACCTTATTTTTCGACGAAAAGTGATAAATTAAAATGTATCCAATGTGAATATAAATCTACTGTGGTAACGATAATTTTAGCGATTCGCAAATTAAATTATTTACCTATGCTTGTAGGTACCTAGCAATCTAATCCAGTTTCCTATAAATGTAGCATCTCATTTTATCCTTAAAGTTAATTAAATGTAACTATAAATTGATCACCTTTTACAATTCATTGATAGAAGTATAATAAATTTTTGATCACGTTGAAATGCAAACTCAGAATGGAAAATAGAACCGAAAGTCTTGAAACTGCAAAATTCTCAAAAGTTCGAGCACAAAATAGCGCACATGCACGTGTTTATGAAAGATAAATAATAGAGAAGAGAATTTATATTCGTTTTTGTTTCGCTTTTATATCGCTTCGATAACATAAATAATATTTAGCTCTATTGTCGCTTAAGTATCGCTGTTGCAGATGTTCGCTAAATTGTTTGCTAAGGTGTAATTTTCAAAAATTTTATTGTTATGATTTGGTATGTGCTCATTTTAACATAAAATTATTTCTGTCTATTTTATTTTGTCCATTAGCGGCATTTGCTATATAATGAAAGTTTTGACTTTTAGCTATGATTGATCCACTCACCATGATATTCTATGATCTACTTTTTTTTTTTTTTTAATTAAAGAACGCCCTTGTTTGATATTCTCAAAAAAATTTTTTTTGTTCAGAATTTTCTTTCTCTTCTTATATACTGCTTTCTAATGTAAGTAAAATTTATTCCTTCTATGCTTTATGCTGCCAACTATAGATTTCAAAATGCAACGTTCTTTCATCAACGTTCTTTTTTTTGAGTACCCTTTTTTTCCACTTCTTTTAAAATTTTTTATTTCTTTCTAAGAAAAAAAGTTGACTATAGATAGTGCTTTTCTGGGAGGCTACATAAAATTCGAATAATCTCTCTGCCGTCCTAATGCATTTATAAAATGTGTAGCGTATATTCTTATAATAAAAAAAAATTGTAGTTGCCAAATTTCACAGATACTTTAATATGAACTAAAATTAAAAAAACAAATGTACGCAGCAAAGTTCCAAGACTGGTAGGTACACAACACAAATATTTAGGTATTTTGGGAATATCTTCTATTAGATTTTCTTCAAACCATTAAATTCTGGGGAATTTTTTTAACCTAAAATTTGAAAATATCTGGGAATGAAACCGAAAAGTTCGCAATAAATTGTAAATATATTTTTTGCGGGGGAAATTCGTTGTCTTTCACAAAGAACGCAATTATAAATTGACATAACATGCATTACTGAAGTGTTAAAAATCCACACTGGATGCGCCAATAAACATCAGCATCCTTGGACAGTCAACGTGTGGTGGGGAATAATTCGTGACAAGCTCATCAGCTCCCACATCATTGAAGATAACTTGGAACGATCATATCTACAGAGATCTTCCGGAAATATTACTTGAAAACCAAAAAACGAAAGGGTGATTTTTGTTTTGCAAATGTGTTACGGAATCGAATGTATGTATTGGTTCTCAATTAAAAAAATTAGAAATATTAATTTTCATCTATTATGAATCGAAAAAAAAAATATTTAAATAAAAGTTTTATATGTATCTTCTGACGTAGGTTATCCGAATATGCAATTAAAAAGCGGGGTTCTTATATCAGATTTCAAAAGTACCCCCACTCTACTCACAAGGGAATAAGCAGGGTCTAATTTTAGCACTAATGTATTTCCCTCGAGATACATAAAACAATTTATTTCGAATATTTTTCCAAAGGATCCATCTTTCTTTACATATTTAAAAATTATAGGTTTTGAAGAATAAATATTTTCCAATAAAATTTACCCCATAAAATACAAAAAGTTTAGGGAAGAAAAAGAAGAAGACAAAGGTTGTAATGCTTAGTTGACGAGATTGTAGTTCATTTGGTAAAAAAAAAAAAATAAAAAAGGGAACTGTATTTGATGAAAAATGGCAACAAAGCAAATGGAAGTAGGTTTTTAATGAAACAATAGATGAAAATAGAGAACATATTGTGGAAAATTAGAAACTACATATGTAGGTACATAGTTATTATAAATTTTATAGAATAAACTCAAAAACTTTGTGTTAAAAATATCAGAATATACTTGAGTCCAATCGGAATTATACTATTATGTCCACAATCTTCTCTCTCTGCGTTTGTTGTATTAAGATACAGTGAACATTTTTTCCACCAATATACAGGCTGCTTCCTCCATGGTGGTCAGAAGTGCAGGAGGTGATAGTACTCACCTAGTTAAACAAAAAATTGTATGGCAGGGAGGGGGGTGGGGCATATCAACCGTTTAGGTTTTTTTCACAAAATACCCTGTATCTTAAAAAGTACAGGGCGTACGGTAACAGTTAAGAGCCCATTGTATGTAGAACTTCATGGCCATTCCAACAACTGGTCAACTAGCCCGGTACTCCTCTCATCAGAAGCTTTTGTGGTCTAAACTAAGAATTTCGGATATTCTTACCCTTTTTTTTCTTTGACCTCAAGTTTTTTTTTGCAAAAAGGTCATTAATATAACTTTCTTTTATAAAAACTGTAAACTGTAGACTCTTCTCTTTAATTTGACCTTTTAAGCCCTATGTGGTATCTACAGCCGCTAAGGAGTTATTAGCTCATAATTGAAATCAGCTTTTTTTTTTAATCACGCTTTAACTCCGAAACGGATGATATGCGCCCCCCCCTACCTTACAAATGCTGCTCTACTGACCACCATTAAAGAAAAACCCTATATACATGACCCGCCCGATCCCCTCTCTTCAGAGTATCCCCCCGAACCATGAGTCACCACTACTGAATAATACATTAATAATAATTAAAAAAAAAACAAAACCAGAAACTAATCACCCAACATTTTCTTGAAACAATCAACGGAATTTTTATTGTTCCTAAATATCGCCCTCTCCTTAATTACCCACAAATACTTCAACGAATAAATATTATTGATTCTAATAAAATTCTCTCCTACCATAATTTCTATAATTTTGTTTTTTTTTTTCAATAATTAAGATTTCCTCTTCTTGTGCATATAATTTTCTGCAATATCAATTTAAAAAAATTAACTCTAATTGAAATACCCCTCAAGTTCCATTACACAACTCAACTCAAACGAATCCATTGCCGTTTGTTTTTTTATGTAACATTTGCATGCTTGCCTAAGAGTCCTTTGTTTTGTATTCACAACCTTAAAAACAAAAACGAACAAAAAAGAACGAAATATTCACTTTTCTCTCAAACAGCAACTAACTTTAAGTGGCATGCAATTATATGTATGTACGTTCAGTAGCTAACTTAGGTACGTAGATATTTAGAAAGATATTTATCAAATGAAACCGACTACAAAATTAGTGCCTTCCCAAAATGCTATTATTTTCAGAAAGTAAAAACAAAAAAAAATTGCTATAATCAGTCTGCAATTTATTTTGTTGCTTGTTTTTTTCTTGTTTTTCTTCCTTTTTTTGTATAAACTTTAAAATGCAAGCGCGCATCATATATATAGTGAAGAAAAATGTTGTGCAAGCTTGCGTGTAATTTGTTCATAAAGTAGAAAAGCCTCATTAACTGGGAAAAATGCCATAATCCTTATAGAGTCCTCTATATAGGGTCTTATATGCGGTTCCTATAATGTTCTCCCTATTTGTTATGTGTAATAATGCGAAGTCTGGAAAAGTGAAATAGCCTACCCCCTGCCTACCTACCTCTACTGATAAAAATATATAGACATCATTTCGTATAGTATACACAGGCATGCATACTCGTTTGAATTGAAATATTTTTGCTCCCTATTTTACGTATTTTATAAAACTTCTTAGCTTATACACACACACAAATTTATATAATATATATATATATATTTGTGGATTTATGTGTTAAGCTATACTTTCTATGGCTGATTAATTATCCGGTAACCTCACAATAATTAATTTTAGAAAGTTTTCTAATGAACGCTTAGCCTCACTCACAATAGAGTTTCCTTCTATGTTGCATGGGGCAGGCCTGTTAATTAAAATGTACAAGGTGAAGATTGCATAAATTGTACACAGTTTAGCTAGCTAACTGCACGTACTAGTTACACGTGTGCTCGCTAAGTAAACTTTCTGTTTTTAATCGAAATTAAAAAGTTAAAAACAGAATGTACATATGAGCAGAGATTGAGGTAAGTGCTAATTGTGTTTAGAGGATATTTCGAAGACCTTGAACGATTACATGAGGAATAATTGACGTGAAGTGCAATGCACTTGTAAAAAAGTTTGAACCTTTGAAAAAGGGTATAATAAATATCATCGAGATATTTGTGGTATGATTAACTATAAGTAAAATTTAAATATTTGAGAACTATTCCGGAATTATACCCTGATAGACATGGTAGTCGAGTCCATGAATACTCGATGAGTATTCAAATGAACGTCTTGATGAAATTTTATCGAGTTAAAAACAAAACTGAAAAAAAAAACTTTTATTTACTTGTTCGCATATAGTGTGCATGAGATACTTCATCTTTTTCATATTACAATATTAGATGAGCACGCCGATGAGTACATATAATGAGTATCACGATGAGCTTATTAATGAGCATATCACCGAGTTATAAATGAATATATCAATGGGTTTCATTATGAGTTCATAAATAAGCGTATCAATTAGTGTCATGATGAGCTCATATATTAGGATTTAGTCGTTATGGACCAATTCTTTGTAGCTGGCGTATTAGTGGACGTGATCACCACTGTCCTTGTGGTGGCCAGCTACGTTATCTTGAAGCAGCAGGGAACTACGACAGCAGAAGTGTATGTTTGTCACTAGAGATCTATAGATTTGAGAAATTGAGAACCAAACGTTGTTGTCTCGATCTCCTGGTAACGGGTGCTCAAATGTCCGGTAAGTTAGTTGATTGTAAGTGGTCAGCACCTGTTCCTGAAAAGTATAGAAATCGCCAGTCTACCTGTGAGACTGGGATGGGCTTATCAGATAAATAGCGCTGCAGGTCCAGACTGTCCCTATAACATCCTGTATGAGTATCGGTATTTGGCTGGACCCAAATTTCTCTTGAAGGTTGTGTATCTGTTCAGAATGCCGAATAGTTTTGATTCACCTGGTCCAGACTGTCCCTGTAACAACATGAAAGCCGGTCGCACCTATGCACTCTTCATGTCTGTGGCCTGATAATACGGATGTCTGTTGCTAAGTGAAGGTTAGACTCCATGTCGATGAGGCCGAAGCGACAATAACAGCAGTAGTGCTGAACTGCAGAAGACTACCTATAGTAAGCCTTAGTAACGGCTGTAGCAGTGCTTTCTATAATTGCCCCTGACTCTGATCGGGGAAGCAAACAAATTCAGGATCTCGGAAAAGAAAAATTATATAATTTTGACAAATAAAAACACATCAATGCTTCAGTCTTCCTTTTAATTTAATTATCTAGTGAGGAACTTCCATCCTATTTGTATGTTGCACCGATTGTAGTTTGTTTTCTTACTAAGAAACATTATTTTATAAAACATGAGCAACGCATAACATATAAAGCCCGGTATGGCAGAGCCAAGGAATGTTTGTTCCTATACAAAAACTATGTAAAAAAAAGTCATGAAATGCGCAAAGAATTTTTTTTTCTTTGTCGATTCCTTGAAGCAGTATGCTTGAGAAAAGTTATTCGTACAGAAAAACTCTACTCTACTACAAAAATAGGTTGTTCTATTTGGAATAATTGAAAAATTAATGGAATGAACGGCCATTTTGCAAGGTGAATCAATTTTAACTGATAAATGGTGGAATATAAATTGTCTTACGTTTATCTTCATTTTTCATTCGAAATTATCCATTTCGTCACTTTCTTTATTACATCTTTATTGTCTGAGATACCACATAAGTATCAAATCGAAATTGTCAAAAATTTCTTGATCTAATGTGAGCTTTTCTTCAAGAAATAAGTTGAAAAATTCCTTGACCGAATTCCTTGGCTCTAGCATACCGCACTTAAGACTGGTTGACAGGATAATAACATAACATAATTTTTTGTTCCGGACACTAAAATCCAGGCCTACTTACATAACCTTTTCCAATTGTCAAAGTTGCTTTCGAATTGCATTTACGAAGACCATAGACAAGTTAATGCTGCCTAACGCCGTTTCCGACGTACAGATGGCTCTGTCCAGCTACCACCAGCGTATCAATGAGCATCACGATGAGTTCATAAATGAGAGTCACGATTCATTTATTACTAGATTTTACGATTGATTTCATATATTTTTCGAATTCAAACTCTGGATTGAAATCAATCTCAGCTATTTTTCAGTTTAGATGTTTTCTAAAATGAATCTCCATGATTATGCAGGATCCTGCATAAGAGTTGGTATAATCCAGCGGCAGTAGCAAAATATATTTTCAAAGAAGCTACTGCTACAGGAAGCATGGAAAACGAGGTCGAATAAGAAATAGGATGAAACCTGCGGGGACGCTGAAGTGCAAGGATTTAGGCATAACATCCTGTTCGTTTAATTTAAAATGTACAAATTTAAAAATTAATTTAAGATCTAATAAATTGCAAAAATAAATTGAAATTTTCCTAGTAGAAATTATAGTTTTAGTATATATGGAGCAGTTTCCTGGTATTTAATGAGGCCTTCGACGAGATTTACTGAATGTTCATCGGAAAGCTCATCAAGACTTAATTTTCAATATATGTTTTTTCAACAATTACAAATACCATGTTGCTTTTTAAATCAAATTTGTAATGAATGGTTTTCATAAAAGCTTTCTCGTGGAGGGGGGGCAGAATAAATGATAAAACAGTGAGCAATTTCTACCAAGGTAATTTATGCATTTTAAATTAAATAAAAATAAAAAAATATGGATGAAGTATTTCTTTCCTTAAGATCTTCATGTCTTGGAAGCCAGAGTGCATTATAGAGTAATTTGACAGCTTTCTGTTGTAGATTCTTTAATTTCAGGTGGTTTTTTCAGCTGGAGCAAACTCATTGTTTAATCATTCTTGACACAAATCTTGTGAATCTTTGTATCTTGTGATTCTACGTGCATAGTCAAATTTTCTCCAAAAGCAATTTTTTTCCCTTAGTGAAAGATATAAATGTGGTGGCTCTATCTACAAATTCAAAAAAGCTTTAACGTTTTTTTTTTTATATTTTAACGTTTGTTTATGTTGATCAGACATCAAATATCTGCGCAGCCTATTGGCATTAGCAATTGATTATAGTCTATGATGAATAAAGCAGCCCAAAAGCATAAACTCTTTGTTATATGAGCGGCTAATAGAGCATTTACTCCTGTACAATTAATGAGAGCGGTTACCAGATCTCTCTAATAAGAAAAACGACGATTTGTTTTTTATATCCAATGTATAGATCAACTACTTCTGTTTATTCAATTAGCTTAGCTTATTTATACAAAATTTATACCTAATCGATAATTGGTAAAATGTGCTTACATATATTTTTACAAATGCATGACCCATATCGGCGCTTTGTTTATACGATCTTAATGTCGCTGACCGCACATGCATGGGTCGAAAATGATGCGTTGCACATTCTTCTGATTTGGGTTTTGCGTCACTTTAGGATATTGCAAGATATTGCTTCCATCAGAAATGCTTGACCCATATAATTGTTTATTTATGAAAATAGTGCGTTGAATTTTTGTGTATTGCAAGATATAGCTAGACATCTTATATGATTTTGCTAGGCATATTACATGATAGTGCCGAGCCAACACATTTTTACAAAACTTAAAATGTATGCCCATGTAGGTCCTTACATTTCGTGCTTGAGTAACACAAAATATTACTTGTTCCTTCTGTAAGATTTCCTTTTCTGATGTTTTTATGTATTCAACAATATAAAATCTTGCTTCAATCATGCTTCTGTATAACTATTACTCTATATCGCATTGAAGGTTTGATAAAATTAAGTGAGAAGAGTAAATGCTACTTTTCCAATCTCAACCTCAGTATAACATAAAAACTTCAACGTTGTGAACTTTGCCAATTTTTGCAAAACATAATTAAAAGCTTCTAACATAAACTGCCCACTTTCTGTTGGTATTTTTTTAGTGTCGAATTTGCAAATTGATGAAAAATTTATAATCCCACACCAAAATTATTAAGATTTACTAAATTCAAAATTAGTAAATTAAAAAAAAAATCCCCTTCACCTTTTTCTGTATAAAATGCATCGACTAAATTGCAACAAAACAAATACTTGTCAAACCTGGGAAAGTTAGAACAGAGTTGAGTCGACTTTAGCTTCACTTTAACCTGCCAACTTTTCTAATAGGTTCCAGGTAACCTCATTATTTATTCTACTTGAACTAACAACGTTGAGGTTTAGGAGAACGGTATTGGGAAAGTTAGCATTGTTTTCCCGAGTTTATTCTTTTGAAAATTCGTAAAGTGAGATCTGTTGTCAAAAGAGGTTTCGTGTGCTCTTCCTATCCCTTCCCAGTTTGATTAAAAATACTCATTAACATACTTACCATTTCTGCCCAAGACTCTGCATAGAGTTACATATTCATAAAGAAATCACGGTTTACATTAATCAGTATAATATTTAATTGTTATTGCAATATGATTTTGGTATACCTTAAGGTTCAATCTTGGCCCCACTTCTTGTTGTTTTGTTCTGAATTATTCCTATTTCTGTTACAGTTTTAAGTTTTGTGCGGACGATGCCCAACTGAATATTGTTAATTGTACATGTAAATGCATATAATCCAACAAGGATGTGAAATGCTTATGTAATGTGCTCAAAACAATTTTAGAGCTCTTTTTTAATTTTCCCTAAATAGTTCTGAATTTCATGAAATTTAAGTACCATTTAATTTCAGCGTCGTAAAAGTTTGTCTAATTTTTTTATTCTGAGACTAAAAGATAGTATCAAACACGAAATTGCTATTAATGCTAAAAATGCTAAAATTTCCATAAAAAAGTCCTCCAAAACACTGTAGGCGGCCTTTTACAAAAAACAAAAAAGGTTAAAATTCGTATGCAGCCTAAAGCTATCTCACATTCATCTTTTGATATAATTGTGTGTAATGAATAAGTGAGATATTCCAAAATGTACTCAACAAGCAAAAGGAAAAGATCTAAAAAAACAAGAAAATTTTGATGAATTTCACCCTGGGGTTATAGCGCAGACATTTTACCATTACCCGTTATACTACATAGCCGCCCTTTTATAATTGAAGATAATGAGAAAATCGTGCCTGAATGTGCTTGAGAATTTTTCATGACTTCCTTTTTGTCGTCCTGTCTTTGAAAGAGGAACAACAGCAGCAGCACAGTAGCAGGAGCAGCAGCAGTAGCGAAGGAACATTTATCCTTTCGTCGTTGTTGACTAACTGCCGAAAAAGGCTTTAGTAAGTGTACACGCCCAAGGCATATGAAGTGTTAAAAGAAATAAAAGAAAAATAAAAACAAAAAAACAAGGAAAACTTTAAAAAAAAAACAACCAAAGCTGCAAAGATGGCAAAATTGTTGGAAAAGGGAAAATATGGCGAAGTCACGTAAGGATGGAAGGTTAAAGTTTCCCACCCAAACGAACTTCCTGATATTATCAGTTCACAAAAAAGCGTGGAGTTTTCTTCGTTTTATTATTTTTTTCGCTTTGTTTTTTTTTTTTTTTTTTTTTTCTTTTGAGTGGGTGTGGACAAAAAATTTGACATTCACATCGTCTGACATCGTGGTGGTTAATAATTGAAGCTAATGAAGCTATGCTAATTACGTTATTACATTACCATAGCTGGTAGGTACTCTACTCTACTACCCTGTCGGTTTAATAATAATTGAGAGAATAGCCGGCGGGGAGGGGGAATGTTGTTGTTTTTTATGGAAAATTATGTAACTTACCATTGCTGTTGATGGGGTTTTATTAAATTCTAGGTGGAAATGTGATTCTCTTAATGCGATAGGGGAGCTGAAATTTTTATCTGATTTTCAATGTTGGTTATAAATATATTCAGTGAAATGTGAAAATATTTTCCTGGCTTAATTAATTACTTTTGTACTTACAACAAGTTTATTATTACGTAATTTATATTTAACGGGATATATATATATATACTGTAAAATTGAAGTCCTGCATATTGTTAGAATGTTCTACGTTCTATATTCCTCTGGGAAATGGGGTTAGATTGAGATGTTTATGACCGTTTTGTATTTTTAACAACTGCTATAATTAGAATTAGAATTTTAGTTGGGCTTCAAACCATCATATCGACAACATGCTAGATGGAAAAATAGGATTGACGTAAAAAAACCGAAAAGGTGATAAAATGTAATCATTGAAATATCTTTGAAATATCTTTTTCAAATATTTTATACCAGGAAAAAAAGTGGAGTTTTTTAAATGTTGGTTTTGATTTAGGTTTAGTTCTCCCACCTTCGCGAACCAAAGAAATATCGTTTTGGAGTCGAATTTCTCTCTCCAAGAGATAAATATATTTCACAGAACAAAATCTCTATATTTTGTTTGCGTTTCTTTTCCTTTTTTTTAAGTTTAATGCCATTGGTCCATATCTACCATATCTACAATTGTTGTCTCAGCAGACCACAGTTTCCTACCCAATTAAAATGAGCTAGAGCTCCTATTCCTAAGAAAGCGTCATCTTCTCAGCCAAGCGATTATCGCCCCATTAGTCTACATAATTTTCTGGCCAAGGGATTGGAAAAGTTCTTATATCAGCAAATTATGGATTATGTAAGATGAATCAAATATAGTCAGTTTGGCAGTCTGGCTTTTGACCGGGGCAAAGCTGTGAGACTGCTCTCTTAAAAGTTGCCACAGATATTTATGATGCTTTTGACAGTGATGACTTGGCAATATCGGTTTTTCTTTACTTTAGTAAAACATTTGACTCTGTTAATCATATAAAACTAACTTCTCATCTACAGCTGGTAAGCTGATTCCCTGTTTCTTGACGAATCGAAGTCAAATGGTGAAGGTGGAAGAAACTCTTTCTAATCCGGCAGATCTGTTCTAAGGTGTCATTGCAGAAACTTTTAGTAGGTACATACTTTGGTTAAGATCTATTTTTGGTACACGATTATATTTTATTCTCCATGATCTACCTGTTTTTTTTACAGATTGTCTCTCGATCCAATGGAATTTGTATAAATATTTATTAATAACTCTGGCTTAAAATGCTGTGATACGTTACAGATCGCATGATTTTTCAATTTTCACGCACTACATAGAAATTAATGTGGAAGAGAATTATTTTTTATTTGTGGATCCTGAGTCTTTTTAGATAGGATTTTCTTCTTGAAATTTACGGACAGGATCGTATATCTAAATGCCTTAACCTTAAAGGCTGACGCTCTTGTGCTTTCTTGACAATAAATAGAGCCGACACGATCGACATTTATGGGATAAATCATTGAATGCAGGCTGTATCGGGGTTATAAATTCCAGGGATATCCTTACTATATTTTAATTTTTATAGTGGAATATAACAATAATATATAACAATAATGTATTCCTGTGGAAAGTTAAAAATCAACCACCCTATATAGCACGTACCATTCGACCTTTATTATGAATGGAATTCTTTTTGGCAGACAACCAAGTCTATATAGGTACAAGGATTCTGCTAGTGATGATTTGTGTAAAATTTGCGATATGTTTACTTCTTTTTTTGACATTGCCACTGCTCGTCAAATTTTAACCTAAAATAGCAACTTCAGTCATATGAACGACTCTCATTCACTATACCTTCAATTTCAGAAGTGGGTATACTCGATTATATTAATGGGCTTCCAAATGACTTCACAACTGGTCCTGATGGAATGCCTTCTGCCTTCTTTAAGTCATGCTGCCTTGCAATGGCAAGTCCACTGAGAATTATTTTCCAAATATCGCTGGATAGTAGTTGTTTCCCGGAGCTATGGAAAAACTCATTTATCATACCTATCCACAAAAAAGGTAGTAAAAATGAAATTTATAATTATAGCCCTATTGCAAAACTATCTTGCATGTTCAAATTATTCGAATCTATCATTAACTGTCAACTATCAACTTCCTGTAAGAATTTGCTCTCTGCAAACCAACATGGGCTTATTTCGGGCAGGTCTACAACCACGAACTTACTGGAATTTGTCTCGGATATTATCGACGGGTTGGCAAAAGACTATCAGACAGACTGTATTTATACAGATTTTAGTAAAGCGTTCGACAAGTTATCTCACTCCGTGATATTCTTTAAAATGGAAAAGTATGGGTTTCCCCCAACATTTCTAAAATGGACAGAGTCTTATTTAGATAACAGAATATTCCAAATGTTATTCCGCCATTCCATCTCTAGAGTCTTGAAGGTTTCGTCTGGCGTACCTCAAGGCAATCACTTGCGCCCGTTGTTCTTTATTCTGTCTATTGACGACATTGTCTCTGTGGTGAGGTACTGTAAGGTCTCGATTTATGCTGACGATGTTAAACTTTTCGCTCAGATTAAATCTGTTCACGATTGTGAATAGGTACACAGTGACCTTCAAATTTTACAATTGGTGCGAGAGCAATAATTTGGTACTCAATATTGACAAATGTGAGGTTATGACTTTCCATAGGAATCAGACACCAATCACTTATGATTATGAGTTCTCGGATTCCTCGATTCGCCGTGTGAACTCTGTCTTTGACTTGGGTGTCAAATGTGACCACAGATTGAATTTTATCTCCCATATAAACTATATGGTATCAAAGAGTAGTTCTATGCTGGGTTTTATAAAACGTTGATCCCGAGAGTTTCCGAAGCCTACCATAACATTGCATTTGTACACTTGCTTTGTGAGACCGCTTCTTGAATTCGCTAGCCACGTCTGGTCTCCATTTTACTGTACACACATCGACCACATCGAATCTGTTCAGAGAAACTTTTTACGATTTGCTCTCAGGCACCTACCCTGGAATAATTTAGTAACTCTTTTACCCTATGAGGATCGCTGGAAGCTTTTAATTTGCACTCGCTTAAGAAACGTTGCATGGTTGGCAATCTACTTTTGTGCATCAACTCTTAAACGGGAATATTGGTCCTCCGTTATTACTTAACAACATCTCTTTCCGTGATAGTACTCCTCATCTACAGCTGTTGAGCTGATTACCTGTCTCCTGACGAATCGCAGTCAAATGGTGAAGGTGGGAGAAGCTCTCTTTAATCCGGCGTATCTATCCCCAGGTGTCCCTCAAGCAACAATCCTTGGTCCATTTTTATTTATCCTGTACATAAACCACCTGCTAAGTGCTATTAAAAATTGCTCTCTTCATTTATACGCTGATGATGTCCAGATATACCTTAGTAGACCTATAGGACTAATGGAGGATTGTGTCTATGGGGTCAGTGAGGATTTGCAGTCCAAATTAAACTGCTTAGCAATTTATAAGCGTACTCTAGAGAAATTCGAGCTTCCCTCTGTGTCTTGAACAGCACAGTCCTGGATATGTTGACTCAGTCAAACATTTGGGAATCAAAGTTCAGCTGCTACACCTACATTGCAAATATGATGAGACAGATATATGGTGCTCTGTGGCATTTGTATATTGGCTCAAGCTCCATGTTAGTGGATTTTAAATTGAAGTTGGGTAAGTCAGTAATTGTAGCACATTTTACATATGGCAGTTTAATATTCAGCAAACTTGCGTTCAATGATGTTACTCGATGCAGTTATAAGCTCACTCGTAGCACTGACATATCAGTGCATGTAACATCGATCCTGGGCACATCCCTTGAAACATATCTAGCTAGACGACAACTTACCCAGCTTATTTATATGAGCAACTGCAGTTCTTTCATTCAATCAGAAATTCTCAGCATTTTATCCCAAGACACATTCCATAGTATGGTGAACGTTCTTACTTTATCTAGGTTGCTCATAAGTGCTATTCTCTTCCTAGTAGTCCCTTCAGTGGGTTCCTGGTTACATTGGGATCATGGGAAATGAAAAGGCTTACCTTTTAGCTAGGGTTGGCTCTGATTCTCCGTTCCTCGGTACGGAATCCGCCGTAGGTTTTGCCATCTCGGGCTACGGGTCTCTTATCAAGGCGGATATTCATAGGAAGTATCAGCAGAGATGGCAGAATCTGAGTATTTGCAGAAGCACAATAATTTTTCTTGATGAGCCTAATAGAAATATATCTAATTTTCTCTTGGGGCTCGGAAGGAAATAATGTAGAACTGGTTGGCAACATCACCGGCCACAGCTAGCTTCACGCCCATCTAACAAGAATAGGAGTTTTTGACAAACCTTAGTCTCTGTACTGCCTGGAAGGGAGGCCTGGGTCAACCGAACACTTTTTGTGTGCTTGTGCTGTCTTCCTCCGGAGCAGGCTAGATACCCTATCTGTAAAGGAGTTGATAAACCTTCCTCACCAACACCTGATGCGCTTCATTAAGAGAAGGGGAAGGCTTTGGTGATAGGGCTTCTAGCAGTATAGCACAATGGGTCGCTCTGACCTCGGTGCTTAGCATCTCTCGTACCAGTGGCCTTAAAAACAAAACAAAAAAATATTAAAGGTGAAGGTTCCAGCAAGGCTTTTTCTAAATTGAGCAATAATTTGATTTTTTGAGGGTGAATGGTGCACAGAATTTTTAAATTATTTAATTAGGCTACTCTCCCTCTTCTTTTTAGTATTTAGTTTTTATATTTTAAAGTTTATAGATTTATTATTGTTTTCTACATTTTTCTTCTTTTGTGTATACCAATAGTATAAGTACTGTAATAAGATTTTGGGTACATCACCAAATAAATTATTATTTATTATATATTTTTTTACTAAAAATAATGAACATACATTTTCTGTCTAGAAGGGAACTGAGATAATATGCAGAATTACAGGTTACAGAGATGATAGATTATTTTTCTTCAGATTTTTAAATGAACAACTTGTAAATTATCAATTAGAAATGCCGTTTCCTTTTGCATAGAACACATAAATACACAGCATGGTATTCCTGTAATTTTTCTTTCGCAAAAATACGTTACACATTTTTTGTTTAACAAATTTTCACGAAATTTCAATCTAAAAAATTCATACATCCGGTGTTATATTTTCAAAAGGGCTGTGTGTGGATAGTTAAAAATAACTGTTTTTTTAATCTAGCATCGTAACATCTGCTGAAATCTTTTAAGTTCACTCGCGATTTCTCTTTCAGAGAGAAAAATGCAATAATATTGTTTTTAGTAAATTTATTTTTATCTATACTTTTCTTTTTTATTTAGTTTCGCTAGAAAAAAAAATTTGGACTTGCATTTATTTTTTTTATTTTTGGTACAATTCAAAAGAAATCCGTGAGCATTTTATACTTTGTCCTAAATAAATTCAGCTAATAATTATTTTGTTACTATAATTCAAATTTGCAGAAGAAAAAACAAAAAAACGAAAAATAAATAAATCCCAAAGGTAGTAATTTCCTGAGAATAAATTTAGGCCCACGATTAAGGGGGCAAATTGAAGTAAAAGCTATTCAAGAAGAAAAATCGTACGAAATTACTCTCTGCAATATGAAATGCCAATTACCATTACTAACTTACTCATAAAAAATGTAAAAATCATTTGGATTTAGTCTCTTCCATAATTTCAAATTTTGATATTTTCTAATAAAAAGTTCTATATATATATATAGATATACAGTTCGAGGCGTAAAGTACCCCCCCCCCCCCCCCAGTCGTTCCATATAAAAATCAAGATTATTGATTATCTCAATTATTTTCATTCTATCAACCAAGCCAGCAGAGGAAAGCAGAGTATTTTCTCCATGAATTCCTCTAATTGAAGCAATTTTTCCCGGATCGAAATTCTGAATTCTGTAGGCTTCGTGAAAGCTGCTTGAGAATCTCCTCTCTGTCAGGGATAGAGCTTATTACCATGAACAACTTCCATTACTCATATCTCAGCAATCGTCTGTCTGGCCTATATATCTTTTATCACTGCCTCCCCCCAATGATATTTTGTATTACTCTGATCTTCCTTCCAGTTTGACTGTGTTGGACCCCATTTTGGGGTAGGGGGCGTATACTGTGTCTTAATTAACTGGGAAAATATCCAGGCCGAAGGCAGTTGAATTGGATACTACAAATATATTGATATGAAATTTCTACTCTACTCTGTGTGTTGTGTTTTTTTTTTCATTCCAGTGGATGTACTGCTTGGGGAGGTGGGCGGAGGAATACAAAATCCTATTAGACTCCCTATGGATTCTGTTCCTTGGGGTCTTAGTTGGCAATTAACTTTCTTTTTTTTTTTTTTTTTCATATCGATTCACAAAAACAAAAGCAGATTCTTTTTGGTATATAAAACGGATGAAAGCGGTATGCTGTTCATCAAAACTGCCTCCCTCGTTTGTGTGTAATTATTATTTGCGTTAATAAATTAAATCGCATAATTACCAACGAAAAAAAAAAGGTTGCTGCCCGCAGCAACACAATAATATAATAGAGAGAGGGAGATAGCGAAAGAGATGGGATCAGAACGATAACAATTCGGAAAACCACGACATTTCATTGTGTGCATGAACTTCCTTTCGTGACGGCAAGGCAAGGCAAGGGCATTCCAATTTAAGTAGTTAGATGAGGAGAGTAAAACGAACAGAAACTCCCCTCAGGCAGAATGAAGGAAAAATTAATGGCATGCTCGATTTTGTGTTTTTTTTTTCCTCCTCGTGGACTAGGTTAAATTTATCCGAAGGGTTAAAAAAAAAATACTTAGAGAGTGTGGCGGAGAAGGCCTAAAAACAGTGAACCCTGCTAATAGGATCAACAGATTTCAATGTTCTTAAATACACCCGGAGGGGGGTGGCGGCATGGAGGTCTATTTGAAATTGAAACCTAACGACGTGTTAAGTAGGTCCTTTATGGGTATATCACGGTCACGTGGGATTATTCACGACTTCACGAACCCATAATTTTCTTTATCTGAAGATTAGAGATAGATAAACCACCCCACCTCGCGTCTATTTCTCTCCTCCCATAAATGACATGAATATTTGTAAATTTTATCGGCACGTAAAAGATTTTTCTTCGTTTTTTTTTTATGGATGTAACTGTAAAATGTGGAAATTTTCATTTTGTGGTGTTATGGTGTTTTAGTTTAATGTGTTTTTTTTTTTTTTTAACTTTTAAGTCGATACTATAAACGGAAAAATTTGTATGTTTTCATAGAAAATAACGTAGAAAAATTATATTAAGGTATGAAGTTATGCATTTCACATAGAATATAATAGATGGCGCTAGAGTCACTTTCATTATTTGACCTTTCAATAAAAATAAAGCAATTTTGTTTATGCCGTAACGGGGAAAGCCCACTTTTAGGCCCTACACCTCCAGACATGAGAGATGTGGATGACTTTCTTGCATGAAAAAGTGGACTTTCTACTTCTCGTGATTGCGAGGAATTGGTGAGTCGTGGATAATGACTTTCTATGAGAAAAAGGTTCACAACGGAGCACTAATGGCCATGGTAGAAAGAACTGCAAAAAAGTGGAAAATGTAGTGGCTGGTTTGTATGTGCCCCAAGTGCATGGAAATGAGTTTTTCGGCGAAAAAAACGTATAGAGGAAGTTTTCTGAACCGAAGAAAAAGTTCACCAGCCGATAGTACTCAGCGAAACCTTATATTTTATATAGGTACAACTTGCGGAATTGGAAACACCAGCCCCCTGCCCGTAGTCCCTACCACCAACCTAAAACTATGCAGAGAAAAATTCTCTTCAACGAATTGTAGCTGGTAATGAGATGAGGCGAGCGATGAAATCGGTTTTCCGAGCGGACATAACTCTACCGAGTTTATGGTGCGAAAATCTAGTACCTCAGTTCGAATAAAAAAGTGAAAATGTGAGTATGAGGATGGCTATAAATAGCTATTTATGCTTCCGAGTATAGGAGTGTGGGTATTCAAACTTCTTCTCAGGACCTAAGGAATTCGATTCTATACTAGATTTCCCAAAATGGACTAGATCAAACCTTGACCCCCACCCCAAGACCTCCCCCGCTTAAGTGAAATAAACGTTAATCCAATATGTTCGGCGTTTAAGACATCTCTCATGTCTGGAGTTGTCGGACCTAAAATAGGTATTCCTCTTTCATCCTAGATATAATGAGTTTTAGTTAAGAGCTGAACTACAAAAAAAAAAAAATGCACGTGGTATTTATGTATATGTATATGATGGTTTCGGAAGCTAGTCATGGAACGACGAACCTTGATTAAATCAGATTTGATTCTATTATAATTGTTAAAAAAGGTCCACAAAAATCTACATTCTTATAGTAAAATCATTAGAAGCTTAAACATATGTAGTTGAGCGGTAGTTTATACAAGAACCATTGTTGTATATATTTTTCTCTTCAATAAAACCCACTCCATATAATTGGTATTTATTTATTTACGTTCATCAAATACTGATTACCTACTCCAAAGCATTAAAAATAACCTAGAAAAAAAATTTATTTGTTTAAAACGCAATTAATACGGTTTGAGGGAATTAAAAAAAAGTGGAGTGTGCAAGAATAAAAAATTATAAAATTCTGAAATAATTAAAGAAATTTAATATATCCAATATATCCAATGCCCTCTTTTTCATAAAAAGACAGTTATTTACAAGACTAGACTAGCGTACTTAAAAAATGTAAAACAGATCGATCGTCAAAATCCTCAGCCATATTTTTTTTACATAATCAATAATAGCATCAAATTAATCCTCAAAGTATGAAAACAGTGTTAAGAAGAAAAACTTAAGTAATTGGTTTTGTCCAAGTCTAGATAAAGCGGCTAAAGTTAAAATTCAATGGAATCCTTTTGCATACAGACATTGCACTTATCAATTTTCAAATAACGAATTTTAACAGAGGGCCATTGTTGAAAAGCAATTAAGTCCAAATTTAAAAGATCACAGACTAATTTACTAGTACAAAAAATACAGATACAATCTTTTGCTATATTTTGTGGTATTCCTCATTCTCATGTGTGTGTTTTAATCTTATCAAAATAATTGAAAACTTTATTTAAACATCTAAAAATGCAATTGACCTTCGCACCATATTTAATATAAGAAAGTTAGAAATTAAAAGATCCTACTAAATTAGTAAGTAGTAGTAAATTGAATTTTTAAAAAATCACATTGAAAGAAACCGGCATAAAGTTTGTAATGAAAGTGAAGAAACTCTCAAACCATCACTTTAAATAATATCAGAACATTCAAACATCATAACAAACTTTGAGTGAAATACTTCCAATTTATTTTCAGTTGATTTATTGTGCGCCATTTCGGATCGAACCGTGATCACCCATTGAATCATTATAAATATGTTATCCAACCTCGTAACCAGTATCTAATCTTATTTTTCCTAATGTTTGCTCCCAAACATAACTTTCCAATTTTTTACTAATATATATTTCAGTTACTGTGAATTTACGAACGTGGGTACATAATCAGGTTTTTTTTTGTCAATACCATCCTAATGATAATGCCCTAATTGTTAATTGAAATACTCATTCTCTTCAGACCTTTGAATGGAGCTGAATGTTCGTAATTCTACTCTAGACTAGAACTTAAAACTTCTATAAAAAATTATGTTTAAATACGCAAGTCTATTTTATATTGACATTTTTACAATGAGAGTGACAAGGTTAAAAAAAAAAATAGAAAAAGGTTATTCAAGGAGTTTTTGTTTCTTTTCTTTTACAATGAAGAAATAATTTACGTTAAAACTTTAAAAATGTTTTAGTTTAAGAAGGTTGACGATGATTATCTTTTGGATATCTTGAATTTATTGAATTATTATTTATTTTTTTTAGATATAAGAGTACATGGAATATATATTGCCTGTTTTTTAATGATGCGTTACCTTTTTAAAAGGCAAATTATATGGGAAGTGTAAAAATATAGGGCGCATTATATTTTTAAGCCAAATTATTCTTAACAATTGAAGGACATAGTTATCTGTCAGATGATTTCTTTCAGAATTTTCAAAATCAAAGGAACTTTTTCCAAAAGTATGATGAAGCGAACAGGAACATTACCACAATTTTTTAAATAATTACCTTTTTTTCCTTTCTTCCAGAATATGTTAATAATAGACTGCTTTATAGGCTACAATTCCTACACTTCTCTTAAAACAAAGCACTCTAACCAATTCGAATTTATGAAGAAAATTTTACATAGCATCTTCGCAGAATTCGAAAAACTTATATAGGGACTATTGGCTTATTTGTCGACTGATTCAGTTAAGTTGGATACCGTGACACTAAGCTTCGAGGCTTGAAAGTTGAGGCATAACTTGACCCACTTATCCTTGGAAAATACCATCAACCATTTTTAGGTCAAACAGATTCAAATCGTTGATTAGCTCATTTGAACCATACAAATTATCAGGAAAACATCACTTGTGCACGAAGGAAGGTTCTTAGCATTATATAGCTTGGCATATTTAAAAAACATAACAAAAAAAATAAGTTTCAGGGTCTATGTACTAAAAAATTCTCTCCTGATAACGAACAGAGACATCGGTTGAAACGTCAAAATATGAAAAAACAATACTTAAAACAAAAACAACGAAAGTATATAGTTTCTTGTGATCGTCTATAATGAAAATAAAGGGTTTTCCAATAAGAGATGTTATTTTAATTACCACGCTATTTCGGTAGATGTCACTTTTGGAGCTGTCATTTTTTGACATTTGACAAGTAGAAACTACGCCATTAATAAAAATGGAACGATACATGATTCAACAACGCATTGAAATTATTAAAATTCACTATAAAAATGGTGAAAATGTGGCAGAGACGGTTCGTAAAACTCGAACATTTTTGCGTCGTCGTCAAGCACCTTGTCGGACCGCAATACAGAAATTGGTAGAAAAATTCGAGCTGTCGGGACAAGTTAGTGATGCGAAGAATAAAACCCATGCACGTCGCTCAAGAACAGCCGAGAATATTGCTGCTGTAACCGAAAGTGTTGAAGAAAACCCAGGTTTGTCCATTCCTCGTCGTTCTTTGGAATTAGGCATTCCACAAACGTCATTACACCGTATTTTGCATAAAGATTAGGGTCTTAAGGCTTATAAAGTTCAGTTAACACAAAAACTCAAGCCGGCCGATCATCAACAACGTCGAGGAGTCTTTGCCGATTGGGTCCTTGAAATGCATGAAAATGATCCGGAATTTCATCGAAAACTCATCTTGAGTGATGAGGCTCATTTCCACCTCGATGGCTTCGTCGACAAGCAAAATTGTCGCATCTGGGGCTCGGAAAACCCAAGAGTTATTGTTGAAAAGCCTCTCTATCCTCAACGTGTGACTGTTTGGTGCGGTTTATGGTCCCGCGGGGTCATTGGACCTTACTTTTTCGAAAATGAGGCTGGAGCAACAGTTACGGTGAATGGATTGTGCTATCGACAAATGATTAATGATTTTTTATGGTCGGAATTGGATGGTATTGATCTGGACAACGTTTACTTTCAACAAGACGGCGCTACGTGCCATACAAGCAACGAAACCATTGATGTTTTACAGGAAAAGTTTCCGGACCGTGTTATCTCTCGAAGAGGTGATTACAATTGGCCACCGCGATCTTGTGACTTAACACCTTGCGACTTCTTCCTTTGAGGCCACGTGAAACAAAAGGTTACGCCAACAGCCTATCGTCGATTCAAGACCTCAAAGATGGAATTCGTGAGGCTATCGAGGACATAGGGCAGCCACTTTGCGATTTGGTTATGGAAAATTTCATGAAAAGGATATGGTCCTGTAGGCGTGGTCGTGGTGGTCATTTGGCTGATGTTATTTTTCATTATTAACGGCATACCTTCCGCTTTATAATGAAATAAAGATCCGATCATTTATCTCAAAAAATGGCATTTTTCTTTGAATATCAAAATAACACCTCTTGTTGGAAAAGCCTGTATTACAAGCAGAACTCTTCTCTGAATTCTATAAACATTGTAGATCCTTTACATATAAAGATGTCTTGGACGATTAATTTGATACAGTAGAATCGCGGTAGCCTGAACTAATAACTACTTAGAGTGTTACCTAACTGAATTTCTATTGATGTTATGGTCTTAGTCTTAAATATTATATTTTGCAAATTGAACGTGACATTCAGAATATATCATGCTAATCTTCGCCATTTTGGTTTGTTTGCAGTCGTTAGCCTCGCATTCACTACAACCTGAAAGATCTGTTGTGAGTCCCCGTTCAATTTACTGCAAAAACATGTTTGAGGTGAAGTAATGTCCGCCTGGTCAATGCTTCACAGTTGCAGAGAAAGTGCTCCCGAGATTTTATGAGCATCCTGTAGACTTTGCTAGATTTTTGTTTGTTCTCGCAGCTATTTAGAGTAGCTCTGAGGTAACACTTATAAGTGCCACAAAATAGCTCTGCTCCGACAAAGAGAGTGTCCGCTGCTCTTTTGGCTAGGCCGTCAACAATTTTATTACCTTTATAGCCCTTATGCCCAGGTACCTTCATGAGGATAGCTTTGTATCCCCTTGATAAATTTTTAAGGGTTTGCAGACACTCTCAGACTATCCTTGACTTGATAGTGTATGATTTTAAGGCCTGGCGAGCGGCTTGACTGTTCAGGAGGACATTATTGATTAAGCCATTTATTGCTCTCTTAATACAGGTATTGCGCATTCCTCTATTGCTAATACCTCGGCCTAGGATACGTTGTTTTTTGAAACGTCTGTATATCACACCATCGATCTTTATTGGAAAGACGGTTTAGTGGAACGCTATTGTTGACAAGTATTAGTTCGAATGTATTTGGACAGGAAAAAGTGGATCCTTTTTGAAAATTTCGTCAGATATATTTTAGTTTGAAGGTCCTGTTAGGAGCTTATAGAAATAGTTGTGGACCAATGATAACAGCACCAAATACCAATATGTTTTGTAATGTACTACTAAAAGGAGTTAATCTTGTGTACAAATACAAATGAATAAATTATTGGTTATTAAAACAACTAATTAAGTAAAGAAATAGAAAGACCTAACCGTATTGACGACCATGTGATCATACGCCTAGTCGTATGCTCATATTTGTTGGATGCGCCATCATATGAATTTCCTTGCCTCTACTTACATAATTTATATTGTAAGAAATAAGGCACAATCTAAACGTACCTTAACTAATAGATAATCTTCTACTAAATTGTTATAATAATACTCTTCAGGCGACATTGAACATTGGTCTCATATGGATCAAAATATGATGCTAAAAATAGTTGTCACAATGCATAATTTCCATTAAATTCTTCTTCACGATTATTATATATTTTTTATTTTTGTGTACTGAGTATAGCACCTTTAAAACTTTTCATAAAATTCCGAATTTCATTATATTTGACTAACAAACTATAATACTAATACTATTGATATCTACCTCTCAAGTATTGCTTATAACAACAAACATAAGTAATATTTTTTCTATTGCTTTCTATTAGTATTCAGCTTTTACCTTGAAAAACAAAAAAAAATATTTAAAAATAAATTTCATTTAAGCAATCCACAAAACTGTAATAAATTCAACTCGAAATTCAACGATTCTACATACAAACAGTCTTGAGGAAGGTTGAACTTAATCTAAATATTTTGATAAATTTCTCATCATTCTCCCTCCCTAATTCTTCTTCTGATCCCTAAATAAAACTTTCTCAAAAATTACGAGGCCACACACGAACACATATACACGTACATAAATCCGAACAAATTGACTCACGCAATATTATCATTACTCGAAATTTATTTGGTGCGATCCGAAAAATCTTGTCAAATTTTAGGAGAGTCGTTAATTAAATGTGAGTGAATCATTCATTTTAGGGTTAAGTTAAGTCTAATTAATCTCTGGATTCTATTTGGTTGGCTATTTTTGTTTTGTTAAAATTATGGTTAAAACAGATATATTGTGACTTGTGAGCTTACTAGATTTTGTGTTGATTTAATATTTAGTTGGGGGGGAAAAATTTGTCGATTTATAGTTAACAGATGGTTTTTTTTTTATATATAACTAGTAAATCTTAAATTTTAATTAGAAATGCAATAGTAAGAGCATAATGGCATTTCATATGGGTAGTTCTTTTCATTCTTTTCTTTTATGTATATTTGCTTAGTCAAACGATTATTTATTCTAATTATAAAAATTTACATATTAATTCTAACAACTATAACAATAATCAACTAAAGATAGCCTAGCCTAGAGTAACGCGTTCGAATCCCTTAAAACAAATATTTCAAAAATCACAATAGTATTAAAAAAAAATAAAATCAAAAATAAAAAAAAATAAAAATTTACAATTTACTTCGCGTCATATCTGTGCGTATTATCGTACTCAAAACTGCGCATGGTTAAGCCTAGTACTAGGGTCCGCGCTAAACTAAATTTAGGCGAGTCTCCTAAAACGGGCCGTTCTTTAGCAGCTAAACTATGATAGGGGAAACTCAGAGTAAAGATATAGTATAAAGAAGAAGAAGAAGAAGTATTTTGCCATTTTTTTCCGAAATACAATGCGCGGTCATAATATTTCTTCTAAAAACAAACAGTTAGTTTAAATTTTTTGGGAACATTAAAAATATTGCAATTATTAATATATACAATAAAAGAAAAATAACAATGATATTGAAAATACGGCCAGAGAAGAAAAGAAATCCAATTCATCCGTAAATTTATCAAATCTCAGAACATTGACAATAAATATTTTTAGCGCGGTAAACAACGGCCCTGGGGGGTAAATTCAAGCTAAATTTTTTGGAGACTTACTGGTGGTGCCATCTCTAATCAAAACCCAAGAGCCAAATTTAGTGTGTTGAACTTAGTACTGCTCGCGCTTAATTTTCATATAAAATTTAGCTAAGCGCGGACCTTAGTCCTATAGAATTTAGAGAAAAAGCATAGACTTTGGTAATGATGTGTCAAAAATAGAGATATCGCGATTTTGTATATATTCAGTTAGCTTTAGAAAACTCTACAATTCATGAAATCTTCCGAGTTTGATACATAATTACGTAATAATGGTACATCAAGTAGATAAATTTTTATTTGAGAGGAATAACAATTAAATTATGATATTATTGCAAAGATAGTTCAATTTCAAAAAAAGATCAAACCGTTTTCGGTTTAATTTTCAAAACACAAATTGCTTAGTATAGTGATAAAGCAAATAAAGTCAATAATGTTAACCATGCAAATTGGAAAAATTTCTAGTTTTTATGTATTTTGCATACAATTTAGCTTTTTTAATTCATTTCATCAACATCAGATTGAACATGGAAGGATGTGTTTTTGGAAGCTCTGCGGGTTACATCCTGCATGCTTAGACAGTGTTTTTCCATCTGAAAGCGATTAAGTAGCTATATAAGATAAAAGACGTGTACGATGCAGACGAATATCACAGCATCATACATATAGTGGTTTATTTCAGTTTTATAATTGCATGTTTTTATGCGTTTTATGTATTCCACTCAGTGTTGGGCAAAATGTAATCTGATTAATGATTAACAATTACAATTAACCATGTAATCTGTAATCAGATTAATTTGTAACAGATTACTAATGTAATCCATTTCCATAATTACATAATGTAATCGATTAACGTGTAATGTGATTACAAGTTAATCTGAATACACATTAATCGATTACAAGTTAATCCCACAACATGTTAATCTAATTAATGTGATTACATTTAAGACATTTAAGATATTTAAGATAATTGTATTCTAATTTTTCATAAAACTCCCTAAAACTAATTTCGTACGAGAACAATACTATTTTCTTTCAATTCATTTCATTATGTGATTAATTACTTTTAAGTAATCTACAAAGTAATCTGTTACAATGTAATTAGATTACAAAATAATCTTATTATATTGTAACAGATTACACATTTGATAGATTACATAAGTAATCTGATTGATATGTAATCGAATACAATTTAATTAGATTACTTTGTAATTTGACTAAACTGTAATGGAATTATTAATTAAATTACACTGCAATCAGATTACGCCCAACACTGATTCCACTGAGCTTTTGAAAATAGAAATCGTTAAATTTTTTTCGGTGGTAATCGAATAGTCCGAATGAACTGGTTAAAACTAACTTACATACATATGAATTCAGTCTTTGTGAAATGATAATGAGATGATTTTAATTTTTACTAAACATAAATAAAAATGTTATAGTGATTTTTATTTTTTTTATTATGACTTTATTTCTGAAGTGTAAAGCAAAATGATGTCAAAAAACCAAAATATGAGCTATTTTCCATTTAAAATTGAGAAATTAATTCAATTTTTTTTTTTTTTTTTTTTGCTTTGGCAGTGTTTCACACAGTACCATAACTAACTATTACAGTATTTTAAATCCATCTGTCAAACGTACAAATCTTGAACCAAATCGATTCAGTTCAATTCAATTCAATGCATTATTTCTTGGTTAATGGTACAATGAATTCCACAAACGTATTACACGACCAAAGTAAGAGTTTTCCATTATGGAATATCTGTGTAGAGGAATTAAAATGTTAAGATTTCTAGATGAACGCAGGAAAACTAATTCCTCATGTAAGTAAGAACGTACGCTATTTTGATATATAATTTCATGAAGAAAAATTAACTGCTTTCGAACACGAAAAAAGTTCAAAAAAGCATCCAAATATATGCAACCGAAACAGAGAAATGTGACCAAATCATTTCAGTCCAAGGACAAATCTCGTACAACCATTAAAAGGGACCTACAGTTTCCTAAAAAAATAAAAACAAAAAACTAGACAAGACGAAATAAATATGGCAATCCAAAACGTTTTCTGCTCTCGCCACAGAGTGTCATCAGCGGTTTTTGCTAATTTTTGAGCGAGTGGTTTTAACGAGTTCTAAACGTAAGAGCTTTGTTAGTATACTAGCTGATAACCACAACATCCGAAGACTAACATAACCTTTTCAAATTATTTCGTTTATATAGTCATAGCAGCTCATTAAGGTGTTCAGAGTAAAACTGAGATTTTTAATTTTATTCACATAAGGCAGGATAGTTCCGTCAAGAATGACCGTGGGCAAATTTTGCTGTTTATAAAAGTTCAGTAGGACTGTCAGTGAGTTAAGAGGTTATTTCTTTCCAAATTTTGTATTATTTGGGAATAAATTATCTTCTTAAAGCGCTTTGAAAAATAGCATAATACATTTAGAAGAAAAATAGCATAATAAATTTATAGGCCTGTGGTTAGTAAGTTCCTCGGATTATTGTTTTTAGCTATTGGTCACACAATCGCGACCTTCCCAACTAATGGGAAATTCTGATGTTGTTAAGTAAGCATTGAAGATATACAAGACTGAATGCATAATATAAGGTTGAACTATCTTGTGAAATTGTGAAAGAACTCTAGCTGGACCCACTGCATAAGATTTGATTGAATGGAAAAGTTTTACTGACTTCGTCGATATCGATACATCGTCTGGATTCCACTTACATTTCTGGTAATAAATCATCAACATCGATTCGATTAAGCAAAAAACCTTATAGCTTGCTGGCAACCAAGGAGAACAACACATTAAGTTCTCTTGACAAAATTGGCATACATACTTAAGTTCTGTATGTAATCTATGCTCAGTGATAATGCATAATTTGCTTTGATAATTACAGCAGCTGTATAAAATGTAAACATTACTAAAATTATGAAAGCAGAATAATTCCTTAATCTACATTTTTAATGCCTCTATAAATTTTCGTCGTACGAAGAAATTATAAGTTTTCTCATTTCTTATATTTCGCGGCCATGTTTTTGTTTTGTTAATATACAAAAAAAAAAATTGTAATCCTCCATAATCTGTAAGTAGACATTCTCTTATTAGACTCAACTTCATGTTTTGTATACATTTGCTTATAATCATCTAGTTATGTACATTATTTGAATGGGCACAACAAGTTATAATAACAAAAGCACTTCACATAGTAAGCTCATAATTGGCAAAAAGAAAAAAAAAAGGAAACTGAAACTTCCTCCAAACACTAAGATTTGTTCAAAATCTGTTCCGGGCCCTTCTCTCTACGATAAACTAAAGAAAATTCAAAATCTTAAGTACCTAAAATGAAAATTTATGTCCAAAGAGTTTACTGCTGCTTACTGAAGTTGCATGCAGATGCATATAGAAAATGAAAATTTTCCGAGGATATGGGCAAGCAATTCGACCATGGAAATTATTTTTTCTTTGTTTTGTAGAGTTTGGCTCAATGTGTATGTATGTATGTATGTAGTATAACTGGGCGGGCTTAAACCGTTGTTTCTGGAAAGTTGTGAAGTTTTTAAACCTCTTTTGGAGACAAAAGACAAAAGTTTTTTGTCAATTGCCAGTTAGTTAAGTGCACACAGGAAGTCGAGCTTGAACTTTTGCACAGACATACTACTCGTAAACACACTCACACACGCATACACACAGTCTCCCAAGCAAAGTCTTCTTAGATTAGCCCAGACTGCACATTGCTATATATATGGTATTGATGGTGTTGGTGGTAGTGTTGTGCAATAGAGTTTTTGTTTTTCTCGTTCCTTACATTTCTTTTGAAATTGGATTTGAAGGAAATCCTTTTCTTTGAAATTGTCTGATTAAATTACTCTCGAGTTTGTTTATATCGCAGGTGAAAACAAGTTTTTTTTTTATCTTTTTTGCCATTTCAACCAGTAAAATGTTGATGTTACGTTGCAATTTTTGTTTTATGGTATACTTAGATTATTGAGTAATTGTATTTTGAAATCTGACAAGAATTCAAAAGTATTTAGATTAATTAATGAAAATAATTTTGTGATAAGTATACTATACATAGTATAGGGAAGTATTCTGAAGCTAAGACTTTTATGGATATAGCTTTAAATTTGAAAAAAAGAAACCGAAATATTTTAAGGGTTATTATGGTAATAATATGCGATACTACAAATATGTAGAGCACTTGAAATATATATACGACATGATTCCATGAGTCTAGGTTCGAGCCCCACCGGCAGCGTCCAGAACATGACACTTACCGGAAATCTATTGGAATAAAATCACACCTAATCTTACTAAACCAGACGAACGCTGACTAGAATAGGATTGGGGTACAGACTCTCGAACATCTCTCTGAGATGTTTCTGGATATACCTTTTTTGTTGGTGGACTTACCAACCGCTACCAATTACCGTGGCTTTAGTTGGACTAACACTGACCCCAACTATTTCCCCATTAGTGTAATGACTCACACTACACATTCACACATTTATAACAAACTACTCTTACTATATGACTAGTATAGTAAACGAAGACTGTCTGCTAAAACCCACCTTTTAAGACTTCTCAATAAGGAGCAGACACACTATTAATTAATCACCACTAAATAATTTCCACCCGAAACTTGTGTCAATGCATCAAGAACTGATCCCTACCCAAAAGATGCAGAGTATTGCTTCGAACCTCATGCACGAAATCCTGCTTCTCTGTCGTCAGTTTTATGGCAGGGTTTTAAGCTGTTTAAAGAAAATCGTCTGGTTCCAGAATTTTCTTTAATGCACCGCTCTGTTGTCAATTGTTTAAAAACCTACTCGTGCTGTTTTACACTGTAGACGGAAGTGTAGCTTACCTTTTTCTTCTATCATGTTCTGAGACTAATTTTTACGATATCCTGGATGAATGCCCGTATGTAACTTCATATCGTCCCCTTCTGTAAAAGTTTGATTGTTGAAGTGGGTTTTCGCATATATTTCTAGAACGGTTTGTCGGACAGAAAAAATGATTATAACCAATTCTATAGGATTTCGTATTTTGAAGAAGTTTTTAGTACAAGAAAAACGTCTAGGACAGACTATTTAAACAGTACACGTAAAAAAAAAACCCAATTTTCGTATGGCAACATCAAAAAGTGGTTGGCCGATTTCATGAATTTTTGAATATTACAAATTTTTATGAAAACGCCTTGTAAATTCCCTCTCTTTCGACGCGTTCTCACGCATTGTCAAAATACATAGTGTATGGCAATCCTACGGAAGGGGTTACCCAATTTGTCCCATTTTCTTACTTAAAATGTCTTAGTTATTATTCTCCAGACTTAATGTAATAAACTTGTAGGTTATTAATTTCCCAACTTATTAGCACAACGTCTCGAAAGATTCTTTTCGAAACCTAATTTCCCAAACTTCTGGGCGTTCTTTTTCTAAACTTAATGTCACAAAACGTGTTCGTCGCTGAGACATAAAACCTCAGACTAATTTTTCGAAAACATTTTTGTTTTCTCATACTAACGGTCTACTTAAAATATCTTCGGATATCTTGCAAGATATTTTCGCTATTGTACTTTCGAAATCCTACAAATGCCGTTATGCGAAAAGACAAATACCTGCTAGGGAGCAGTTTTGAAGAAAGTCTCCAGGCAGGCGTAAACCTTTTCGGTAAACTAGCTCCGCCTAAAAATACGAATAGTAAAATCTTTGACCAAGTCCTATTTCTGTAGGTCATAATAGCAGCTGTCAGCGTCCTATACCATCGTTCAAAGAACCCATTTGCTTATGAATGATATGCAATAGTTCGGCTACAAGCAAAATTTTACAATTTAGAGAACTCAGCAAAAAGTGCTGCCTCAATGAGCCCCTCGGCCGGGACGATAGTCCTAGGTATACCCAAGTTATATAGAATACAAGGTATTCTCATTACGAACCATGTTCTACCATTAGGTGACGTAATATTGTGAAATGTATAGGAAAGTACGGCACAAAGAACACAATACTCTCTCTCCTCTCTCTGTGTTTCCTATAAAAATGTATGTACATTAATCACAGAATTACGTCACAGATTATCAGCTGCAATGTGTCAAAATTTTAATGGGAATACTTGTCTTCTATATACCTTGGGTATACCGAAATGGGATATCCAGGAAATACAAAGCATAGCTGCTACAGATTCAGCATTGATGTCAACTACTGGCACTGTCGTGAATCTATCAATGCTTTGTAGATATGCTTACCAGTACCAAAAATGGGATACTTTTCAAATTTATACGATAAAGTTTGAAGTTGTCTATGGAACCAAAGTCTATTAGACTAGGAATGTGAATTTCTTCTAGCCTGGACAATATGTCACCTGTCAGATGCTTAATGTCAGTGGTAAACTGGCCGATGACATCCAGATGCCGTAGCTGCTTGGGTGACGCCTTCTAAAGGCTCTGGTTAAAAGCGAAAATCAGGGGCTTATAGTCAGTGAACAATGTGAATGATTTACCTTCTAACATAAAAATGAGTATTTGATACCTTCATAGGCTGCCAACAATTTTTAAACATTCGCACTGTACCTGCGTTGCGCACTATTAAGCTTGCACGAGTAGGAACCCTGATGTTAAGGAATGCTAAGAGTGCTACCTCAGCTAACTGCTTTTCTACGAATTCGGAAGCCTTGACTGCTTCCTCAGACCAGTTTATTTTCTTCTTACCATCTTTTTTGGAGCCTCTTAAATAGTTTTTTAAAGATGCTTGATGCTCTGCTCTGCATGTGGGAAAAAACGGCTATAGTAGTTAATCGTGCCGAGAAAACGTCTGAGATCCTTCACTGTAACCGGTAGATTACAATTAGAAATGGGTTTTCACTCTTCTGGCTGGTAGCTCAATGCCGTCTGGCGAGATTAAGTGTCATAAAATAATTAAACTTACAGTTATCCACGTTGATAATAAGTCAAAAAGCTTCCAGATGGGCGAAAATTTGCTCCAAATGGCCAAATTTCTCACTAATAGATATTGGGGCGACAAGAATATCATCTAAATAGACAAAACAAAATTTGAATTCCTAAAGTATGGTATGTGTGTACCTTTGGAATGTTTGGGAGCCCAAAAGTCAAACCAGTTAACTCGAATAACCCGAACGAATTGATAAGCCCTAGTTAAATCTAACGTCAAAAAATTTTGCATCCCTGTAAATGGTAACTAAAATCATGTATCCATAGAATCGGTAAAGCAATTATCAGTTTTTTTAGGAGACAGCACCAACAAAACTGCATAATTTTGGGTTCGGTTTTAAGTTACCTGTAGTTTAAAAATTTAAGAGTTTTAACTCAATTACTATAAAACTTCTGGTAGAAACTAAGCAATTTTCGTTTGCTTTTTTTAACGAACTTAGGTACACAAAGAAAATTGCTCATAAATTACCACATATTTTATTATGTTTTAATTTGTGTATATGTCAGTGGTTAGACACATAGACATGCGTCAACTTGCAGTAGAAATTTTGAGATACGGATTTCCATACCCCAATTTATCTTATCTTCTATTTTAAATTCTATTCTATTAGTATTTGTGTACGATAAAAAAGAATTTTGTTTTTTTTTGTGTTTTTTTAAGTATTTAAGTATATTTTTTGATGATCACCCCAACTAAAATTCGGAGAAAAACCACCATACTCAAATTAAATTAAATTGAATTAAATTTTTTTGAAGTTTTGGTGTAAAAATATTTTTTATAATTTTTTGAAATTGAATTATATATATTTTTTCATATAACTCAATTAATTAATTCTTTAATTTTGAAAGGGTTCATGATCCTCATGATCCCCCTTGAATCCACGCCGACATCGTGACAAATGTCGATTTTGATAAAACTCTTGTATAGAAGTAAAATTTATTGTACTGCAAAGTTTTTTCTTTCTCTCTAGTAAAACCCATAGCCCTGCTATAGTTTTGTACAAATTTCTTCATCCTCACGTTAAGGATGACGGTTATATCTGAAAATTTGCACAAGTTATATATCTACATACATACCGAAGCCCATGCTTAAAAAATTGTACAGTACTGTTATTTTATATATGTGTGCACATAAATTTTATAAAATCAATTATTTAATATTCATGTGGCCTTACCGAAGTACACACATAGTACAAAAATACGTTCAGTTTAATTTGACACGCAAAGCAATAATAAAATGTTTTTAATTTTCCTTTGTATGTGCATTGTTGCACTATAATTTTTCCCTGTGAATATTGTAAACATTTAAATTTTTCAATCTATAATTAAGCTTTTTTCTAGATTGCAATCAAACTTATAGGAAAAATTATTAAAACATTTTTTTTTTATCAATATTTTTTGAGTCAATTTTTTATATTGATCTTTCGAGCCGGATTAAATTTACAAAAAGTCTTTAAAATGTTCAAGTAATTACAATGCTCGTACATAAAATAAATATTTCATGAATTGTTAATAATTCTTTCAGAAATTTGCATTCCTAATTACAATATTAAATTGAAGATTGAAATCGTTGCGATTTTCATTGCTAGTAAAAGTAATTGAGTATGAGAGTGTGTGTGCATGAATATTTGATTCATATAATTTCGAAGCAGTAAAAAAAAGGTGAAATTATTCAGTCACCCAAAAAGTTAGAGAATCGATATTCAGTCAGTCATGCAGTCTATTTCAATAAATTATTCACGAAAAAAAAAATTCTGAAAGGTAAAATTTACACACGATTTAATCACATCTACATATGTATGTACTTGCACTACACACATACTTACATCCTCTTAGGGGGGATTATGTTCATTCAAAATTAAATTTGTCTGCTTTTTTTTTACCTCCTCTAGTACGCTATTAAAAAATTTAACATTTTAGACACGATAGGTGCTTGAATAGGAACTGCTTATCCTTCTAGCCACACAATTTGTACTTAAATTTTAATTTAATCAGTTACGAATTCTGCTCCCTGTTCAACCCCGTCAACCGGATCCAATAGGATCCTGATAATTTTCATGTCACACACGAACATTGAGGGGAATCTTATTGCAAGCGCTCCTACTGCATTAAAATTTTACGAAATTTTGAAAAATTCATTAGTCTAAATCCAAATGTAGATGCTTGGAAAATGTCTAATGTCGTTTAATAGGGTTTTCCGTTCATTCTTCGATAATTTGTTGAACAAAATATTCACCACAAGTACTCTTAACACTTGTTTCGTGACTGCAGGGAATACCGTGCCGAATGACAAATATCAAAGCTAGAATAGTTTACATGCATCTAAAGTTTTCCTGATACAAATGTATAAATTCATCAAACCGAGGTCCTCCACCCAGCCCTTCACCATCCCAAAAACCCTTTTTACTTTTACTTTAACTCTCCAACAGCAGGAACTATTTTACAATGTTCACCCATTGCACTGCACCATCAATTGCTTTTGGCGGGCGCATTAAGGATTTCCTTGCTAGTTCTTATTAACGAGTTAAGAAAGAACATCTCCGGTTTCGAAGGAGGAAGAGAGAGCTGGTGAGTGGGTGGTTGGGTGTCTTTTGGGGTTGATGTCGACAAGAAATGTACAAGGGATAAACGGGTGAAACACAACAAAGTCTCTGTGTAAATATTAAAGTAGCTCACAACGAACAATGTTTCGGGGCTGGTAAATCGTTTCGGAAAATTCATTGCTGGTTATATAAGAACAGCTGGGAGCAATTCCCGCTTTTACACTCATCAATAAATAATGGATTGCGAAATTTTTGTGTTGTTCTCTTTCCATATTGCTTTCATGCGGCAGGGTGATTAAAATTTCAGACATTTTTACCCTGTGAACTAGTGCCATTGGATGGATACGAAATGTGTACTAAAATTTTACCAGTGAAGAGCGAATAATGGTCTCATAATTTACAAGGAATTTTTTTAAAGAACCATTTTCATGAGAATTGGTGAAATTATTTGAAATTAAAATATTCCAACAAACATAGAAAAGTTATGTTGAGAAATTGAGATATGGAAATGATCCTCTCGAGTTGAGTGTTAATTGATATTTTCTGGAATATGGAGTGAAGAAATAGTTATTGAAATATTTGTTTTGAATAATTACGAAAGGTGATTGTCTTTAAAAAGTCCTTTCTGCAAAAAAATGGGTCAACGATTTTCAGTTTTACAGTGTTGCCAATTTGAAATTTCAACTGATAAATTTATCCCAGAGGTAATAGAAATTTTTAACGTAATTTGGCAAAACAAAACACGAGCGATAAAATGATTTGGCATATGTAACACCGCAAACAACGAGGTAGATATATTTCAAAATATTAAACTGCGCAAACGAACTCTCTAATAACCTCTATATACTTACTGCCAGTACCAACTGACGAATTCCTATAATGGAACGGAATTCCAAGATCACAAATCATGAAGAAGAAAAGAGCAGTCCATCACATATTTATCAACTATTGACTATTCAAGAAAGATCAGTAATGATGAAGAGACTAGAGTCCATGATCGAAACCTTGTGGTATCACATACGTGATCGTCAAGAATATGAGTGAATACGTAAAATTTGATCTCATCTAATTCCTATAAAAGAAGAAGACTTTGATTCAAGTGATGGATAATTTATAATAATGTGAATTCTTATAGAGCTTTCAAAAAAGTAGGTTGATTTCCCAGAAATGTGACGACCGAAACCCAGATTGCCAACATATTAAAAAATCACGCTATTCTACATAAAAATTAAGAATTTCTTCTACACTTTATAAATTTGTGTAGGATTTAGAACTTATGGTACTTTTTGATTAGCATTCTATAGTAATATGTATTATGAAATTAAATTCATACAATTTTAGCAAGAACTAAGTGATAAAAAAAAAAGTATTAAAAACTTGAAAGGAACAAATTTATTTCGAAAATTACTTAAAAAAAAGAAAAAAACATTTAATCGAAGCGATCAAAACCATACGGACTCACGGCTAGGAATGTTTTTCTAGTTTGCTGATAAGCTACCCGCTGATTGGCTGAAGGTAGATTCCGTTAATCTAGTAGTTGGCATGTTAATTTTTTTTTCCCTTTTATTTCATCATTTGGGGGTGCCTATATTTTAGTCCAGAGCCTTCTGCAGAAGGTTAAAAGTACGCTATCCTTTGAAAAACGGATGATGTCTTAAATAAAAGTGCTTATAATGTTTGAAGAAGGGGAGTTGAATCCCAATAAAACGTTTATTGTGACTCTACTTTGTGGCTACTACTCTAGTTTGTACTCAAAACAAAAATATATTCCTGTTCACATATGAGTGCTTTAATTTTCTGCCAGGAACTCGAACAGATTCCAGAATTTGAATTAATGAATTTTCCCACAATTAGGTTACTCTTCCTTCACTGCTTTTTAATTGGGCAGCGTAGTTTACTATTTTTGTATCGCAATTAAATAATCAAATTTATTATATTCCAAGATTGGATCTTCTTGATTCACTCATAAGTCTCAACTACAATTGAAGTAAAGAACTTGAGATTTTGAACGAGACTGAGGTTTATTTACGAAAAATTGATATTTTTAGACTAAATAAATATCATATTCCATAAGTGTTATTATCTTGATATTTATTTTATGTGTTCAATTTTAAAAAGTGCTAAAAATGAAAAAATTAACAAATGGAAATTGATTTAATCGAATATTTGTGATTTCTATTAATTCTCAGTACCATTTTAATTTTTATATTGCACTTTTAATCATTTAGTATTAATTTAATTCTTTGACACATCGCTTTCTTACGGAATTTTTGCATTTAAACTTAACGAAAGATGCCATCCGACGAATTACAGTTAATTTGTGAACATTTGTTAAATTTAAAGGACGCGTTCGCTTTACGTAAATAACATGCTACTTACGTATACGTAAATTGTAGTTGAGTCTATTGAAGGTATACAATAAAGTTGTTCCTTTATGAGTTTTATTTTAGCAAATTTCAACGAGTCTTACAGCCTCTAGACTATAATCGTTTTCGAAATCTATGGAGGACTTGCTTGTCTTTATAGTGAATCCGACGAGTAATTTTTTGTTGTTTTGATTTTCTAAAAAAAAGTGGTCTAAAATGGCGAACTATCAACAAAAAAAAAAGCTTGAAGCTCATACACCGACACGCCTTCTGAAAGTACCTTACCCGGTTAAATCTACAAACACACTGACATTCAGAGCTTACGGTGCTGCATACTCTCGCCACAGACACCATAAAACTAGATAATAATCTCCATATATATCCGGATCACTTTTTAAAAGCTCTTTAACGTTACATTCAACCAAAGAAAGCTATCAGTAATAAATGCTGCGAAGAATTTATGTGACATAATATATCACAGAGAGACAGAATAGAGCTTTCTATTAGAGGGCCATTAACTCGTTTTAATTCGACCGAGGTTTTATGAGGTTTTCTCATCTAGAAGTAAGTTGTCTCAGCTCTCGCTGAGCTTGAAAGCTTCATCGTTTTTCTTTGGAAAGCTTCAACGATTTCATAGAAAGCCCCGAAGCTTTCAAATGTTGTCTTGAAATTTGTACGCTCCAATAATTGTATTGTAATCCTGTCTGACCAACAGTCTATTTCTTTCTGCTGATCAATTGAGTTAGGTTACTTCTGTCACAAACAGAAACAACATACAAGTCGATAAGAAAATTTCCATATAAAATCGAATCAGTAATAAATGTTGCGAAGAATTTATGTGGCAAAAATATAGCAGAGAGAGAAAGAATATATACAGCTTTTTATTAGAGTGTTATTAGCTGGTTTTAATTCGGACAGCTTCTTTTTAAGGTTTTCATACCTAGATGTAAGTTGTTTCAGCCCCTACAATAAAAGATCTCTAGAATAAAGCTTTTGTTGCTGGTGGATGCCTGTTTTTTTTAAGTAACGATGGGGCTAGTGAGTTGACTATTTTAAGTGTGTATGCCTACAAGTAATGTTCTCAAGACATCTTCTCAATGTTATTAATGATGGCCAATAATAAGAGTTTTTCTCTACATAAATATTAATCGGGAAAGAATAAAACATCACACAAAAAGAAAATTAATTTTCATTTATTGTTAGCGGTAGTACTCTACCTAATTACAAAAATTTCACTTCACTTTAAAAAATATATATTTCAAAACACTTCTACATATATCGCATCCACAGTATTAAAACTTACCCAGAATTGAAAGTTATCTTCCAGGGCTTATATTTCAAAATATTTAATCAAATAAAAAACCACCAAAAGAAAACTTTTCTTTATGCTTTTCTTTTTTCCTGCACGTGCTAAATTACCCCAAATAAAAGAAAAAGAAACTCTACTTAAATGAAATCGGTGTAAAATTATTTTTTTTCTTTCTTTATTCTTTGGAATTTTATAAATCTAATATCTCCCTGAAAATCACTGTCTGAGAATCACAAATATTCTTATAGAATTGAATAGCGATATACAAAGGCATTGAGTAGAGGGTAGGTACATACTTACTATATAAATTATATTCACCAGAAGAGATATACAAATTATCTACGGTTCATAAAAGTTCTACCAAAAGTAATACGCTTGAAAAGATTTCTTTCAAATCAAATATCTTCCATTGAATAACAAGATCTCAAGGCAATAGAAAAAAAGCAAGAACAATTTTAAGAAACCTTTAAAAATTTTCAACAACGTATAACTTTTCTCAATCATGTTTTTTTTTCTTATGATTACAAAAAAGCAAAAAAACAGTCAAGCAAAAAAAAAACGAATATAAACAAAAGAAAATGAATTTTTACTCCAGGAATTATTTCATTCACGTGCCAATTTGAAAGAGTAAAAGCATGAGGAAGGATTGCCAGGTTTCCATTTCCATGGCAAGTTGATTTATGGCGAAGCTAAGTTATTTTGCATGGCGACATTTCCAGAAATGTTTTTTTTTTTTTTTTGAAAATGATTAAGTTTCCACCTTTATTTATAATAAGAGCAAAAAGAAAAAAGAAAAAACACAAATCCACCACCCTAACTAACCCTTTCAGTTTAAAATAAGCTCAGGTAAATGTAAATGGTTTCCCTTGGATAAAAAGTCAAATTAAAGTGCAACTTCGGATAGATGGTGTGCTTCCATGAGTTTGGAAAATTGGTAAAAAAAAAGAAAAACACGTGGACCAAGCTTAAAACAAGCACTCATCTGCTCAATTCTTTTGAGAAGGAAGCGCTTATCTCTAATTACCTCCCCCCTCCCGACCCCTTCCAACCAGAGTTTTTAAATGACTTTTGTAAGGTGAAAAGATTTTTTTTTGTCTTTTTTTATCATCCCAAGAACACTTAAGAGGAGACTCGTTATAAGGGCACTTCTTCGCCCTCTTCAATTTTATCTAACTCGGTTTAAAATTAGGGAAAAGAACCCTCGCAATTACACTAAATGTTTTAATGCTTGAGACACTTCAGGCTGGTAAAGGAGGAAAATTCGTTGATAGCTTTACCTCGATAAAAGCGTGACGGTTTGCATCTTAAATGTGACAACATTTTCGGTAGAAATATACTTTTTTTTTTTTTTAAATTTTTAATTTTTATCTCTCCATATTGTGGGGGTGGGAGGGTTATACTTTAAAGCTTAAATCGTTTAGGATTTTATTGTTACATGGTTTTTGTTTTTTTTTTATGGATTATTGTTGGTAATTTTTATGCTAATAAGATTGAACTTTTGGGAGACTTACAATTAATAGAAAAAAGTTTTATCTAAATTTGTTTTAAATTGCGACGTGACTGGGAAAGGTTGTCTCCCTGTCAAGATTGTAACCAATAAATAATTAGTCTCTAATCCTAAGGGAAAAACGATATTATTAGAAGTTGGGATGATACCGGAATAAATTGTAATTTTACTGAAGAATAATATTCTAAAGGACGATAAAAATACGAAATTCTCCTTTGCGATATATACAATTTGACGACCATGAATTGTTTACGTTATGCTGTGAGAACATCTGATTTAAATAATGCATGTATTGATCCTAAGCAATTTTATAATAAGTTTATTAAGAGTTAACTGTGATGTAGATAAATTTCGTTGAACTTTGGCAAGTTTATTTAGAGTTAACTCTGCGATGTAGATAAATTTCGTTGAAATTTGGCAACAGTGTTGAAGCCTTAGTGACTTCTTGAAGACTGTTTTCTGTGACTATCATTGTGATATGTATTGACTATGATGATTGACAAGGCTTCCGTCAAAGTCTCTCGACACTATAGTCCTATCATTTGACAAGGTGTCTCCTCAAATATATAAAACAAACATGGATGATTTTTTCACATGGTATCCTGATGGAATGTCATCTAAAACTCTTAAAATATTGTAGTTTGCCCTTAACTGGAAACTTTTCACTGCTCTTTTCATCATGAATTTATGAAAGATAAAGCTACTATGACTAATCTGTAGAAGTTTAGGAATTTCTGAATATTGTTAGTGTTGTAAAAATTAATGCTGTGTGCTGAACTTTGAGCGCCTGACTCGGTGCTTACCAGTCTTTAAAAATGGAGCTTTTCATGCTATTGAGCTGTGAATAATCGAGCCTTTAAGTCTGGTGTATTTAAAGCTCGCAACCGTTAAATGCTCGAGTAGCGACTTTGTTGTATCATGCTGTCTTCAACATGGTTTCCTCAAGCGAAGTAGCTCTTTTAATTAACGTCATTTTCAGCCTGAAATTAGAAAAAAAAAGAAAAAAAAACAGATTGGGCAACAAAACAATATAAAGTGCCTGTCCTCTTGATCAAAAACAAAAAAAAAAGTATTAAGACTTGTTTTCTTAATCAATAATCTAAAACTTAATAAACATCTAAAAATATAAAACATCTTTTTTTATGGCTTTGGTTCTAGTCAGGCCGTTATAGATCCGCTATGATCGAGCATCTTATTAAAACGCTCTAACCACGACTAGAGCTTTTCACAAATGACTGCCTGTACAGCTCAAGTTCAGCTAGGTTTGAACACGAAACTTGAACGTTTTAGTGCCGAATCAAGCGATTTCACAACACTAATTAAACTCAGTTTCAGTATATCTTTCAACCGAATTCTAATTTGCAACTAGCTGTTGTATATTTTCTCATACTATTCTTGAGTTGAGTTTGCTCTTATTTGTTTAGACGTATACAATCAATTATTATTACTTATTCTTCTGAACAAATAATGTAAGATTTTTGATGTTCCTCAGAGCAGCCTTCTAGGGCCATTACTTTTCATAATTTACATAAATTATTGTATCTTTGAAATACCATTCGTACGCTGATGTTACTAAAATTTTCCGCATTATTTCGTATAAGAATGAGTGAAGAAATTTACAATCGATTTTAGGCACCCTTCATAGATAGTGTTCCATTAACACCCTTGCTCTCAATATGTCCTTTTCTAGCAAAAAGAAGCTTTTGTATTTAACTTATATTTTAAACGGATGATCTTTAACTAGACTGTAGAAAACAATAAATTTCGGTCTCTTCCGTCGAGGATCATATTAATTCAACCACTGCCAGGGCTAACGTTAATGTTGGTTTTGTAAAGAGATAAATAGTTGGTTTGATTAAAGTAAGTCAGTTTCTATCTACTTGTATGTATGTATTTAAAGTAAATATGTTTCAGTTTACTTAATTTTGGTATAAAGAATTGAAATTTCCGGTTAATCAGGCAGAAAAGATTATTTATTTATTAACAAAAAAAAAAAAAAATACACACACAATATTACCCTGACACTATATTCACGATATTCACAACATACATTCCTCTCTTTGCACTGTTTCCCAAACTCAAATCTAACCATAAGAAAAAATTGAAACTTTTAAGCTACAAAATGCTCGACCTCTCCTCTTTTAAAATATTCCAAAGAAATAACAATTTTCAATTTTTCAGGTATCTTAACATATTCATTCATCAAGAATGGAACAGTGAATGCTTTCCCTTATGGGGGATCCTTTTTTTTCCTTACCTACATATATGTGTGTATGTATATCATACAAAAAAAAAAAAGGAAAAACAAAATAAAAACAAGAGATTTAAAGGAAATCTGAATAGGAACCACCTTCTTACTTAAAATAAGCACATACTTTATAAGAGACTAACTAAGTACACACAGGATTGAACAATAGTTATAAGCACTAAAGGAGATATGTTCATAAGAAAGGAGAAAAAAAAAACCGGCGAAAAATTCAAGAGCAATACTTCAACACTACACATACATCTACACACACACACACATACACCTGTATAGATATATTTTTGTATAACAAAGAAACATCTTCCTTTTTTCGCAGAAAAATTTTCCAACGTTCATTTTAGAACATGTTCTGCATGTGTAAAGTAGAAGATTCCACCAGGTTTTGTTTCCGTAGCTTCTGTAAATTTACCTTATAGGTATACTACTAATGAGCAAAATATGTAGAGATGGGTAACATGAGAAGAATGTTTTCCCCCGGTAAAAGATATTTTAGGAAAATGTTTTGAACGAAACTTGTAATGAGCTTCAAGGCTTATTTACTTTCCATGACTACATGAATGTGTGTGTACATAAATATACTTCAATTTAAAATTTACTCGCAGGATTGATTTTTTTTTTAATTTTCCGGAAAAAATACTTGAAACTGATTGTGAGTAAAGGGATACATCTCGTATCTAAAACAGTTGGCATATTATGTGAATGAAATCAATCCAATTTGCTTTTAATTCATCGAAGATAGACGTGAATGTTTTTTTTATATTCCCTCGTGGGGAAATTTTAATACGAATTGTATTGGGGGTTTTTCTTTTATTTCTTTTTTTTTTCAAAAGTGATCCATAAATCTGCATCCGTGTGCTGTCAAAAGTAGGAAGTTTTCCTTACAGTAAGGAAACACTACACACACTCGGTGCCAACTGGTTACCCCCCTGGATAATTTTGTGGAATACCTTTAAGAAAGGACAACAATTTTCCCTACTTTTAAAAGGTAATAGTGTGAGAGATGAGTAATTATTAGGAAGAATTTCCAACTTTATCTCCTAACGAGACTTATCAATTTAATCTATTAGCATTTTGTGCATATTTAAAACCATGTCAACTGCTTAGCCCCCCCCCCCCCCCCCCCTCATTTATTACCAAGGCGTAGAATTATGTGGTACAATTGTTTTTATATAAAACTATTGTAGGCATTTAACTTTACTATTTTTACAGTAATTTAAAAATGGATAAAGGAAAGATGCAGTTAGCAGAGGAAATTGGCCAAACTAAAGCTTATAAAGTATGTAAATATTTGGCCAATAAAGCGAATAGCGAGAGAGCTGAAGAGGAGTTCTAAGGAAATAAGAATTTTGTTTAAAGATACCTTAGAACTATGGACAAAATTATTCTGGAGGAGTAGAATATGCAACAACAGATCGCGAGAGGTAGAGTTTGTTACGACTGGCATCCAACAATCTGCAGATATTAAGACAGTTTGCTGCGTCTGTTGAGATAAAGGCAAGCGTGAGGGCCATTAAAAGGATACTAAAAAATTGTGTAACCTTCAAGCTTATTTATTTAAAGTAAAAACAACTGCGTTAACTCGATTTTTGGGCATTTGTGAAGAAGTGCGATATAGCTCTTCATTACCAGGACCCCTCTAAATCGGATATGGCAAAGTGACAGCTAAACTTTTTCTTTCTTCAGGTCGTGAAAATAAAAATTAAAACCTTCTGGACCATCTGCTCAGAACCTCTCTTCAATAAAAAAAGATAATCTGCTGCCATTCGTTGTTCCATGTCATATGGGCCCTACCAAATTCCAGCCTAGCTTCTTGCTGACGCCGAGGTAATAGTTATTACACTATTTTGTAGTATCCTCTTAACCTGTCCTTAGGCTTGCCGTTATCTCAACAGACGCTGCTAACTGTCTTGATGTCAACAGATTGTTGAATGCTAGTCGTAACAACCTCTATCTCTCGCGCTCTGTTCTTGTGCATATCCAACGAAAAAGTTCAATGACAGGAACTAGGCAATTATCTTTTGGGAATAAGCTTTTTAAGTCATTATTCGCTGCTTAAAAAAAAAGTGTAGAAACGCAAATAAGGTTACATTTTGGGTACATAGTGTCATAAGTCATTTTAAAAGGAAGCTTTTAGGCTTTTTAAATCCAATATGAGAGCTTGATGTTGATGACGTAGTTTTGATAAAAGTAGTACTTAGTTAAAAAAAAATGAGTTAAAATTCCAAATTTTTAACTTTGTTATCCATAACTTCAAAACGGACAGGAGGAGGGGAAAATTTTAATACCGTTGGAAAGGTCCAACTATTTTAAATCATCATCATAGGATGGAACGTTCAGAAGTTATAGGTTGATCTATAAAATATACCCAACTATTTTAAAGCTCCGTTATCTCGGAATCCCTTAGGATTTTCCCTCACCACTCATACAATTTTTTGTTTGTCCACATACGGGACACCATGTAAAAATGTTTGTTTGTTTGTAAGTAGTTATTATAAATGTATTTTGGTGAAGCATTTTTGATTTTTTACTCCTTCATTTCGTTGAGACCTCAAGCTAAAATTTTAATATGTTTTAGTGGATAATATAAGGTAAAAAAAAAATTAATAAAATCAAAAGTACGTCTTCCAGGATAGTCAAGGATAAATGATAAAATCCTTATTCTTGGTGTCCTTTTCCACGAAAAAAAAATATATATGTATTTTAAAGAAGACTAGGATAGAATTTTTGAGAACTTTTTAAAAAATACCATATAATTCGCGAAATTTGCATTGTATAGGGAACATTTTTCATTTGTTTTTTTGTTTTCACAAACCCTCCAAGTATGTAAAATGGTAATGGTGATGTCACACTTTTTGTGATTTTTGGTTGTTATGGAATGACAAAGTTATCTAACTACTTTATGCGTATATCTATTTAAATTTGTCTAACATGGGATAAAAAGTATGTGCTCAGTATGTACTTTATTTCTAGGAATTATTAAAAACTTCCTGTAACTTATTCCCTGGGATATCCCACAAATGCCCTATATGGGAATATTCTCAGCAGGACAATTTTGGGACAAACTGATTCTCGTGATTCATTTGGTTCTTTGGTGAAACGCTAATTTGTCACTTGGTGTGCTTCCGTGTGTCGTTTTCGGATACCAAAAACAGAACAACAAAATATGCAATTTCTTCATGTTTTGGCAAAGTTTGTCGGTTACATTTCAGAAGGTAGTTTTTGTCGTAGGTATTCCATTTACAGGTGTTACAATTTTTTTATTTATTTTTTGTGCAAATGCATACACCTCCGGCATATACTTTCCAACCATTATTAGTTTTTATTTTTTGTAAAAATGTCCATCCATCAAAAAATGTTCTACAATCCTAGAAAATCTCAAACAATATCCCCAGATATTTCACCGTACTTCCTAAAAATAAACTAGGAGATCCGTAGGTACGCTTACATCGGGGATTTTGCATACAGTGGCAGAACTAATAATAAACGCAAATATATTTCATAAATAATCTTACATAATAATATAATAATAATTCATAAAAAAACAAAAGTCTTGGAAATTAATTAATTTATTGCCTAATTCTACTGTGAATTTTAAATTGTTGTCAAATCTATTTAAAACATTATTGAGGAAATTATTTAATTGTCTATTTGTTCCCAAAGTAACGCATCCAAACTAAGATATATTTTACAAAGAAATTCTCTGAGTTAAAAAGAATTTCCTCAAGATAGTTCATAGACAATTCGGCTAGAAATGGAGAAAAGACGGACCCCATTGCCAGGCCATCCTTTTGCAAATAAATTTTGTTGACCAACATGAAGTAATTTTGTTCTAGGCTGATATTTAACAAATTTATTAATTGTGTGGACTGTGATGTGCCTTCCTATTAATTATCTCAGTGAGCATTTTTCTTTAATTTGTTAACAAACACCGAAAGGATATATTGAAAATATTTTTGTTTCTTCTTAGATTGAACAATTCAATTTCTTCAAATATTTAGCCTAACGTTCAACAGCTAACTGTGGTTTTATTACTATAATAAAACAAGATTACCTCTAACTCGAAATAAAGAGGCGCTCCACCTCTTCAAATATTTAGCGTAACGTTCAACAGCTAACTGTGGTTTTATTACTATAATAAAACAAGATTACCTCTAACTCGAAATAAAGAGGCGCTCCACCTCTTCACATAAAAATTTAAAAATTACGATTTCGTTTAAATCAAAATTATCTCATTAACAAAAAACTCACACTAACAACAACAAAAAATCATTTTTCAAAGCCCTACATTTGATATGACTTCCACAATGAGAACATTCGACAAGGGTAACATAACCTACTTATTATTCTCACACCTCGACGAAGTCTAGTTATACGCTTAAAATGGTTTATTGTCACGAACTAAAAATAATTAAAAGACGAAAAGTTTTCATATTAAGAGCACATTTTAAGGAGAGCTTTGAGCTTCTGTAGAAGAATTTTTCACGCCACAATGATGTCAATATTATCCCTATATATGAACCAAAGTACCATACGCGTGGCTCTTTTAAATACGAAATTGGAGCAACACTTCTACTTGTTGTTTTTTTTTTTCATTTTTTATTTCTTATTGTGAAAACACGCACAAAAGCAAATAAAAACAGTAGTAGTCAATATATGTAAACACATGCCCAAACGTTTAGTGAAAGTTCAACAACACAACAGAAAAATTGTTTATTATTGTCTAATGGAAATAAACTGTACAAATTCTCAAATAATTAACAAAGCATAAAATTACAAAGGCGAAGTAAACCTTTCAGTGTGTTTTTTTGTAAGGATACAAAAGAAAGGTAATAGTGAATAATGCATAAAAAAAAAAACTTAACATTCACACTGCCACATAAAATAAAAATAAAAATTATTGACAAACTTACGACTTCTGTAGGGTAGTAGTATTAGCCACTTGATGGACTTTTCTCATTTATGTTTTGAAACCCCTTTCAAATTCTCAGGAATTAAAAAAATTATAATCAGTCATTACAAGCCTAGAAAGCTTTTTACACTTCTTAAAACCTCTCCCTAACGGGGTTGCACAAGGATCGATACTCTGGCCCTTGCTGTTTAGTAGTTTTATAAATAATCTCTCGCATGTTGTATGTAATGTGTTAAGTTTACGTGCGCATGTTGACGATATGAGAATATACCTTAGGAAATTAAATGTGAATGACTCTTTTATCTAAAGCTGAATCTCTTGTGATCTTGATTTATTGCCGCTAGACTACTACTGCAGAGGTGTAGCGGAAATTATGCTGTCAAGCTGAGAGTGGGGTTGGTGGATGGAAATGTGTTTTGGGCATCCAAATATATTCCAGAAGATAAACTGCAGTAATTGCAGAGATGAAACAGACTCTCAAGTATTTCTCCTAAATTATGGTGTAGATATCAATGCAATGATGTCCACCAAGAGTGATTGGGATGGGAAGGAGATGTTGATAACATCAGATATTTCTATCTTTACGAATGAATTCCAAGCAGAGATCGCAGTGATTTACCAGACGACAATATTGGTATCTGTGTGCAGAGAGTCCGCACAGCAAATCTGCATATACACTGACAGCCAGGCAGCCATCAAGGCGCTGGATGCTGTGCTGATAAAATCAGATTTGGTGCAATTATGCAAGACCAGTCTTGAGGAATGGACTACACAAAAAGGGGTTCTGAAATGGATAACTCTGCAGCGGTAGTTTATGTGAGGATTCCAATCGGAGCTTTAAAAGAGGACATCATCAGGGGCGCCTATCAAATGGCAAGCCTCCGGTGGATCAGCAGGTAAACCTGCCATATTGCGAGGCAATTGTAACCTGCATATGACAGGAAGAGGACAAGACAACTCCTTAATTTTAGTAGAGGATATACCATGAATATATTAGTTGTCATTATGGGTCATTAGGTCATAGGGGACCATGCTAGAATACGCGGCGAACGGTTTGTGCAGGAACTGGAAGGACTCGGAGAAACTCGAATTCGTCCAACACGTGCTTTGCGAGTGCCCCGCTCTGATGAATAAAAGCGGTAGGCTATTGGGTAGTTACTTCTTTTCAAGTCTGGGGGAGCTGCAAATTTAAGATTTGGATCTATGGCGTTTTCAAAGGTTATCCTATGAGGTCAAGGGCACAGTGACATACTGGAAGTCTAAGTGACGTAGGCTAGTCTTCTAGCGGCACCACTCTTTCCTAACCTAACCTAACCTAAGTATACCGCTAAGAATTGAGAATGATGATATTCTATTTAAGGATAAAGTCACTCAGTTCGCATCATGTCACTCTTCTATGATCTAAATTGGTTGTCTTTACACTATTATTCCACATTTTCGTAGAACCATCTATGGGTAAATAGATTTGCTTGACACTTTTAAGATAGACTTGCATTTTTTTTTTCTGTTTTGGTACTTGCATTTACTAACTATGTCATTTAATATGTGAATTAAATTCAAATGTTTTTGATTTATTAGTCCTCTGTATAATGTCACTCTCTGAGTCACACTACTGTACAATCTGTAGTTGCATAAATTTATTACGTATACACATACATATTACGTATGTAAAATATGTAGATAAATAGCAGTCCTTTTTGGCATGTCAAGCATTCAATTCTATGTCTGGTGGTAAATTTTTGGATTGTACACAATTTCTCTGTCATATGATAAGCGCATCGCAAATATTATTTAAAATGTTGTAAAGCGCTGGTTCTCATGTGTAAGAATTAAAAGTTTCCCAAAATATATTTTATCTTTAAAAAAAAAACATGCATTTTTCCAGCAGTTTTATATAGGTACTAAAAAAAACAATTTTTTTTCCCCCAATATCAGATAAATCAGATTTACACACGTAAATTTTTTAGTTAAGTAGGTTGCAAGCCGCCCTTCTAAAAAATTTTTCCCACACATATCTACATATTAAAAAAAACAAAGGTGCACTTTGACATGTCGTCGTTATCTGCTGAGTGTGTTCCATCTAAATCTGTGATAAAGTTTATCCTACAATGATATACCAAATTCAACTGTACTCTACTGTATCGGTTGGTCTTTCCGCATTGTCAGGTGACCTAGTCTACTGTATATGAAATGCTGCATCTAAAAATAGGTTTCATCTATTGGCCGAAGGCCATTCTGAAACGTTTTCATAAATTTACATGGAGCCAACGGGACCCGAATTGTGTGTTAGGCCGGGTGGGGGAGGTGTAACGTGTGTACACACATTCCTAGATTTGCACTATGCAAATTTCCTGTGCTTGCCTACAATAGCTAGCCACCAAACTCCAATTACCTCCGTTTTACCTCTGCGCTCTCTATGTCTATATAGTTTTATTTGCAGCAGCTCTACTGAGTCTAAATTTGGGGTTTTGGTGCGAGGGTGTTCGGTAGTTCTTGTTGTTGTTTATGATCAATTCTACCAATTCCACGATTTTCGCGATTTTCAAGTGGAAATTGTTTATATTTGTGTTTATGCTCTACGCCTCGTATATTTTTCCAGCGCTATATTAGGAGAATCTCCCACCCACACACTCATGATATTTTCATGAAGTCAGAACAACTGGGTTATAGTGAAAAGCTAAGAGGGCCAAAAAAAAAAGGAAAAAAAAGGAAAACTCAAGGATAGGGGGAATTAGCAATTTGTCGATGCTTATTGCCCCGTAATGAAATATTGTTTATGGAAGGATAGAATAGGGGAGCGAGAGGAGAATATCATAAAACAAATATTTCTAGTATAATCGTTTCGATTAGTTTTAAACATCTGCGGAAGTAACATTAATTCACTAGCAAAGAACTTAGTAGGACTAAAAAGCAGACTTAAGTAACCGTTCTCATATACCGTTTTTTTTTTTAGGTTATATTTAAATTTAAAGTTTCACACTCAACCCATCATGAAAAAATTGGGTAGGTGGGCAGGAAGGATGGTGCGAGAAGTTCTCATACGTTAGGCTCCTGTCGAGAAGATCTGGATAAAAAACAAAAACAAAAATTTCGACGACAGGAAATTATGTGACAGTGATGAGTTTTACATTTTTTTCGTTGTACTTGGCAGTGATAAATAGGATTTCCACCTGGGTTGATAGTCGCTAAAACAACAAAATATCATCAGAGTTGAGTTTTTTTTTTCTTTATAGAGAAGGAAAGCAAACGCGGCGTAGTATTAGCATAAGGAATATCCTATCCTATCCCTTTTTATCACGTATATACCCATAGCATTAATTCATCTGCATTTTTTGCGATGTTCTATTTTTTTTTTGCTCTCGCAAAATTTATCGTCACAAGAATTACAATTGCTACTTAAAAGCCACTCGTGCGTTCACAATTGCTTCTAAAATGTCGCTCGTTCGCCCGTGTAATGGACACTTTTCTGTGGTAATTAGAGGACTTTGGGGCTGTGATATTTTAGGGATGCTTTTGGTTGTTTGTTCTACTTCTCGAAGGCTATAAATTTTTTAAGTACTTTTTGTGTGTTCATGGTCTATGACAGATATATTGAGTGTGTGTGTGTGTGTGTGTTTGTGTGTATTTTTTTTTTTTTGTAAAGTATTTCGACATGTATAGAGTTAATTTATGGGCATATATAGGAGGGGGATGGATTGATTCATGGTAATTAGTTGTGTGCTTGATTTATTAGTTTTGTTTTCTTATTAGTCATATTTTTAGATAGGAATAGGATAATTATTTTTGGATAGAAAGTCGGATGGACGTAGAAAAATTAGTTGTATAGGAGTTAATTTGTTCTTTAGGTATCTTTTATTACGCTTATGATAAAACCTATATAAAATCGTTTTAGATAAATTTGAGAGAAAATTAGGTTAATGTAGATATTGGTTAAAAGTACAGATTTAAGGATATGAATGTCTCGACAAACACAAAATTCTAAAAAAAAGTTACGCAAACACAATCCTGCACTTTTAGAACGAATTCCAACTTTGTATGCTAATTTAAGATCAGAAACGAAAAGCTATTATACAACATACAATTAATATATCATCATCCCGAAAGTGCACCCCACCTAGAAGGTCAATTAACTTCATTAGATCTGTAGATGATTCTGTTGAAAATTAATGGGAAAATTGAGTCAGATAACAGACATTAGACACAAAAGTTCATATCAAATTTAGAATTTTTGATAATTATACAGAGTGTATTTGTCGCTCCTAATACTAATAACAGAATGATTATGGTGAAGTTTGAAAGGCAGCTCCAAAAGGTTTTCGAGTTATGGAAATTTTAAGATTACTTTTTTATATATTTTATGAGTCCTCCTATAAATATTGAATGCTACATTAAATAATTGTGGAGATACGGGGTCTGGAGACTCTTAAAAATTGTTTGGATATAATAGTGTAAAGATTTTTCTGCATATTTTGTGTGTTTAGTGATGATTTCAAACTTATTTAATATGTTTAATCGTTGATAATTTTTCTTGACTCATAGTTTTTTGTACCCTTCTCCCTTCCATTGTTTAGGAAATTAAACTCATTTTTTTTTTTCATTCACGTCATCAATACAAATTTTTCATATCGAATTGTTTTAGACCACATGGATGTTCCTTAAGATATAGCGTCAAAATTAGTATTCACTGTCGTACTTAGTCAATTTTTGCTGATATAAATAATTACAATTTTATTTTACATTCTTGTTCCTACCATAGAATGATTTGAAAATAGACTCAAAAATACTTTAAAAAAAAAGCATAGAAAATAAATTAAAACACTCTCACAACCCTTGTGTACTCCGAAATTGCGAAATTCTAATAACTCGAAAAAAAAAAACAGAAAACATAAAATAATTTCGAACTTAATTTTCGTATTTCGAAATTCAATTAAAATACATACATATAGATATAGATCGAGAACTTTCGCCTACCATCATAGGGTGAAACTTCAAACGCAAAGTAACCTCGGGAGGATAACTTAAATCAATTTTATGATCGCCTGGTGGCAGAAAAGAATACGGAGTAGGGTTACATTTTAACAAAACAATTTCGAATTTTTATTAAGAAATCCCATGTTTTTCTTAATTTTATTTTTGAATTTTTCATTATAGTTTTCGTATACAAATAGAGGGTGTCCTAAAAATAAATACCATTTTTTTTTTAAATATATCAGCCATCTTGATATGATACGACTTTTGCAGTTGATATTTAGCAGAGGTATATATAAACAAATACATTTAGTAGGTATAACATATCTCTATATTTGACAATTAAACGCTCAACCGAGAATTTTAGGAAAATTGGTACTTCGCAGATATAGACCATATTGTGGCCGTCTTTGATTTGGACGCTCTGTTAAAAAAAAACTCATTAACTTTAAGAAAACGTCAATCAACGATCGTTGACGGCAGTAATACAAGTAAAATGATAATTAACAAAATTCCAAATTTTAAAAAACAAAAAATTATAATGAGCAACAAGGTGGAATATTTTCTTTTTTTATGATGTTAAAGAAGTGATCAAAAATTTTTTGCCAAATTTCATTTCACATTTCACTCAAAATGGATACCTTTGGTCTGGAAAATATGTGGTTCCTACAGGACTATGCTCTAACTTTTAATAAAAAAATCAACACTTCAGCATGTTGTAAATTAAATTAATTTATTTGAAGATATAAACGTGCATCTTGTTTACACAAGATTCATAGATTTTCATAATACTCAATATTCCATAAAACATGTAGCTACCTTAGAAAGCAATTTTAAATAATAACCATCCATAAAAGTACAACAAAAATTTTCAATAGGAAAAACCTTTCACGAAATTCCGGTAGGACTAAAATCAATCGGCTTAACTATACTTGAACAGTCAGTAGTAGAGTGGTAGTCCTAAACTGATCTTTTATATAACCATTTGTAAAATATACACATCCATATATACACACATACAATAGAAATGCATCCTAAGTTCATGAAACCAACTAACTATTCACCTCTCATAATAGACAGAATCCTCTAAAATTTAGCCAGGTTGGGCGCGCGGATGTACTAGCAATAGTACACCTTTCATATGCTCAGAATTCTATAAATACATACAAATCTACACTACGTTTGGTAGATGCTGCTTTTGAAGTTGTTTCTACAATTTCTTTCTCCTATAAATGGAATTTTCATTTCCACAAAGGACCACAGCATCAGTGTATGAGAGTTATGTATAAAGCACATGAGATGAACAAACTTTTCTTTTTTGTTTATTAAAAAAAAAAAAACTATCCTTTGTCATTTGGACTCCTTTAAAATCGCGCGTTTTTAGTCTATATACATTTGAGATTCATTTCCATCGAGAAGGAGATTGTTTTAAATTTTAGAGGAAAAAATTATATATTTTTGTTTTTTTTACTGTCTGTCGATGTGAATATAGGAAAAGTGAAAAACGAGTACACTTTTATATGAAGCCATTTAGCTTTTGAAATTTTATAGTCTCTTCAAAATTTTCTTACCTTTTGTTTCGACTAGTTAGTTTTAATTTTTTATATTGAAATTGAAATGAGGAGTTTTTGTTTTTGTTCAATTCTTCATTTTCTGCTATTATTTATACAATAATATAGTTGCTTTAGGAGGTGAAACTAATATTCGGGCGGAAGCTAATTATCTCATCTACTAATGCACTCCTTAGAATTGTTTTTAATTTGTTTGTATAAAATGTTGTATGAAAATTATTCAAATGAGTAGTTTAATCCAAGAATGAATAGTTATTATGCTTCCATTGCATATAAAATGTAGTAGCTTTCGATTTTTTTTTCATTATTTTATAGCCGTCATGGTATTATAAGAACAGCCGCATTAAAATTTCAAAAAGTTTTCCTGATTTGTTTGATCTAAGTAGCGTTCAGGAGTAAGATATGCCTTTTATCAAAAAGAAAAAAAAATGGCATTATGGTATTAAAAAAATGTCCCAGAGCAAATAAATTATCGTGTCCTTTTCTGTATATTTATGAATAAGAAAACAAGTGTGACCTAAACTAAAGCCTTGTGGAACACCTGAAATTAACTCTCTAAGCTAATGAAAACATTTACATATTTGCAATTGGGATATATACATTCTCTGTTAAATTTTTATTATTGTTATTTACAATAATAAATTGTACAAAAAGATAATGTATTGTTGAAAATAATAAATAGTTTCACTCACAGTGCATACTAATTTTTTGTTGAAAAACATATCCGAACGGAGTAGATGCAATTGGGCTCTATATGAACTACTTCAAGAATTTATTCAATTCGTATTTAAAAAATTAAATAAAAAGAAATTTATGCATTTCTCTGGTACTTATTGCCAGCAACACAAACACTTTTCGAGAGTTTTGCAATTTATTCGGCATCAGTATATTCAAATTTTGGTGTACTGTAAAAAGAGTGTGATCCTGACTAGTTTCTATTTGACATAAATTTATTAAATAATAATAATAATAATTACATCTTATATTGTAAAAATAAAAAAATATCAATTCGGTTGATAAATTTACGAAACTACAGTTAGCTATAATATAATTCATAATTAATTAATATAATTTAATTCAATTTATATATTAACATGAACATGAACAAAAAAGAAGAAGAAAATGATATTTTTCAACAGAAATAAGAAATCAAAATAAAATGCAAAAAAAGAATTTAATTAGTGATTAATTGCATTTTGAGATATTTGCTAGCTGCCCCCACTCTAATCTCCCTAACGATACGAGGCAAAGTATTTCAAATACGTGAAATTTGAACAAAGAAAGAACTCTAGTATTGTTTTATTACAACGCATTAACAGAAATTTATTACGTCTAGTTGATTGGGGAAATCGTATTCGACAGTATAAATATTCGGGCTGCATCACCTCATAAAGAAAAACACCTGCCCTTCATTTTAAGTATAAATCAATCGGACATTCCAATAAGTTCAATTTGTATGAACTTACATGATCAAAACGACGCAGTCCATAAATGAACTTAATGCAGTCGTTGAACGTAACTTAAATTCCTCATGCGCAATGGCAGCCAAGTTTAGGGAAAAGTACACTTCCATATATAAAGTACGGTAATAGAAGAGCTTTGACCAGTTTTGAGCGAAGGTTAGGTGATAATATACTAGCGAAGACCCAGAACCTTTGGAATCTAACATATGCCTTGCCCATTAAATCTTTAACATAACCGTTGCACTTTATTTGCTTGTCTAAGCGAAAAATATTTTGGATAAATAGTAGTACCCACTGAGATTTTGGCGGATGTAACATTAGATCATTGTTATAGGACCATTCAACAATTCGGTCAATGTAACAATACATACGATCGGCCTGTTGAAGTAAACGTCATTCGCATACAGTTGAATTTAAACAGCCTGCAAAACATCAGGAAGATCGTTAATGTACATGCAGAAAAGAAGAGGTCCAAGAACTGACCCATGAGGAACGCTTCGGCGAAGAGGAAGAGTATCAGAAATCTCATTATTGACTTTCACTCTTTCCTCGCGGTTAAACCGGAAATTCTCCATTATATTACTGGCCGATTTAGAGAAATGACAAAAAGAAGTCAATTTTAGGGAATTAACTTCGAAAGAACGAAAGAGTCCCACAAAATAGAACGGAAACACTTCTAAGAAATACATTCCTGCTAAATGAACTGGCTAATTCCATTATTTAAAGATACTGGCTACTTGGATAATACCACAGATGGCACAAGAACTATAGATATTGCATGGTGTAGCAGAGCAGAGTATACAGATTGTAAAATCGGAAGTGCACTCCGAACTGGACCTAAACATATTTTAGAGCTTGGCGAGAGCAAATGTTTCTCCAACGGCAGTTTTGTATACATTTGATCAACCACTTCAACAAGGCAGATGCCAGCAAATACGAATCGCACGACGTATACATAATTTTATATGTTGTGGTCCATTCGGAAATGGACTACTCAGCCATATAAAATTTGTATACTCGGCTCTGGTATTACATGCGACATCTAGTTCTTGAACAATTTATGATAATATTCAGTTTATTTCATTCATCTGGAAGGCTAATCGCGGAACACGCTTTCGGTCTAAGCTGGAAATCCCGTCATGTGCTGTATAACAAGCAACTTACGGAGTATTGGGAGAAAAAGTGCGCAAAATCACAAATCCCCCTCCAAAACAACACATTCATCCCCCCCCCCCCATCCACTTTTTTGTTTGTAATACTTCAACCAACCTGCAATTTTATTTAGGACTGCCAATTCAAAATGTAATGTGTGTTCTTTCTCATGCACTATGATTTTAAGCCGGGATTGGTTTTATTTGAGTTTGACTCTAGTACTACAATACTAAAAAATTGAAATAGTCTAGTTCAAAAAAAGACAGAATGGGGATCGATAGAAGAGTGATTTCGTTCTCCTGCTTTCTAAGCTCTGTCCATGTTTCGTAATTTCTTCCTGAATACTTCTTAATTATTTTAATTTTCTCCGGGAGAAGTATTTTTTTGTAATTTATTTTAGCCTTGAAATAATTTTGTTGAGTGATGAATACATTTTTAATCCTAGGCTCTGCACATGAGGTTGTCTGACAAGATACACTTGCAGGTGATCCATCAGAAGCTGTCCCCACCAATTTCAATTCAAACGACAGATTTTTTTATGCCAACTCTGAACAGTTTTCTGTGGAAAATGGCTTCACTGTTTTCTCATGGAAATGGAATGTGTGTGAATATGCGTATTCTTGGTTCATCTAAAAAAAAAAAAAAAAAAATGTCCAATATTTCTCCGAAAGGATCATCATACTGGGATGAACCCGTTCGCTTATTATGTGGATTCTATGAAGAATATCACAAAAGATTTGTAAAATGCCTTTTTAAATCCACAAAAAATAGTTTTTATTTCTTTAAAAAAAAAAATACTTCAATGACTATGAAACAAAAATGTTTTAAATGCGACAATGCGTCCATCTTCAGGTTTTATTTTGTGGATTAAAAAGGCGTCTTACAACTCTTTTGTGATAAACTTTTGTAACATCTTAATAAGTTTTTCAGCTTAACAATAAGCAAGCTCATCAACTTCGGTCGTATGTTTCTGAAGAGATAATAATTTTCTTATAATTTGTTGAAACCATAATTTAAAATTATAACAAATTCAAACTTATCCTACTTAGTACTCCATTGAATATCAGACCTTATAATACATTAGACATTGCAAGTTTTCTTTACTTGAGTTTCTGTCAAAAATTTAGATAACAGTTGGTTGTGCTGTTTAATGGTAAACAACATATCCATACATATATTTAAAAAGCCATCTAGTAGTGGGAAGAATAACTGAAATTTCCGGCTAACGAAAATTAATCCAATTCGCAATATGGAATGTAAACTTTTATTGTTTTATGTTCGTAAAATTGCATCGGATCAGATCAAAGAGATAAAAAAAAACACGCAGCTATTATTTGAAATTCATTTCGGCATGTATGTAGGTACGTATGCAATTTATGTTTAACTAATAAATTTAAACAGTATTACAAATCAAGGTACCTAGTAATTTTAAACTGTAATTTACTCAATACAAATATATACAGCTGCATATGTACATAGTATTTACCACCTAAAGTTTATTTAATAAACAGTTTATATAAATTATCACCAAAATCAACCATGCTATGAAACTTTGTATCCTACTTGGAGCCCATGAAGTAAAACTAATAGCCTTAATTTTCATGCATGAGCACGTTCGAATGAAGTTTATCCAAAAATTTATGTTCCACACAATCACGAATGTCTTTTTCGCTAATATTCTCTAGCACGTGTACCTAAATCTGAAAATTGTTCTGATTCCTTTTATACATAAGTATGTATATAGATTGGGTATGTAGTTGACCATCTACATTATGTCCACTAAGATAAAATATTCAACTAGAAAGGTATATATTTCTTCATTAACTACCCTCGATAGAATAACATATGTATACTAGACAAGACATACATATGCATATATCTACCATAAGTAAATTTCTAAATTCATGCCTAGTCCTACTATATATATCTCTTCCAACTCCAAACTCTCCCACCAACAATCTTCCAATATACCTAATACTAATAAACGTGTTACAAATTTTAGTTGTGAATCACGTATCCCTTGAGGATTCTATTTACGTAATGGCACAAACTACAAAATATCACAGACACGGGAATAGCTTTATATAAATTTGTGTGTAGGTTTAAGGAAATACGGGGTACGGAAAATTTATTTCGGTAATTTTTAAAACTATTTAGTTACTTTTCCAATGTAACATTTCTGATAATATTATTTTATTCTGATTAATGCATAACTTAGCCTTGATTTATAATAATAAAACATCAACATTAAGGAGAATAAATAAATAAGGTGCCACATATGTTTCATATTTATATGGGCGCGTACGGCAGCTACTATAAACTCTTCCATAAACAAACATAAAAAATTGTTAACACGTGCCATGCGTGCATAAAGAAAAAAACAACCATCATTGCACGCTAGGGAGACTAGATATTCATCCACACAGTATCCCGTCCCTTAGTGAAAGTAACCAGCTTAAATCTCAATTTTTGAGAGATCCTTGTTGAAATTTTCGTCATGATTTTCTGGACTTTGTGGAAAAATGTTTTATTCATCATCGAAGGCTTGAGATATCTTTCTTTTAAGGCCTATTCATATTTACGTCTAGAACGTGGGGGAACGCTTTTACATTGCAGAGATATTTTTCATCGACAAAATATAAATGTCTTTGGCTTATCCTTTGAAAATCATAAATAGGGCGTTATGGTGAAAAATTCTGCTAAATTTTATGATTTCGTTTATTATTTTTTATTAAATATATTTTTTTTTTTATTTCTGTATAAAAGATAAAAACAAAATTTATTAGGTACTTATAATTAATATTTTAACTGTTCTTTTGTTTTTTTTTTCAGGTAAGAATTCGCTTGGCAAAAGGACTTCAATTGTTGGTAATTTATTATTTATATATTTTTTTAAATTGTTTTTATTGTATATTTAAATATTGTGAAACACGATAGTAGTCCATTGCAGAAAAATAATTGTGTGTACTTCCAAATCATAACTCTATCGTAGAAGTTGGATAAAATTATCTTGATTACGGCCAGATTCATAGTTATTAACACATTTGAAAATGGTCTTCATATCACAATTCTTTTGACCAAGTTATGGATACTTCTGCCACATATTAATAACAAAATTCATCACATTTAATTTGATTTTTAATTTTATCAACTTTATACTACAATCGTAATGTTCATTCCACTTTTTTATTACTGTCTCAACTAACACGAAATAACTCAATTTAGCAATCAGAATGAGTACAGATGACGCGACACAACGTCGTGAAACCTTAGTAAATATAACTTTTTGGTTATATAATTCAAATTTTCGTGATGCGATGCTCACACGACACGTGTCGGCGCGATATTTTAGATAGAAAATTATTGCTGAATTTTGGTCTAACTTAATTTTAACTTTTTGGTTACCGGGTCATTATATAACTAACAACTTTTTAGTTATTACTGTTACATTAACTTAACATATTAGTAATACATACGAACGAATTGTAATTACATATTTAATTATCGTTAAGGCTACTGTCACAAAATAATTTTCAAGTATATGCGATTTAAAAGCTTAAAAAAAAAGAAAAACAAAAACCGAAAGTAAAATTTTGTTGAAATGAACTGACATGTCAATTATTGTTGTTATTTTGTGGAAATTCGTTCTGCTTTGCAATATATTTAAAATCAGTTTTGTGCTTGTAGTAAAATTAAACCAGTCCCACTTCATCAATATCATTCAATCCTTTTGGTACGTAATATTATTTGTGAAAAATGCAGTTTTCGGCATATTACAATATTTTAAACATGTGAATATGGCTAAAATATTTTTTCAAGAACTATTTGGTTACAGACTATAATTTTAAAGTTATTTTGGTAACATTTTGGTAACATTTTGGTTGTAAGAATTTTTTTTCTACGATCTTTTGATCACATTTACGCATTAGAAGATTATATCGGCGACTTTCCTTAATTTCTTAGTAAATATATGCTACTATATATGTATATAATTTTATGACATAACGCTCATTAAATTAGCTAGTTTTCTTAAAGTTTCTCAAAGACTGTTTCAGAAGCAGCCTAAGATGGATGAGAGTTAAAGGTTGAAATGTAGTGATCGTCAGGTATGCTATCGAAGTGGTCGTGGCGTGGCTATTTATGTCAGAGATTGCTATGACTCCCGTAGGTATAGTTTACTCTTCTGAAAGTTCTCCCTTAGAGTTTTTTTGTATATGGAAGTAATCTTAGGCGCTAATAAATGTTTGATATCCTCCGTATATTATCCACCAAATTGTTTTTCCATTAAAAATGCAGCAGAATTCCGTGCTACTTTCTCTGATCTAACACAAAGATATGCAAATATTTTTTTGGGTGGAGATTTTGATGTCAATTTATTGAGACAAAATAGTGCGACGGATACTTTCTTATTCTTTCTATAGTGCCTTCACCTTTGTGTCATTAACAATCTCCAAACTTATCTCAATACGGACAACCCATACTTGCTTGATCTGCTTGTTACTACTGGTAATGATTCTATTAGATTTCAAAACCAGATTGGTTCTCCTTCCGTCTTCGATCATGATTTCCTTTTTATGACGTATAACATTGACATTGGTAACTGAAGAAATTACAAGGTTATTATCATATAAGAAATATGTTGATATTGATTTCTAGCAGTTGGGAGATGAGTGTGCCTTGCTTTCCAGGAATAACATCACAATTCATAGGATCTATGGTTTCCGGTGATTTTCGATCGATTAGACTGCTTCGATTTCTTGCTAAGGTCCTGGAAAAATTGATAGTACAACAAAAAATTGATCACTTGGAAAACTTTAACTTATTAAGTCCTTTCCAGTCTGGTTTTCGTAAATCTCATAATTGAGAGACAGCCCTTGTGAATGTCATGATGATGTCTTGCCTTGCTTGATTTCTCCAAAGCATTTGACATGGTCAATCATTCCAATTTGTTTGAAAAGTTGATCACATACTTCCATTTTCATCTCTCTGCTGTGTCCTTAATACGCAGCTTTCTCTGTTATGTTTTGCCTTTAAATTGTGGTGTCCCTCAAGGTTCTATTCTTGGTTCTTTGCTCTTCAGCCTGTATATAAATGACATCCCCAATGTTGTTGTAAACTGTAAAATTTACTTGTATGACGATGATATGCAGGTGTATATCAATCGACCAATCGGACCGGTAATGGATGGAATTGATCGGCTAAATTTCAACTTGCGCAATATTGCACGCTGGGCTGATAACAAACTGTTATTACTTAATGCCGGAAAGTCGCATTGCATTCCCTTCAATCGCAGAGCTTTCACGTGTATTTTTAAATAACACAGTTCTGCCATTCTCGAAACATGTACAAAATTTTGCATCTTCTTAATTTCTAGAATGCGATGTTGTGCTCATGTCAATGATATGAGTTGTAGCATTTATGGCGGGATTCGTCTGCTTGTCTTCGGGCGTACTTTTTCTATGACAGTCTCCTTTTCTCTTACTTGTGCTCATCCTGTTCTACCAAGCTAAATGTGGCTATCAACGACTGCACAAGATTCGTCGTCTGCTTAAGGAGATCCGATCATATTTCATAACATCGTAATCATCTACTTGGTTGTTCCTTAAATCTATACCTTTTACCGTTTCTATTCTAAAAAACCAAGCTACTTATTTAATAATTTGATATTTTTAAGCTTCTCAAGTCGTTTCGACTTGCTGATACCAAACTTTCATTGTTCAGTAATGGAAAACTCTTACTAATAACATACCATCCGATATTCAGCGTACGAGCTCGACTCATGGGTTTATAGAGCGGATAACGCGCTACAGCACCGTCATAGGATAGACTTTTGGGTGTATTTTAGGTGGTCTTGGCTCTGTGTTTTCTAGTTATTAGTTGTTATATATTTGTAATCTTATGTTTCGAGTAATGCATATTTTAGTATTTTATTTCCGTTGCTTAGTAGTATATTTTTTTCGGATTTCCATTTAAATTTTTTAGTTTCATTTCTCGAACTTTTATTAATATTTGCTGGTTTTTGATTTTTCCTTTTTGTCGCTTTTTTCGTACTAAAAAAAGATATTTATATTCTTGTAGTACTTCATCATAAATAAACTTATTCTATTCTATACTCTTCAACAAATTTATTTCTTTAGTCATGTATTCTGTGCATCTTGAAAGTATACTAGAAATTAATGAGAATATTTTTCCTTCCTGAATTGGAAATTGTGTAAAAATTTTGGTTTCGTCTCTATTTGCTATACAGGGAAATTTTAAACTAATTCTTTTTACCTTAGGACTGCTTCGGTTAATAATTTTAAATACATGCAAAGTGATTTATAGGATCTGTCTCTATTTTTTTCCACCCCTAACTAAAGTGTAGGGAAAGATGCTGTACCTTGGTTCCTTTTTTGAAATAGTTTTTTTTTTTTGCAAAACTAACGAGAGAAATCTTAAGAAACCGATAATTATGGATTGTTTAACCCATAACCTTTCCAAAAATAGTCGAATATCCAGTTAAAAATTTATATTTCAGGATATATGAAAGATAATATGAAGATCCTGCTTTCGGTCCAAGGTACAACATGCTGCTGTACCATGGACAGTGGGGTATTGTACCTTGGACATTTGTAATTTACTAAGTAGAAATGATGGTATATCAACCGAGTTAAATTAAATAACATTCTTTATTCAACCAAGAATAACAATATTGGCAAAGCAGGTTATTAAACACAAAATTGCTACAGCTATACATATTTAATTTAGTATTTATGTAAAGGCCGGGCTATGGCTTTTTTGGACATGTCCGCGGTATAAATTTTTGAAGTGTCCAAGGTACATACCCCTTGCAAAAGAAACAAAACCGCCAGTGAAATATTTTAAGGCGCACAATTCACCACATGATGTACGGTTTATAATAGTAAATATGAAAAAGTTTTACCTGAGCTAGAACCCAAGGAAAAAATAGATTTCCAACACTATCAATTCTTTATCACTGGATAATAGTTACTTTGTTTTCTTTTATCTTTAGTCTCTTTTTTCTTTAAAGCGCAATAACTGCAAATTTGTCCGATAAACTAATTCCCAGAATAGTGTTATCTGTTGAGTAGTAAAATCAGATAAAAGTGCGTTTATGTAGGTGGTAACTACAGTGCGTGTGGAAAACGAAATGAGCAAGGTACACAGATGTCCAAGGTACAGCATCTTCCCCCAATATTCAATTTTCTAATCTATGGTCTGATTTTAACTAGGTCTGATTTTAGTTAGGGATATGTCTGTCATGGTTGATAAAATTGTCAATCTTCTTCAAATCGAAATCGAGTCATTTTACTCATTTCGTCTAGCGTTCTATAAATCCCTTGATCCCTTGATTCTGTCGCGGCTTCCACTGTTTATTCCCTACATAAACATAAAACCTTTCCATTATCTTCAAACTGGTCTGATACTAACCCAGATACATAACCCTTCGCTAATTGCTAATTTATGGCAGCGCACATGAACTTTATTGAATTGTTCACTATAACTTCAGTGGATTGACAATACATCCAAGCCTGATATTTCTTGGCATCTTAATGGATATATTGTAAATTTTTATTATATATCTGTAGGTACTCCCAGTATTTGTGATTATACCTGACTACCTGAAGGTCTTAGGTTGTCTTTTAAAAAAAAAAATAGTGTGTTTCACTGATCCGCAATCGCTTTAAATTTTACGTGATTCTATTCGTCTGGTCGCGCTCATCCATCTTTCTAAAAATGAAAAGATCTTCTTTGTATTTCCATTTAAAGCTATTAGCTAAGCAGATTTATGATTCTGTTTGGGATTAGCTCCAATCGATTCTTGACTGCTATTTTTGAGGAGTTAAATTTATGTTGCTAATGAAGAAGTAGTACTATGGCAGGTACTCATTACACAACATTAACGTAATACACAAAAAGATTTTCCTCAAAGGAAATGGTGATTTCGGTAGAAATAGTTTTTATTTTTAATTTGACGTTTTCTTTTATTTTTATTTTGTTTTTTAATATATTTAAAACTATGACTAAAATAGGTGTTTTTTTTTGTTTTTTTTTTTTTTTTTAAACCATCTTACCATTATAATTAAGCTTATTTAGTTGACAGGCATTTCCCTGACATTATCAGTAGTTCATTCTTAGCTGGTTTAGTTAGTCTCTAAACCTTCATTCTTCAGTACATCTAATTCTCATATTTCCACTAATAGTAGGCACCTCTATCTATCGATGATGAGAAGGCATCTGTTCTCAGTTGTTTACATTGAAAAGATAGCAATGGACAGGGTGCTTCCTATCCTTATTTAAATTCAATGTTAAAAAAAAATCTGATGAACTATACCAATAGGATAGAGCTTTCCGCCTTCTGTTTTTATCATTTTGGATTAATATTCATCACGCGTATACCAATTATATTAATCACTTGAGATTCATTTCTCCAACAGGGTGTAAAATAGTATTTCTAATTAACTTAAGTATAGTAAATGAAGTTCATCAAATTTTTTACTGTAATTATTTCAATTCTGTAGATATCAAAAGCAGATGTGGTAATTTCATGTTTCTCTATGTGTGTGTGTCATAGGAACAAATTAAAATTTCTCTCTTTCTGCTTGTGATGTGCTGTTAGTAATGTTCGTTCAAACGTTAAATTACTCGGACAAATTGTACAATAAAATCACCACTGAATTGCAACTATGAAAGTACCATATATACTAGACTACAAAATCTATACAGTTGCAAAATAACCTAGTATCCAATTTGAACATTTTAATTGCAATTTATTCGTTCGTTAATCGCTTCACGCTTGACAAATTATTCGTAAACCGCCTGCCTGCCTGCCTAGAAACGTAAGCATTTTCATCCTTGGCATGTTTATCATTAATTAGCGCGCAAATTTGTTCAAATGTCACCTCCTATTCTCAGTTGGATAAACATACATACATACATATGTATGTATGTTTATAGTTCTTGGCTCACATAACTAGGAAGGATCCACATATATATATCTAATTTGATGTGAAATAATCTGCATCAGGACATACAAATAATGAATTTTCAAAATTTCAGGCAGATAATAATTGGTGGTGGTGATTGTTGATGAGGACATCACTTTTGTCAGAATACCACTTTTGAAAAGTGTTTTCATTAAATATGAAGTAAAAACTTTCGGTTCATTTGTACATTTAATAGGCTTTTCGAGTATCGAATGTGAATTCGTGATGTGCAGTAAACAGGAAATTCTAAACCACTTATAACTCGTAGTCAAAGGAAAACTACTAATATTCCTCTGTTTTTGTGTTAATGACAGCACGAGTAACTGAAATCTGGCAAAAGCTGATTGGATTTTATTGAGTGTTTTTGGCGGTTCATGATTATTTACGCTTAATTGACTTTTTGATATCTTTTGTTGCACAAATTGATGGGTACATGGGTTGTGCTTTGTTTTTTTGTTTTTTTTTGTAGTTGGAAATGAGAAATTGGTAAAAAGTGATTTGTTTCATTTATATTTTTCGTATTGTTGTTGTTAATAATAATCGATGAAAAATAAATTCTAAAATAAATACTTCATTCACATTTCATTTTACATTGCTGCGTCTAAAGAAAGGTCATTCGAAAACATAGGCAAAGCAATATTTTTTAATTTTTTTATTTTATCAAATTGACTTCACTAAAACCCATCTATGTATATGTGGATTGTCTAGTGTTACCTGCACACTCATGAAATGAACCCAAAAACCAAAAAATCTGTAAAATGTTGGGAATATGTTTGTTTTTATAATGAAAAGAGTGTGCATAATAAATACATAAATCACTTTCAATTTTCACTTTTTAAGACTCACTTTAAGTCTGGTATGATCTTAGCAAGGAAAAAAAAATTCTTAAACTTATGAAAAATTTGGAAGTTTTTTTTTTATCAGATTTCGTATAGTTATGTACGAGTATTATGTTATTCATACGAAAAAACTCAGGTTATACTATTAAAATGCTGTGCCTGGATATAAATTTGTGTGGACGTTTCTGGAAAAAAAAAAAACTTTTCTTTCATTCCATTATCATAATAGAAATAAAAATCGTCAAATTTTTGTCAAATGAAACTTTCTTTTATATCTTTGCTTCAATTTCACCCCCTTTTCTATAACGCATTTTCATGACCATTTATGTTACCTAAAAATTTTCAAAAGTTTTTCCACGTTGTACTCTATTAAGTCAAATGCCACTAAATCCCATATTTCTCATACTCATAATTTTATTTATATATTATCCCCTAGTCCATATCTACAATTGTTATCTCACTAGATGTAAGTTTCCTACCCAATGGAAACAAGCTACCGTTGTTCCTATTACCATTCTTCCTATTCTTAAGAAAGCGTCCCCTTCGCAGGACAGTCACTATCGCAGTCAAATGGTGAAACTCTCTCTAAACTGGCATATCTATCCCCAGGTGTCCCTCAAGGGTCAATTCTTGGTCCACTTTTATTTAGCCTGTACATAAACTGCCTACCAAGTGCTATTAAAAATTGCTCTATTCATTTATTCGCTAATGATGTACAGATGTGCCTTAGTAAACCTATAGGGCTAATGGGGGATTGTGTCTATCAGATAAATGAGGATTTGCAGGACCTGTATAACTAGTTTTCAATTAATGAGCTTTCACTGAACCCGTTCAAATCAAACTTCTTAGCAGTTTATAGGCGTGCTCTAGAGAAATCCGAGCTTCCCCCTGTGGTCTTGAACAATACAATCTTGGAATATGTTGACTGAGTCAAAAATTTGGGAATCAAACTTAATTTCAAGTTCAGCTGCCGTACCTACATTGCAGATATGATGAGAAAGGTATATGGTGCTCTGCGGCAATTATGGATTAACTCAAGCTACATGTCAGTCGACTGAAGTTGGCTAAGGCAGTAATTGTATCATATTTTACATATGGCAGTCTAATATTCCGAAAGCTTGATGTTACTCCTTCGTAGCGCTCACATATCAGCGTATGTAGCATCAATCCTAGGCACATCCCTTGAAACATATCTAGCTAGACGTTGATTTATTTTCTTACAAAAATTAATAATTCATAAAAGCCCAGCCTAATTATATGAGGAAATGCAGTTGTTGCGTTCTACAGCTTCAGCTTCTTATCCCTCGGCACATCTCACAGTATGGTGAACGTTCTTACTTTGTCCAGGCTGCTCGTATGTCGAATTCTTTTCTAAGTAATATTCAAGGTGAAGGCTCTGGCAAAGCTTTTTCAAGGATAATTAATAATTTAATTTTTTAAGGATGAATGGTGCACGGATCTATTAAATAAATTAATTAGGTTGATATCTCTCTTATTTTTTAGTTCTTAGTTTGTATGGATATTTTTAAGGTTTTAGTTTTTTTTTTAATGTATTATTTATTATCTATTTTTCTGCTTTTCTTCTCTTCTTCTCTTATACACACCAGTGATATTAGTAATGTAAAAAGATTTTTTATTCTTGGGTACATTTCCAAATAAATTATTATTGTTATTGTCTCCATTGAATTTTGGCCCGAATAGACTATGCCATGACATTTTTTGTCGTGAAAATTCTGTACCATTTGTTGAATGGCTCTGGATGTCATTGCAGAAACTTTTAGTAGGTACATAATTTGGTTAAGATTTATTTTTGGTACACGGTTATATTTTTTTTCTCTATCATCAATCTTTTTTTACAGATTGTCTCTCGATCCAATGGAATTTGTATAAATATTTATTAATAACTCTGGCTTAAAATGCTGTGATACGTTACAGATCGCATGATTTTCCAATTTTCACGCACTACATAAAAATTAATGTGGAATAGAATTATTTTGTATTTGTGGATGCTGAGTCTTTTTAGATAGGATGTTCTTCCTGAAATTTACGGATAGGATCGTATATATAAATGCCTTAACCTTAAAGGCTTATGCTCTTGTGCTTTCTTGACAATAAATAGAACCGGCACGATCGACATTTATGGGGTAAATCATTGAATGCAAACTGTATCGGGGTTATTATTTCCAGGGATGCTCCTTGGCTTTTGTCAGGAATATCCTTTTAATTTTTATAGTGGAATATAACAATAATATACATCGTAGAGCAAAAGTTTTGTATATTACGTCGTTAACGTTTGTAACGCCATCTTGTGATAATTTCATTTTGAATATTATTTGAGATATTCCTGTGGAAACCCTGTATAACACGTACCATTCCACCTTTATTATGAATGGAATTCTTTTTGGCAGACAACCAAGTCTATATGAACGCTTGTGAGCTGGTATTCATAGATATTTTCAAGCTAATATTGTATCGTATCTGTTTAGTATCAGTCAGATTGTGTGAAGGTAAACTTGCATAACGATGGTTAGCTTTAATTGAGGATGGTGACTCTGACTCGATATTATGATCACTCCTAATTTTTCAAAACCTATAATTTAATTATTTGTGGAACAGATAAAGCAGACAAAGATCTTTTACATTCTTGCTTATACAATGCTACATTAGGTATCATACGCACAATTATTGAATCATTCCTGCAATTCGTCTTCCTCACATATGAAATTGATCGTTTCTTTTTTCTATTATTGAAACTGCTGTCCATTTAGTTCAATTCGAGGGATTAGAAATGAGTTACGAATTGTTAATGCTTTGATTAAAGACATAATCTTCTGGCCGAGGTGACACCTGTACTCGTGTTTTTCTCAACCGAGAAAAATTGCATCATGAACGCTTTGAAATCTTCGCTAATTTTATCTCGAATTGAAAAGTCCAATAATTTAAAAAATGTTTTTTGTATTTCAGCTCTAATCAATCAAATTCTAAATATTTCTATGTCCTAAGATCGAGTTAAGGATTAACTGCTGCAACATTCTCTGGATGATTTTCGTGGAAACTTCATCGACAATTGTAATAAATTTGCTTGGCTGATATAATATAATAGGAAGTTGGAACTTTTCTAGCTCTTGGGCTCATTACATAATTTTCCTAAACATTTGTTTAATCATACTCAAATACATTTCAACAAATATTTCACTAAATCCCCCCAAGATGTCATCTTATTTACAATTTAACATTGATTAAGGGAAATCATTTTTCTCTCTCAATCTATCTCTCTCTCTCTGTCACTGTACACAAAATTTTAATTTTAATCTTTTACATCCTGAACACTTCCACGTTCTTCTAAATTAGTCCCTAAAGAAATTTAAATTTTTCCCTTCACCGAAAATAAGTTTAATTTTCCCAAAGGATTTCTCCTCATTCTCCTTCTCATCATACAATATATTTCGGACAAAAATGAAGAAAATTCAAGGATGCGACACGTTTCTTCTTAATGACATAAGCAAACAAGCTAAGAGGATCAGGCAGGTAATTTGGATGTCCATGTCAGGGGTGGGGGGCTGGGGTGGCATAAACTTCAATAAAATTCTGAATAAAAGATCTTAATTACCAACTAACCTGATTCTCGTGTACATCGTTCTTGACGTGCTGATTCTCACACCTTAATTAGAGTCATGAAAGTCTGCTGCTGCTATCTCTGAGGATGCCAGATTCTTGAACATACATATGGCATCGTAAGTAGAGAAGCATCAGAGGTATCATAGGCATCTATCTATCTATCTATGTGCACAAAAGACGAAAGAAGGGAAAGAAGAAGAAACTTATATTTTCATTCTTGGCTCCAAGTAGATATGCCTTGGGATAGTTTTAATATACATGTATATATATATATATATGTTTGTGTGTGTATGTATGTGTGTATATATATATATAGACACATACGTATATAGTACCTAGTAGTCTACTGCTGGAGAAGTCGAGTAAAGAAATTTGTCAGAACTTTCTAGCAATTTGTTTTATCCCTTCAGCTCAAAGTTGTATTCAGGACGTGATGAAGTTGTTCGACGACGACCCCATTCGTGATGCAGCAAAGCAAATTTCGTGTCTGAAATGTGTTTAATTCTGCTGGTCCTAATTATATCGGGCATTTCAGATGGCAAATGAGATGATAAATTGGATGCCGAGGAGCTATTTCGATGAAACAGCAAAGTATAAGAAAAAACAAAAAAAAAAAAACGACAAAAACTCTGAATACGGTTGGTAAGTTTTTTTGATTAAAATAATCCTTAGGATGCACGTACAAAGTAGGTAGACTTAATATAGGAGATGAGGTATCTTCCTTCAAAAAGGTTCTTATTGCTGGATAATCTAAATGTGACTTGAAAACTTACCTACAATCTTTAGTATTTCTTATATGGTCGAATTTCAGTAAAAGGAGGGAAACACTTATTTGAGCAAATGTGAAGTTGTTTTAGCTCAATATGATTACGAATAGAGGCCTTAATTAATATAGATCAGCTTGAATTGCGCATGATCTAAATTCTTATCTTTCGGTCCTTTACATCTCCCTTACAATTTCTACTTTATTTGATTTTCTTGGAGCAAATTGGTAATCTAAGAAAAATGACCCAAATGTATTAATGGGGTGTATGAGACCCTAGATTCTCTGAGTGAAAACTCAGAATTTTGTGAGTAAAAAGTTTTCGGATAAAGAAACATTGCAGAGGTGTTTTCCTGGAGTAGGCACATTCCTCTGTGATATCAAAAACGAATCAAATGGGATGGTCTGAAAAAAAGTGGGTATTAGGATAATTTTGTTCATTTTTATAGAAAAAAAAATAACAAATTGAAAAAGTTGCGACAACATTTAGGACAACATTTGCTAGTATGTGGATAGGGCGTCAATTAGACACCACACATCTCATATTTGGTGTAAATGCGGGTAGCGACTTGCTAAGCTAAGCTTGTGATCTCTCCGCTCAAACGGCTTGGAATAAACATTTATTTGTTTACAGTTTCTATATGAATCTACATAAAGTTTTTAATTAGATCCCACTCATCGAAATAGGTGGTTAAAGAATTGAAAAATAAATAATGTCTCAAGCTGTGTGACCAAAACTCAATAGATTGTGGTTCTTTCAATAATGTTCGCCCACATGACGTACGGTAGGTTAGATTAGATTTGTGGCATTGGCCTCGCATTCACTGCGACCTGAAAGATTTATTGTGAGTCCCCGTGCAGTTTACTCCTTTTCTTGGTTTAGATTGTCAATACAATCTAGAACTATCCTGAGATTGAGGTTCCACACGTAGTTTGATGGAGGAAAAGCATTTTCGCGGTTTAGTAATATATGCCTGGCCAATGCATCGCAGTAGCAGAGCAGGTACTCCAGAGTTTCATGAGGATCCTGACAGTAGCGGCAAGTTGAAGTCTCAGTCAAGCCCATCTAGTGTAGGTGATATCTCAAGGAGCAATGGCCGGAGATGAGCTCTGTAATCATTTTTGAGCTCTGTTCTCCTAAGGAGTAGGAGTTCTTTTATTTTTCTGCCAGAGGTGTCGATATATTTTTTTGCATGACGAAGTGCTTATAGCTTTTCCCAATAATGGGAGTTTTGTTTGTTCTCCCATGACATACCGTAAGCTAGCAAATATATTGCTACCTCATTTAAACCTCCATGTGCCTAAATTGTATTCTCGTGCAATTTTCATGTTATATATATGTATGTAGGTCTGTATTCATTCTTCCATCACCGAAAATACTTGTTTCTACCCTACTTTGTCATACTTATTACAATAATGACATCACGACTCTCGTAGTTAAAGGGTTTTCTAGCTTCAGACCTTCGAAAATCTTGGCTCGTATCCTACTTCATTTTGTTGTTTGCGCTTTCAATCGCACTGTAAATATTTTTTTTTTTGTAGAAAATAAAAGAAAAAAAATCTAATGTCTAAATTAGGTAATTTAACATACTAGCGATGCAAATTTTTAGGTAACCAATTAAAATAGATATTTTAGTCCAGGTATCTTCATCATGCTTTTCAAAGATTAATGTGGGAAGGGACTTCCGAGAAAAGCCAAGAGCTCCTAAAGATTATATGGACTGTGAATTTTCGCTATTGAATATTGTAGATTGGCAGGTCGCCCACAAATACAGCCTGCTGGATATAGTTCGCATTGGTAATAATATTTATAAAAAATAACTAGTCAGGATATAGTCCATATCTAAAACTACATTAAGAAGAATTTTGATCCCATCTGAACTCATATATTTTTCTGTATATTTTACTTATATATATTTTTTTAAAGACAATAACCAATTTAATCGCACCTTGGGATTATGTCAAATGAGAACGTTAGAGAACACTTTAGATTCCCCTAATTAATTGTGTAACACAACTAAATTAACTATTACTTGCCCATTTCTATGTCAATAACCATCATCCCTTATAGTTTAAATGCGGTACAGGGTGGAAGCAATTTATAATTCTGACACTCTCCTTAACACAATGCTTACTAGTTGCACAGCTGTGTTGTCCACATTCTGTTGTCATTAAATATTAATTTAGTTGAACCAGGTGAAATTAGTCGAAGTCATCTTGATCTCCTCCTCCTTTAATACCCCTTTCCAAAATGGGTCAAATTTAATCTTTAGTAGTTTATATAATAATAATAACAACAACAGCAGCAATAACAATTCCCATAGTCTGTAGTAGGCCAGGACAGAACAGACATGTCTCACACTATATTTTGCCTCCAATTGAATTGAACAAACCATTATTCTCCGCATTGTGTGCTCTAAATTATTGATTCGGTCTCATTAAAAATGCACGAGCCATTAAACAGTAAACCTCGAGCAAGTTTCTGGGCGTTAACTTCGACTAAGCTAAAACTTGGTCATGTCAAGTGCCATTCAGAAGAATTAAAGCGTACCCAGATGAACCGAGGAGAATGTTTTATCCGGCGCACAGCAGCAGCGTAATATTGGTCGAGAGTTTAAAGAAAGGAAAGGAATTGAACGTTGCAAATGCACAGTAGAATGGATGGAAGGAATCCTTACGGGATGAGAATGGGTTGGCGGAAGAAGGATATACTCGAACGTACTACTACTACTACCACTGCGACTAACCATGAAGTTAAGCTTACGTGAATACTAAAACTAAACTAAAGTCAGAAGCAGTGCTGTGGTTATTGGTAAATGAGGAGAGTGTTTGTAAGCTAAGCCAGTTTGGAGTATACTATACACGTACAATGTAGACAAATAGTTTGGAAACAGAAGCTTTTGTTCCTTAAAGTCGAAGGCGGTGGCGGGGAGGATAGATAGACGCGCTGTCATACTTTAATTTTCCATCATGACGTAGACGACGGCAACGACGACGCGACATGGTTTTAGTTTAGACATTAATTTCATTTTAATGATTTTCAGTTGCAATTCACATAATTGAATTTTATGGTAAGTACGCAGAGTAATTAGTGGCGAATTTAAGGTGTTTTAAAAGGTGTTATGAAGATGATTGACATTACAAAATTTTATACATAGTAAAATGAAAAACGGGACGACAAAATGAGTTTGTTGCTGAGTATAAACATGGATTTATGCTTCGTGAGTTTTTGTGGTTTGACTAAAGACTTACATTTTTATGTCAATCAAATAGAGCTGCGTGCATATAAGCTAGAATCGTTATTTTTTTTTGTAAATTACTCGTAAGGAGGAGATAATCTGATAAGCTTACCAAAACATTTTAGTTGTTTGACAGGTATGTATGACAGTTATAAATGACAGTTAATTATGAACAAGGCTAGGTTATAATTACAATTTAATTAACTTAATTATATTTAAACGTAAGTGGAATAAATGAGCAAACCACAACAAATTTTATCCCCGTTTTAATTATTCTGTTGTCAAGAGTCATTCTGTTTTTGTAATGTGGCCAGTCTTATAATATTACACTCGGTGATTCGAAACCAAGCTAAAATTTTTCATTGAATCATAATATTTTGTTAAGGAGCACATAAATTTTTCCATCTACCCACGGAAAAATAACAAGAACCTTTATCCATCGTTGGCATTCTGGTCGCAGAGTTTATACGAGTTATTGATCGCGGGAATGTAGTTGGAAATCTTGAAATTTGGCAATAGAATTAGTTCAGGTACGTTTATTTATAATGCCTAAAATGTAACATGTTTGGTACATACAAAACTATTAAAGAATTTGAAATTTTCCGTTTTCTCGAGAATGGATACAACTTCTGATAAACAGTTTTTAGGATATGTACAGACACTCCAGATTGTTCGACCGCCATAGGTAGGCTGTTGTTTCATTGTTATAAACGAAATAAACGAATCAGGAAAGCTCAGTATTTTTTGTGTATTTTCTAGTGTAAGTCATTAGTGGTTAAGATTACTTTTAGCGTAATCATGCTATTAGAACCTTATCTAACTGAAAGAGAAACAGGGATTGTTGACGTTTTATTTGACCAAGGAGTTCCAAAGACGCCGATAGAGGTAAAATTGGACAGATCTGCTAGCGTTGCCCGTAATTACTTGAGAAATGAAGAAAGTTACGGTCTTAGATCATATTTCGGGCGGAAAAAGATACTTGTAGTTAGATATGTCAGAAGGATATGCCGGAAAATATCAAACTCGGCAACGATCGTTTAAAATTAATGCAGCATTTCCGCATCAGCATCAACAATCTGGAGGCAATAGAGCAAAATCCTGACATCTTAAGGGAAGAAATGCAAAAAATCCCTAGTTTGGAACCCTGTCATATGGAAGCACGAATTGCTTTTGCCAATGAGAACAAACTTGGAACGACTGTGGTCATAGGTGTGGCGATATTGTGTATAGTGGATTTCCCCAGGAACCACTTCTACACTTAGTTTTGTATTTGCAGGTAATCTTCTCTTGTGAAAAGAAATTCAACTCAGATGGCTCAGACGGTTTGAATGATACTGGCAAGATTTAAGAAAGGATCCCCGTTATTTTTCGAAACGCAATTTCGGCGGAGGATCGTTGATGGAATGGGAAGCCTTTAATAAACTAGACACCTTAGAAGTCGCATTTCCATCCACCAGAATGAACAGTCCCGAATATCAGGAGGTCCTCGAGAACTCTTTGCTACCATTTTTTTACTCTTATCCCGAAGAAAACCTGTTTTTACAGCAGGACAATGCAACAATTCACGTTTCTTGATCTACACGAGAGTGGTTTTCATATCATAAGATTAATGTTACAGATTGGCTTGGTTGTTCTCCAGATCTCAGTCCGATAGAGAACATTTGGGGATGGATTGTTCGCAAGCTATATGCCGATAACCGACAATTTCATACCATCCATTAGTTAAAAAATGCCATCAAGGAGTCCTGGGAGCTTTTAAAACTTGATGTCATAAAAAACCATATTGGGAATCAATGTCTAAAAGGCGAAGCGTGGTGATGCGAAATAACGGCGGAACCATAAAAATTGAATATTTTTCTTAATGTTATTTTTGTTATTGTTTTTAGAAATTAATTTATAATCGCTTATAATAATGAAACAACATTTTTTTGCTAATTTCTTGAAATTTATTTTACTTAGCTCAAATACCGTTATGACCAGACAACTTATTCAGTTCGTTAGAACAGTGATGAGTGTCACTCCATAATCTGAAAACGGTTTATCAGAGGTTGTATCCAATCTCGAGAAAACGGAAAATTTAAAATTCGTTTATAACTTTGAAATATATTGTATATGAGGGAAAAAGGAGTCAAGAAAATTACCTAATAAGAACCATACATTTTTTGTATACGAGCAATATATAAACAGATTGTTAGAATGAAGTGTAGATGGCGGTAGTAGAGCTTAAAAATATATTTAAAGCGTGGAATGTTATGAGTATCTGCCGTCTATCTGCATATGTATAAAATTTCTAGTTGCTCTGTCAATTACTATTTCATAAATGTTAAACAAATTATTCGGTAGTGAAAATTCATATAATTATACAGATATGACGAATATTTTAAGAGGCTTCTCCATTTTATATAGTTTTTCAGTAAACTTCCAAATTTATAGAGTTTGGGTACGATTGATAAAATCTCGCTTTTGAAATCTCTAAAATAAAAATTTCGTAATTTTAAAATGTCGAAAATGAAAATCTTCTCTTTTCAAAAAACACTCGTTAGTTAAATTCTCGGATTGGATTTAAATAAATGCATAACAATGGGCCTTGCTGTGATCTACGTTCTAGAGATCCCGCCTGGGACCTTAACCTCTGTTCAATCCATCCATCCATATAGATTAGATATACGGTGTGTGGTATTAAAATTTTTTTGATTAAATGTGGTTTTGAAAAGGGCATCGTGGCGTTCCCTATATAATCAAAATCCCCTGCTTATTCAAAATTCCGTCTATCACAACCAGTTATTTTTTTCCACCTATCAACACCAGTCGTTTTAAATTTTAGCAAAGCGTTAAGCAGAGGGGGGGGGGAGGAGAAATATATATATTTTTTAAATTTTAACTAACACCAGTTCCTACTGATGACAAATGGTTTTGTTTTTCTGACAGAAAAATCAAAAAGAGAAAAAAGATTTCAAATTTAAAAAAAAAAATGTTAATAACAAGTTGACAAATTTTTCACTTTATTTTTAGTTTGGGATTTCATTACACATTTAATTTTTCCAAAAAGGCGGAAAGGCTTATTTTAAATGGAAAGGATACAGAATAGGAAAGCTTTTACGTCATATCATTTACAAAAATTCTCTCATATGCAATCCCGCTTACAAAGAAAAGTAGTTGTTAGTCGATATCGTATCTCCTATCATTTCTATTTAAAACATGAGTCTTTTACAGAATTAAAGACAAAAAGGGGTTATTCCGAGAGAGAGAGAGAGAGAGGGGATTTTGAAAAGATTGTATTTTGAACCGACGGAATTTTAAAACTGTATATATAAGTATTAAAAATGAAATATCATACTCAACCCTACTTGATTTGGTATCTCAACTAAAAGCTGGACTTTGAAAAAAAAACCCGAGAGGTTGACAAATGCAATTTCTATAGAACAGGGATTTTCATAAGAAAGCTTTAAGAAACATTTCAAATGAAAGACTTTTAGCTGTTACAGGGTGAATCTTATTGTCAACCAAATGTTGGGAGTATATTTTCGTTAATTTAAAATTGCCCAATTAATTTTAATACGGAACTATGTACAAAATACTTTCAGTACGATAGAAGTTAGGTGGCGAATAAAAAAAGCCATTTACATATTTCCCATAATTGTCGTATTTGGAAAAGAAATGAACAATTCAATCATTAGTCCAAAACTTTCCTTTTAAGACATTTTATATGTGCTTCAATCCTATTCTACAGTAAAACAGCTTGCCTCTCATATTTCGACTTGAGTCGAGCGTCAAGACAGTCGCCTCTGATATGATGATCCTTCGAGTAGAACTACAAAGGAACTGCGGGTGAGCCTAACATAACCTTAACCTGACAAACAAGCTTTTGGGTCTAAACAAACCAACTCTGAAAACTCTGGTATCAATTCTCATGTTCACCAACATAGGTTGGGGCTTGTTGTTGATTCTATATGCAAGAAATGCGGAAAATAATTAGAGACGGAAACTCACTTTGTTTGTCCCAGATCTCTCAGGAGAGCGTTACAGATTCATTGGCTCCTGGGCGAGCTACATGAACAAGGCAAGAAAGACTGGGAGCCAATAACTAAATTCGTATGACCATTCGGTTGGAACCTATTAACAATTGCTCGTATTAATCCAATTTCAATAAAATATGCACTGAAATTGTCTACTCCCTCACGCCCTTCCCAATTATATATAATTATTTGTTTTTCACTTCAGAAAGTTTTGTCTCAATAACACCATGCAGCATGGACCCTCTTTGTATTACCAGCTTCCTCCCTAAATTAGAGACGAAAAAGGTTATTATTATGTCCTTCCTGAATGTAGTACTCGTATAAGGATGGTTAAGAAAAGATAAAAATAAAAATAAGAAGAGAATATTCTTTTAGCTGAGCATTTTTATTACTTAACTTTTAAAACTTTTTTTTATTCTTTTATTATTTTTTGTTTTTTATTTTATTTTTTATTTTTATTTTCTTACGATAACTGCGCGATTGTTAAAAAAAGAAAACTTTCCCTTCTTCCTTTCGAAGAATGAAGGAAAATTTGTACACTTGCTACTGATGATAATTCCCTTATCCGACTTAACACTTGTGTGTTAAATTTCTTCCACCTGGGGCCAAAGTCAATAAGGAGAACTTTATCCTTTGTGTTCAGAAAAGTTGTCGAGAATAATTGATTACACAGTTATACAAAAACTGTATTTATGTTGGTGTATGTCTAGAATATATAAAGAAACTGTTTTATGACTTGCCGACATAATGCAATTGATTGGTTTTATTTAAGGATCCAAGTCGTTTCAATTCAATAAACTTTATAACGATAGAACTATAAAATCAATAAATTTTCGTAGTAATAAAAGTTTTACATTGCGCTCTCTTTTATGTAGTTTTTTGTTTTAGTATATTTTACGTTAGGTTTTTATTAAGGAAAAGGAAAACAAATTAGATTACACTTCGTGTGCTGTAGAATGAAAAGTTTTGCTTCTATATCAGGTAAAAGGATTTTTTGTTTTACATTGCGATAGATGTTTGATTGATGGGACTGTAAATAAACGGGATTTTTAATTGCTCGACTGCTGAATTAGTCTAAAGGGGAATGCCCACTTTTCATACAACTTTAGACCCGACACCTCCAGACATAAGAGATGTATTAAGCGATGCATTATGATACTCTGAACATATTTTTTTATTAACAATTTCTGTTTCAATTAAGCGGGAGAAAGCTTTGAAGATCGGATGTAGCTTGAGCGACTTTCTTGGGTGAAAAAGTGGACTTTTCTACTTCTCGTTATTGCGCGGAATTGGTGATCCGTGGAAAATGAGTTCTTATGAGAAAAATGCTCATAGCAGAGCATTAATTTCGAAGGAAGAAAGAACTGCAAAAATATATGGGATATGTAATAGCTGGGTTGTATGTAACCCAAGTCCATGAAATTGGGTTTTCGGACAGAAAAATCGTTCCGAGGAAGATTTCTAAATCGGGAAAAATGTACACCACTCGATAGTACTCGGTGAGACCTTTAATTTGATATGCAACATGTGGTATTGATGCCACCCACTCCTCGCCTGGGGGGGGGGGGGGGGAGGGTTGGTTTCTATCACCCACCACAAAAGTATGCATAGAAAAATTTTCATCTACGAATTGTAGTTGGTAATGAGCTGAGTCGTAAGTGAAACCCGCTTTCTCGCCCTACCGAGCTAGTGCCGATCTAAGGTGCGAAAAATCTAGTACCTCAATTCGAATAAAAACGAGGGAAATACTGGAGGCTGAGTATGGAGGCTGATATAAACAGCTATTTAAGCCTGCGTGTATAGGAGCGTAGGTACTCAAACTTTTTCTCCCAAGCCTTCCCCGGCTTACTTGAAATAAACATTGTTAATAAAATATGTTCAGAGTATCGTAATGCATCGTTTAAGGCATCTCTTATGTCTAGAAGTGTTAGGCCAAAAATGGTCATTCACCTTAATTTGTAAAGAGTATTCTGTACAATAGAGAATCATATGCAACTTCTAACTAAGTGGAAGCACAGTATATTTTATATATGTGGTAAATTGGCTTATAATTCAAAATACTGAAAATGAGATTTTTGAAAATAAAATTTTAAAAGCGCAGAAGTTTGTAGGCTAGGTTTAGCCAATCATTAATACTCTTTTACGAGAATTTGGAAAGGGTTGAATATTTAATTTTATTTTTCTTAAGGTCAAAATTCCAAAATTCGGTAAATACAAAGATGGCAAAATACTTAAGCAATCTTACATTTTGAATTTTGTAGTGTACATTTGTTAAAAAAATTTTCTCACCCTCGTACACAGATGAAAATTGTAGCTGAGAAATTTTCAAATATAGTTAAATTTTTAGTTTGCTAACCCAGACATCAATCAATCTCTCTCAAAAAGAAGATAGACAGTAGATACACATAATGAGGACTCGATCTGTATAGGACAAACTAAACTCTTATTTTGTATATTTCCAAAGTAATTCCAACCCCCCAAGCAATTGCTATTTATGAAGTACTTGAAAATAAATCTTAAGCTCTTTTTGTAAGTGTCACAAATTTATGACTGACCATTGTCACAATAATCAAGTCTACAAAAAGGGAAAAGTATTTTTATCCTTAAGAGATATGTACTTCAACTGTAATTCAAGGCTCATTATTTTATTTTATGTTCTTAGTAAGAGATTTGTTTTAAAAATTTTGTCTACTTTATAGCGAGCCAGATATCCTTCTACTGAACCATTAATAGTTTATGAAAGATTTTACATTGTTGGAAAAAGGGGGGTGGTAAAGTCTACAATTTAAGTTATTGCTTAATGACATGGAATTTACAGTTCATTTCGGTGAATAAAACTTTTATGAGATACGTGTGATGGAAGGAGATAATTTTCCTTCTAGGCTATAACTTCTGGATTAGCGATTAATCAGGTCATGGACATATTTACGTCTCTTTCAATTTTCTCGAAAATAGGATTTAAAGCGGTGTAAAAATGATGTCAAAGCTGTGAGAAAGATTTTGTTGAAACATTAAAAAATTTCTTAAATATGCAAATGTACACACAGTAGCTAGAGTTTTAAGTGTCGTAGGGGTAACTCCTATAATTTTCATATCTTTATAATATACAAAAGATGTTTACATTTTGTTGTATTTGAACCAGTGTAATGTCGTAAAAGATGTAATTAATTACAATATGGTAAAATAATATAAAAGTCTATCCATATAAAAATAACTATAAGGATACTATACCCTTCAATTGATAGTGTAAATTGGTTTGTATTTTTGTATTTTATTGTTGACAGTTTTGTAAAAATATGAATCGCTATCAAAATAATTGTAAAAACTAATTGAAGGTTTTATATATAAGATAGTTCAACCATTTTCGATATCATACTAAAGAAGTTATACAAGAGAGTTTTAAAATCTTGTTGTTTTTTTTTTATATCGTTTACACTTTTACATTAAAGAGTGTAAAATCAAATTAAGTGTAAAAAGTTTTTTTTTTATATATACAGGGTGTCCCGTACGTACTGCGTTTCCTTTATACCACGGATTCCTCACTCAATTTCGAGAAATAAATTCTATTGGAGGAGAGCCGGAAAATGCACGGTGTGGGCGGTAGGGGGGGTTTTGTGATTTTTGGTGCTTTTTATCCTAATACCATGTAACTTTCTTGTTATACACCCTATGAAGGTGATTTGCATCTCAGGTGATAGTAAACCCTCTACCGTTTCAAACAAATGCCCAACCACCTCTCTACTCCCTTTCCGTCGGCAGTTATAGGATGTCAAAGTAAAAAAATTGGATAATTTTGCAATTTCTTTTTCAATTTCCTCGATTTTTCCGCCAAAATGCATTATAAATATACAGTTTTATGACAAGATTTAAAGACCCCGGAATGTTACCTTTAATTTGACTTTGCGCATGTACCTACCTAAATGCTACCGTTTTTGAGATATTCCCGTTTTTATGATGCATAATTTGTTAATTTGCGTGGAATTGCATAAAATTGGGCACGATTTCCATTGTTATTTGCAAAATTAATAGTGGAATAGGTCAACTTAAAGAGAAAAGTTTACAGTTTACACTTTTTATAAAAAAAAGTTATGTAAACGACCTTGTTGCAAAAATAATAGAAGTTAAATTTAAAAAAAGTAAGAAAATCCGAAATTTTTAGTTTAGACAACCATAATTCTTGTTGTGAGAGGGGTATGGGGCTGATTGGGCAGTCGTTCGGCATACAACGAGCTCTTAACTGTGACCGTACGCCCTGTAGTTTTTAAGATACAGGATGTTTTGTGAAAACTAGCTTTTTTTCTTAATCACCCTGTAACTCCTAAACGGTTGATATGCCCCCCCCTCCCATTCAATTTTTGGTTCGTCCAGGTGAGTACTATCACCTCCCGCTCTTTTGACCTCCTAGTGGGAAACACCCTGTATAAAGGATTTCAAAAATTTGACGAGAAAGTAATTTGTGCAATATGGTTAGAGCTGTTTAATGAATTGTTACATTCATGGAATTATGTTTCTGAAAGTATTATTTGCACTAATAAATAATTATCTTATCTTATTAAAATTCAACTTCAACAGTAAGGATCGCTTTGGAGCAGAAACTTTAGCAAAATAAGAATTATTTTTGACAATCACAAAACGGATGGTAAAACTTACATTCATTCAGGGTATTTCCACCTGGGAGATCAATAGAGGAGGCGGTGGTAGTACTTGTATGACAATGGGGGGGGGGGCATATCAACCGTTTCGGAGTTACACGGTGATTAAGAAAAAAAGTTAGTTTTTCACAAGACAGCCTGTATCTTAAATAATACACGGCGTACGGTCACAGTTAAGAACTCATTGTCTATTGTCTGCAAAACTTCATGGTCTTTCCAACGACTAATCAACCAGTCCCGTACCCCTCTACAAGAGTTATGGTTATCTAAACTAATAATTTCATATTCTCTTATTTTTTTTTTAATTAGAACTATTATTTTTTGCAAAAAGGTCATTAACATAACTTGTTTTTTCTAAAAACTGTAAAGTGTATAGTCTTCTCTTTAAGTTGACCTATTACACCCTATGTGTTAACTGTAGCTGTTAAACAGTTATTAACTCATAACCTATTCAGGTCACACCGAAATTAGACGATATTTTTTAAAATGACGTGCTAAGGGAACAAATTATCATTGAGAATAGGTTTGAGAATAGGTTTGAGAATAGGTTAAGAGACTACAGTTTACAATTTTTATAAAAAAAAAAAAAAGTTATGTTAATGACCTTTTTGCAAAATTAAGAAAAAAACGTAATAAATACCTAAATTTTTAATTCATACCCCTATAACTCCTGAGACGGGGTACGGAGCTAGTTGAGCAGTCGTTGGAAAGGCCACGAAGCTTTGCATACAATGAGTTTTAACCGTGATCGTAGGTATGCCCTGCAGTTTTTGAGATACAGGGTATTATGTGAAAATCTTGCTTTTTTTCTTAATCATCCTGTAACTCCCAAACGGTTGATGTGGACCCCCCGCTGCAATACAATTTTTTGTTAGGCTAGGTGTCTAGTATCCGCACATTTCGTTTGATTGATGAAGGGGAATAGGACGTAAATGTAGTAGGTCCAAAGCAAACAAAAATTTTTTTTTTGGGTTTAAATAAAAGTTGGTCCAAGTTAAATGAAATCTTTTCCAGTTTAAATGAAACGGGGTCTAAGTTAAATTAAACCTTTTCCAATTTAAATTAAATCTGATCGAATTCACAGGGAGATATAATTATTTTTTCAGGTAGGCAGAAATTCAATATTGGAAGCACAGTATTCAAGAAAAACATCATCTTCGAGATAACATCTGTTGTACATGTGCATGCTCAGTTTTAGAAGTAATAATATTATAAATAAATATTGTAAAAATAAAAATTATGAGCACAAAATCTTCAACTCCTCTTTTGATGTGGATAAAATTAAACAACAGTTCCTATTTGTAACAAAACAGTCACAAAACAGTAAAAATATGTATATGTACATGCATATGGCTAGAGCCACACAATAATTGTAATACTTTATATCCCCCAATGCTGTTAGGTTATTATTGTTTTTTATTTGTGTTGGCTAAAATTTATGTGTCTATTTTTCAATCGGCGACTTCTACTTGAGTTACCTCTTGTCAGAAGGAATTCTGTATTTACTTGTCCTTAAGGTCTCTCTCTCAAACCAACCGAGTAACTAAATTGAATGAATTATTATAAAGTTTTTATTTTTTATACAAAATTTTCGGTGCCTCGGTGGCGAGGCGAGTGGAAAGTAACTATCTTGCACGTAACAAAAGTCCATAATTCCAACAAATAAATTCCACTTTAAGGATGTATTAGAATAACGGAAAAGTTATTATAAGTCAAGTGACACGTTTTAATTTTTTTTGCTTATGCCCTCATTTATCAATAGAAAGATAAATTAAGTCAATCCATTACAAGATTCATCCAGCTTCAAAGCGTTGGGCCGCCAGACGTCTCCGCTCTAAAATTGTCATCTCACACTCAGTAGAAGTAGAGTGTGTTTACACAACACCACCCCCTTCAATTACTCTAGAAATAATAAAAGCCAAGTCTGCTAGCACTCTACTATAAATAAATATCCAAAGGATCATTTCCAAAGAAACGCACAATTATTAATCATTTGAATAGTCCTTTTGTAATACATAATATTATATCAGTAAATAACTGTTGTTGATAAATATAGATTGCGATAAGGATTTTATGCGGCTTATATTCTTGTCTTTGGCAATTATTACCAAAATCATCGCGTTTTTGGAAGCATGCTATTGATAGAGAACAAGTATAAATCTGGCAAAAGTATGTGTACTTACTTCTCTGTGCTAAAAACGTGTCTCGAATATATTTGCTTGTTTATGTATATATATATACGGGTGTATTCTATATATATATATCCTATAGCTATACTACTTACATACATATATTTGTTGCCCTCCAGGATATTGTAGACTAGCAATTACATGAGGACGAATTCAGGGGATATAAATTGCTAGCGATGATTTTCCTGAAATAATGATTAATTACAAGCAAAAGCAAAACCGAGAGTTTAATATTTATAGGCTTTCGTTTGCTCTTCAATTCTGTATTAATTTTTATTGGTAACAAACCGGAGGGGAGATGTAACGATCCATAATGCTTTAATTAGTGTTATATTATTTGTGTATGTATCATGGTTGTTTACAGGGGGGGGGGGGGGGGGAGAGAGAGAGAGAGAGAGAGAGAGAGAGAAAAAATTGGTGGAATGATAACATGCACACGCTTGAATAAATAAATTACTTCAACATTACGAAATATACTTAATTAGATTACTCTTAGTTAAATGAAGACGATATCAAAATTACATGACTCTAATTCAAACGGAGTAGAAAATAGACAAGTGTCGTAAGTTTATGCGTATGTAGGAAGTACCTTTTATTTGAAAAATACATTGAACTGTGTTAAATCACACCCTCAGTCAGCGCTCGTTCAAAGTCGCTATCAAACATCGAACACGATGAAATAAAAAAAAAAGGAGAACAGGAAAAACGAGCATCTTAAGATATTCAGAGCATGCTCGTACAGTTTTTTTTTTTTTTTTTACAAATTATGTATTGGATAGCGAAACCCACCATCTACTACTACTATAATATGAGGTCATCGTTATTATATCTCTTAGAAAATGTTAAATGTTAGATAATCGTGTAGCCTTCTTATAGACCATGATCTTTACAGTCGCCAGAAACAAGACAAAATTAAAAATTATATCGCTTTGGCGTATCCTTTGAGATGGAGATGATCATCGGATCTTTAAGGAATGCCACTTTCTGCTTATTGCACAAGAAGTGACTCGTTAGAAGTAATTCCAAACCATAACAATATATGGTGAGTCCTCTATAAGACTACGATCGAGCATGTATATACATTGCAGCAGTTACTCCTAGGCAAACGAATCGTTGATATTTTTGCAAGCTTGAGGTTGCGTCATAAAAAATGCGTATATAGAGTACAAAAACTGCCTTCATCCTTTTGACAGCAGCTTTGTAGCACTTTAAGTTTATTGTAGAATATTATGTTTTTTTTTCTCCAAATTTCATGTGCAAAGATTTCCATCACGTCTAATAACAATTTTCTCCAAAAGCATAATAAAAAATCAATTTTTTATATATTGTATTCAAAGAACTTGGTTTTCAATATTACTTTTGTCTAATATGTACTCGAACGCTGGTATCAGTGGTGTAACTATCTTTTGGGGGACCCAATGCAAAAAAAAAAAATGGAAGTCCCCCTTTGCCTATGAAAACGACGAAGGCTAATGGCAGTAGACACCTGAAAGCTGGGTGGGTTTTATTATAAATGAATTAAAACTGAAATTGCAATTTTTTTTTAATCTCAAATCACAATTTAAGTTAATTTGAAATAGCATCATAGCTTACCACATAGCATACGTCATCGATGAGCTGTGAGACAGCCATCTTTTCTGCTTTTCCTCCCTTTGTGCTCAATAGTGACAATTGCGATAGGCACTCTTGGTGTTTCGTATACGGTGTACGTCCTCGCTTTTCACCTTTGCTACATTAACCTTAGTACACAAATTTAGTTTGTTCAATAAAGAACTAAACTAAAATCACGAGACAGTTGACAACGAACCTTAATGAATTTTGTGGATGACACTTATCGGAAAAAAAATTCTTTGCGTAGATAACTAACTTGTATCAGAGTGGAATTTGTATGTAGTTGCTATAAAAAAAGACCATATATAAAAAATGCAGCAATAAACTAATCTGATCTGATCAGAAGGTCGATGAAATATTGTTTATTCTAATATCAAGATCTGCGGTAGGGGTTAGAAGCCAAGTATTAAAAAAAAAAAAAACAAAACAGCGCGAGTCCTGCCGCACTCTGATATACTTGAACCACTCTCGCGGAGGAACGAGTTATGTAAAAAAACTGACTGTAGAGAACCACTCATAATTTTTTGAACATAGGTAGAAAGCTGTCAGGATTGACGTGAGCACCTGCCATTATGGCTTAATCTCACGGCAGTCTTAATGCACGGATTAGAAGACAAGCGACAATCAACGCCCTGGAGGGGCAGAATATAATTTATATTCTGTCTCAGAAGTACCAGTTTATGTCAGTGCATGCTTGACATTGGACTTACTGGTCGAAGCGAGACCTATCTAAAATCTCTTCCGATCTGTGGGTCATGGCACCCGGTTGATTTAGCGCAACTCCACGCCGAGAGCCAATCCTCTAATCATACATTACCAAGCGACCATCCTTCAAATTCGCGGACGCAGTATGCAATTATGATAAAAGAACAAACTACTCTGTTTAGAGAAGAATGTTCGCCTAAGCCATGCAGACTCAGAAAATCTCACTCTGCCCTCATATGGGCTAACCACAACCACTACGATGCTCCCACAAGGGGGCCTTCCCATGTTGAGGCGGATATTGCTACTAAAAGCAGCGCTATTCTGGGCTCCTCAACCCCGTAGTATCAAGTTAGCAATGTCGGTTACCCAATTGGTATGGCTACGTATAATATAATCGTACGATCATGAGTACTCATGCAGATTCTTAAACGTTACTGGTAACTCCGTTCGGGCTTAATCATATTAGCACTTATACATAAGTGACAGCAGTGGACCACGAGAAGTTTATGATCCGCCCTTTAGGTTAGGAGAGGCTTGAGACTACAGCCCGTAGTCTTGAGCTACCAAAGTACTAATTCCAAGCAATCGTACTAGGTCGTATACATGCAGGCTTCACTACGAACACGCATTATCATCAGGAATCAGAGTATGCAATTGTTCAGCACACGAAAAACGGAGCATATGCACGGATTTCCTTTGCTTGTATCCTCCCTTGACAGCAATGCGCATCACCGCATGCACCGCCAGAACATAGGTAGAATCATATTCCACAACAAAAAATGGTATAGTTTAAATCGCGTGTGTGCCAATTTAGGACATTTTTTTGTTGATGAGGTTTAGCTACGCCACTAGTTGGTATACCGCAAGGATCAGTTCTTTCTCCTACCCTCTTTCATATTTTTATCATTGATTTCTTATCTCTCCATTTGAAAAGTTTAGTAGAGTTGCACTTCGTTTAATGCATTTAACACCTAATGCTGTCTAAAATTACTCAAACATATTAGCAACTGTATAAATAGTCTAATGAAATATTTTGGGATCCCCAAATACTGCATGAAATTATTTATTAGATTAAGCGTAAATTCAGGTCTATAGCTAAGAATATAATTGCAGCATCATTTGAGTAGAATTTCAAGGATGACATGTATATTTGTTTTCTAAATTCAACACAGTAATCCCAAATAACTTATATATTTGTTTGCCTTTCTGCCCAAACTGTGCTGAAAAGAAAAATCCATGCAGTTTATGTCGGTATAAAGAATTCAGGTGTATGTATCATTCTTCCCTGAAGAAAATCGATGAATGCTGATTTAATAACACTCATTGCATATTTCTGCAAGCTCCATTTTAATTATACAAAAAAAAACTTTTATGTTCAAAGAAATAGTTAAGAGCCGTGAATAAAACTTAAGTGACTGAAGTGAAGACTGCAATGTGTCACAGTTGAAGGATAACTAATGTTATACAGTTGATTAATAAGAATATGAACAAGTTAGCATGTTGCAGTCGAATAAAAAAAAAAGTAAGTCTAGCCAGACCAAGAATCGACATTCAACTTTTCGGATTCATATATTCATTTTAATGTGCCACATATGAGGCACTCACAATGGGGTGGAGTAGAAAAACATTTTCTCATCAACTTTCCGACATGAATCGGAAACGAAACAAAATGCTTTTAGTAATATAAACGAGAATATAAGTGAAAAACAACATAGCTTTACAGTAAAAGCGGTTGGAAAGAAGAGGAGTAGTAGCGGGATGGCAGCTAAAAACGCTTATATTCATGTCACCTTTAGGTATTTTCTCAATGAGTCTACGGCTTCCTGGCTTGAATGTTGTTTATTGGACGAAACACTTGGTTAGTTTTTGCCAACATTATGCAGTGAAAAGCTAACGAACGACGTGCAAAATATGATATACGCTAAGCGAGCGATATTCTAACTAAACGTGGCAACAAGGATCACCTCCTTAACTAAGCAACTTTTAAATATAATTGACACGGATACTATAGTGAGTTTGTTTCACCCCGTTTTGTTCTGTTTTTGTTTTTTTACTCCTGTCTGTCTTATCGTCATGAGATGCTTGGTGTATGCTTATTAAGTGACAACTGTTCCCATTAAGCTGAAAATTGTCCTATGTTGGAGCGATGGAGGAAGGAAAGGGGAGGCAATGTGCTTCAGCTACAATATTATTCAACATATGTGGGTACATAAAAAGCTCAGCTTAAAACATAACGGTATAAGGGGTGAGTGGGTATAAATTACCGAGTATTATGAAAAATAAACAATGGCCTATTTATATCTGTACAGCAGTCAGTCACCGGTAAAAAGCCGGGAGGTAAATATGAACCCTGTGATAGTCCAATTGTTCTACCCCAGGCTATAAAGTATGTAGATGTTTCTCTCATGTAATCGTTAGGTTGGGATTATTCGGATTTAAAATGGGTCGACGGGTGGTGAGGGAGTGTTTTCGTTCGTTTTATGAATTATTGTAATATACTCCTACCACTAGGGGGATATAATACTACATTTTTTCCCCTATTGTAAAGAGTTCAAGGATAGTAGTCAAGCATTCTTTGGGGAGGAAAACAAAAACTATTTTTTTTTGCTTGCATTTCGAGTATGCCTGTTAGGAAATAGAAATACAACAAAGCTGCTGCAAAACTTGTAAAAAGCGGAAAAAGATCATCATACGCGCAAATACGTAGTATTTAAAAACGGTTTGAAGTTTTTTAAGTGATATCATTGACTGGCGTTATGAAAGTGGTTGTGAAAAGGGGTGAGGGGGGGAGGTAGATGAAGAGGACTGGAAACTATTGGCTTAGTTGAGCTTAGTGCACTGAATATGAAGAGAAAGCTTCAGAAAAGGCAACCTTAAAATGAGAGTGTTGCAATGATGATTTGACAGTAAAGTGTTGCTTTTTTATAGAGCCTTGTATAAAAATATTTTTTTCATATGATGATAAGCGTAAAAGGTTTTTGTTTTGTGCATTAAATTTTACATTAGTCGGATGAAAGTTGGCATGATAGCTTGCGACTTTGTATTTTCCATTTCTATCGGTCTATCCTTTTACTGAAATTATTTGTAGATGATTCGATGGAGAGGCAGAATAGATTTTTATATCCGCATTTAGGTACCATTTATAACTGTAGGGAATTTACATCACAATAATTTTTACCTTTTTATATGTAGATGTGGAAAGCTTAGTGAAAACCATACATGTTTCTTAAACAAAATCGTCCTTAATATGAAAGCTATACTTTGTAATGAGTTGGTAACTATGTAAATATATACATTGTGTTTTCAGTACATATCGGCGCATATATACACATATGTAATTTTTGACTCTGAAAGTTTTAGGTACAATTATATAAAATATTTTTTTTTTATATATGTTATTAAGCCAAGCTTGGGGGATACCCTATGATGCAAAGTAAAGCATAGCAGGAAGGAGATAGGGAAAGGAATTAGGGAATGTGAGGAGAGCGTCGGAGGTGCTGAAATATGTGTTTATATGGAAAAGTGTATTGTTTAGGTTTTCGTACATATATTTTTACTTACTTTTACAAACATGAGGTCCATTTGACCCCGGCTGTCTTATATGTATATCGATTATATGCTAAAGAGGTGTGTCCCAAATATCATGAAATATATCTTTTGTAAAAAATATTTATTGATAATACCGGTACAAATTGTTAATATTCTTCAAAGTACTCTCCGCGAGAATGTACATATTTTTTCCACCGACTCTCCCATGCCCGGTATGCCCTCTCGAAGACCTCGACGGGAACCTGCTTCAGAGCTGTCTTCACGACCGCTTCGATAGCGTTACGTCAATGCTGTCAAAACGGCATCCTTTTAGTACAGTTACGGGACAGTAACAATCCTATGCACAACAGTTTTCGCAATATTCAGAGTGTCAGCTAATAATCGAAAACTCATTCGATGGTCAGAATTCAACAAATCACGCACACGAGTCACATTTTATCGGTTTGGCTAATTGGACTGATATTAACCGTCCAGAGCGGAGGTTATCGTCCTCCCCCTCCTTGCACTCATTGAACTTCTTCATTCACCTTGTAGCTTGCACATGCAATAGAGCAGACTCCCCGTAGGCTTGCTTGAGTAATTCATGAGTTTCGACAACTTTTTTGTCGACTTTTGTGTAAAATTTGATCGCTCCATGTCGTTCGGAAGAATCTGCTATCGCGCGTCGGGACCTGATCTTGAAACAAGGGTGTACTAATCAGTTATGATGATTCTCCTGATGCATGCAGTTTACCGAACCTTGGTGCGTTTTTTAACTTACTCCCCCCCCCCCCCCCCCCTCCAACCTTACCCAACCGGTTCGACCGAGCTGCGATCAGTAGGGTGTAATAGGTCAAATTAAACAGAAGGATCTACAGTTTTTAGTTTTTATAATAAAAAAAAGTTATATTAATGAGCTTTTTGCAAAAATAAAAAAGAAGTAAGAAAACCCGAAATTTTTAGTTTTGATAATCATAACTCTTGAGTGAAGAGTGGTGCTGCCCCCCCCCCCCCCGTTTTTCTGGTGCATAAGTTTATTATTTTGCGTTCAATTCCATAAAATTAAGCACGATTTTTATCCCCAATAGTTTTTCAATCCACTGAAACTGCTAACTTGATGGTTGGCTCTCGTTGTCACATAACGAAAAATTGACTTGATTTCCAAATCGAAATGTGGCTTCTTTTGAAATGTTTACCATACCAAAAGATAGCCCGGCTTATGATCGGTTACTTTTGTTATTAGCACTTCGATAATATCTGTGTGCATTTTCGAGAAAAATGGCAAAGGAACACGGTACATAGAGTACAATTTGAGTCCTTATATCTCCATAATAAAGGGTTAAACTGGAATTTTCAATATAACACTTTCGTTTTAGTTTTATTTGCGGAATTCAAAAATGTAATCTAAATATATCCTTAATGAGGAGTAAAAGGGTATTTTTCTAGGACTTTGGCTTCGCCAAAGGAGACCTTGACTAATGATACGTAACTTTTATTATTAGGACTTTTTCGATATCTCCGCACATTTTCGAGAAAAATGCCCAGGGAACACGTTACGTGCGACACGCCCGTATATACATACAGCTTATCTACAAATAAACCCCTCTATTTAGTATACGAACTATGAACCCTATCAGAATTGAAAACATCCACCAGCATAATTTTCATATTACATCAAAAATCCTCAAAGAAATCATTCTCTTTACTGTATGAAATGCGTTCAAAACTTCAGGTCGTTTTCCCATACACATACACATTTCCCCATAAATATTATATTAAATTACTGCAATCGAGCGTTAATCGTTAATATATCGAAATTTTTCAACAATGTATGCGCACACATTAATTTCTGGTTGAATAATTACTTGAGTTTGTTTATCCTCATTAGTTATTATCGGGAATTTTCTCAACGTGAACGGGTGATAATTTTAATTTTTTTTTCCCGCAACGTAATTTTGGATGAACTTTCCAACAAACATACTGCACGGATGTTTCTGGCATATTTTCCTCCCGAGGGTTTTTTAATAATTAACAGATTTATCAGATTTTTACATCATGTCTGAAATTTGTAAAGCGAGTTAAAGATCATTAGCACATTCTGGTGGAGATAATTGCAAAATTAAATCCAAAAATAATTTATTAAAAATTTTTGTGGTGGTTGGAGATTTATTTGGTTGTGGAAAATATAATACTTATTATAAGTAAGTTGTGATGTAAAGCAATTCTATAGTGAACAATAGAAATATCTATGTATATAATTAAAAAAAAAAAACTACAATTTTAAGTAGATGTTTTGATAAATTTAAGGCCCTTCCACATTTATACTGTTAATTTGAGAAGGAGTCAGATGGTTAATTCTAAAAAAATTTAAATTGATTTTTATGCCTGGTTAATTGAAAGAAATTATATTTTTTAAGTAAAGTCGTCACCCGTGGGTTATGTTTTTAAAGAAATTTTAAATTATGTTCTTTTATGATTCAAGTAAGTACATGAGTACATTGTCGAAAAATGATTGGCTACAACATCAAAGTTTTCGATATATTATTGAAATTGGATTTGTTAATAAGTATTTTGAAAGAAAGGATGCAAGATTTTTTTGGAATAATAATTTTTTAAATGAAGAAACGAATAAAGGAAAACTTAATCGTAAGTAAATAAATTATATGTACATAAATTATGTTATAAAAAAGACATTACAAAAAATAATTAAATAAGAAACAAAATAAAAAAAGCCAAGGTTAAAAGTTAAATAATGAAAAAGAGAGAAAACAAAAAAAGTTTAATTTCAATTTAAAAATAATAATAAAATAATTAAACTTAACTAGGTAGTTAAAAAATATATAAATAAATTCGGATTTGCGACCATATAGTGTTAAAAACAGCTTTTTACTGCATAAGATATCTCATTTCCTGGGCTTTACTGCTTCCGCTTCTCCTCTTTTTAGGAGTTTCTTGTCAGAATACCACCAACGGGTTAAAGTGGATGATATTTGATTCATTTCTCTCCCACGTAATGTACCTCAGGGTTCAATCTTGGGGCCGCTGCTGTTTAGTTTATTTATCAATGACTTTCCTCTATAGGTAGTTTGGTGCGATGTTACAACTCCTTTGTACGCAGATGATGTGCAACTATATCTGAATAGATTTATTGGTCTGTTCGAAGACGTCATCGCACGTATATTAATGATGATTTGAGCAGAATCAACGCATGCTCCAAGATTAATGCAGTGAGATTGAATCCGACCAAATCTCAATATATTAGTTTCTACTATATCTGTCTGATATTCCAACCGATATTTTGGACGGTAAAGTTTTATCTATTGTTAGTAAGGTGAAAAATCTGTGTATCGTGTTGAACCAATATATGAACTACTGTAACAAGGCTCTGGCACTTAGCCACTATCTTGCCAATAGCAACCCGCTTAAATTTGGTTAAGACACTAATTCTGTCTTACTGTCTTACAAAAAGATTAAAAAGGAGTGGACCAAATATAGACTACTCCGGAACACCAGAATTGAATAGTTTAATGAAGGAGAGCTTTTCAATGCTTGAAATCGTCTACTCAAATAATTATGGATCGAAACGGGTGTGTGCGTGTTTTTTTTTAAGTTTATGTTATGAAATAACTTTTGACAAAGAATTTGATGATCGATAAAATCAAAGCTCCTTAGAAAAATTAAGAAAAATCATTGGGATGTAATTGTCGATCGAAGGCAAGTTATTCGTTTTTTTTTTCAATAATTGTAATTTGTGTAGAAATAAGTCGAAATTCAGAAGAGGAACAGCTTTAGAATACTTGAAAAAATTAAGCAAATACGAATAGGTGAAGATTGTGTTGTAGATATGGACAATAGTAGAGGATATAGGGTAATGTTCCAGTTTTTACCCGGGTTCAAGTGGAATCGGGTATTCGGGAACTCGCTTCTGAAATTTTCGATTCCAAGTTTACTCGGGTATCCGGATATAATCGATTCTCGATTCCAGATATCCGAGTATCCTTGTACAATCAGTTCTTAATTTTTTAATACTCTCTTATATTACTGAATTCGTTAATTCAATCATAATAACAGAATTTAATTCAGCTTCCGAATTACGCCTTACTTGATTTTCCATATTAATTAACCAAATTAATTTTTCAAAACCCGATTCCAAGGAATCGATTCCTTACTACCCGATTCCTAACAAGGCGATTCCAAAGAATCGGCTCCCCCCGGGTTGCTCAACTCCTACCCGTGAAACCCGGGTGTCGGATTAATCATAGTTGAGCTAGACTTTCAATACTTATGAAAAAAATTCCACACCGGACTAAGATGAGGTACTCAAAATCTAAGTTAGCCCTTACAGATGTAAAGGGTTTTCCAATAAGAGGTGTTATTTTAATTAGCCCGCTATTTCGGTAGATGCCACTTTTGGAGATGTCATTTTTTGACATTTGACAAGTAGAAACTACGCCATTAATAAAAATGGAACGATACACGATTCAACAACGCATTGAAATTATTAAAATTCACTATAAAAATGGTCGGGACAAGTTAGTGATCTGAAGAATAAAACCCGTGCACGTCGCTCAAGAACAGCCGAGAATATTGCTGCTGTAGCCGAAAGTGTTGAAGGAAACCCAGGTTTATCCATTCCTCGTCGTTCTTTGGAATTAGGCATTCCACAAACGTCATTACACCGTATTTTGCATAAACATTTGGATCTTAAGGCTTATAAAGTTCAGTTAACACAAGAGCTCAAGCCGGCCGATCATCAACAACGTCGAGTCTTTGCTGATTGGGTCCTTGAAATGCATGAAAATGATCCGGAATTCCATCGAAAACTCATCTTGAGTGATGAGGCCCATTTCCACCTCGATGGCTTCGTCGACAAGCAAAATTGTCGCATCTGGGGCTCGGAAAACCCAAGAGTTATTGTTGAAAAGCCTCTCTATCCTCAACGTGTGACTGTTTGGTGCGGTTTATGGTCTCGCGGGGTCATTGGACCTTACTTTTTCGAAAATGAGGCTGGAACAACAGTTACGGTGAATGGATTGCGCTATCGACAGATGATTAACGATTTTTTATGGCCGGAATTGGATGGTATTGATCTGGACAACGTTTACTTTCAACAAGACGGCGCTACGTGCCATACAAGCAACGAAACCATTGATCTTTTACGGGAAAAGTTTCCGGACCGTGTTATCTCTTGAAGAGGTGATCACAATTGGCCACCGAGATCTTGTGACTTAACACCTTGCGACTTCTTCCTTTGGGGCCACGTGAAAGAGAAGGTCTACGCCAACAGCCCAGCATCGATTCAAGACCTCAAAGATGGAATTCGTGAGGCTATCGAGGACATAGGGCAGCCACTTTGCGATTTGGTTATGGAAAATTTCATGAAAAGGATATGGTCCTGTAGGCATGGTCGTGGTGGTTATTTGGCTGATGTTATTTTCCATTATTAACGGCATACCTTCCTCTTTATAATGAAATAAAGATCCGATCATTTATCTCAAAAAATGGCATTTTTCTTTGAATATGAAAATAACACCTCTTATTGGAAAACCCGTTAGGAGGATTACAGATTAAAAATATTGAATTCAATTCATCAGAATCAGCAGCAAAGTTTTCATATATAAATGGAAAGCATACTAATTTAGAAGCCACAACTATTGCAAGGGGCCATATATGTTTTTTAAAGACGCTAATAAATCTAACACAGCCTTTTGAATGTAGAATCCATATAAAAGCAACACCAGTTTGCAAAAAAATATTTAGGTGAATAATTATTGAAGTCAATACAGAATTTTCTTCAAGAAAGAATTTTTTTGTGATTCTCCGGTATATAGCAAAAGCTAAAAAATGTTTTAATTTGTTATTTCATCACACAACCGATTAATTTTTGGTGACAAGTTTCAAGTCTTGGTTCGACTCATCAACAGGTCACAAATAGCGAAATTGTGTGATTTGAAAAACAAATGAAAAAATTAAAAAAAGAAGAAAGAAATATAAAGTTTGAGAAAAATAGAAAAAAAAAATCCCAAAAAAATTCTTTCTTGAAGAAAATTAAGTTTAACCCTATAAAAAGTCCAAACGTAATCAATACAGAATGTTTTTATATACATATTACCAGGAATTTGGATTAGAATTGTTTTTTTTTTTTTTTTCTTCACTCAACCTATTACAAATGCTCACAGCATTATTAAATATAATCAAAACACAGAGTGCAACAACATAAGTATATTTATGGCCTTTGCGCGTGAATTGAGACAAACTATCAAAATCGTAGGTTAGATTAGGTTAGAGGAGTTGCACCAAAAACGAATTAGCCTTCTTCCGCTGGATTATGGAGAACTCATCTGAATCATTTCAAAATGGTTCAAATGAATTCTTGTTTATACTATGAACAAAGCCATAAGAAATTTGGTTCATAGAACTCACAGATGGCACTACTTGTTTAATCATAGATGGAATTTATGAAAGTTAAATTCAGGAGCTCTCTGTAGTTGTTCTAAATATGAAAAGATACTTTCGAAACATCTACCATTCTCAACTAAACTGATGAACAAGTTACATATAATTTTGTTCAGAATATAGCTGGCTAATATAAAAAACAGAATTTCTTCTTCCTCAATATCATATATCCTACTATATTTGCCAAACATAAAACTTAATACTTCTCACTTTAAAAAGTTTAAAATTGTATTAGTCACAACATAGTTAGATATAGTTAGATATCTAGTCATTACCAAAATTATAGGTATAATCATGAATCAACTTTAAAATACATAATTCAAGTATAACCCTAAAAAAGAAAAGAGAAAAAAAAACCCGCAAGTAAAATGGGCAGTTTAATCCGAATCAAAGACATGCAAATCCCATGCAATTGGAAGGTATCATCAATATCAGCTCTGTTACATAGCAGTATCAAAAAGAAGCACGCGATTTACAGCTTTTTCATTTTCCCTTTTCTGGCAAAAAAAAAAAAAACTCGGCTTACATTTCATTCAACATACACATACAAAGTATTTAAATCCGATTTACTCTAGGTAACTGTGTACATACCTACCTATCTACCTAACTAGGTAAATGTATACATACTACATACATAGCATTAGATTTTCTCAAAGCGGTATTCGTTCGCGAAAAAGGGATTTTAAACTCTTTGTCGGAGGAAAATATCCGTATAACTGAAGTCTAATGGAAATCCAATTACCACGATATATAAAGCTATACAAAACTACATATGTACTATACAGATTTGAGCAATTGCTGAGGGAGAAATTCAAAAGAAAATACGAAAAGAGTTGTATCAATAGGGAAAAAAATCTGACAAGGCTTTTGCGTTATTCATGAAAATATCAGAATTTAACTGTAATAGATAAGAAGCAAAAAGGAAGTCAAAAAATATTGGGCGTATTCGTATCAAAAGATTATTCAAACTTCAAAAAATTCAGAGGAAAAAGACACACACAAAAATTAACATAGGATATACAGGGTGATTGGTAATAAAATCTCTGATTGCTTGAGAAGAATTTAAAAAAAAATGTACCACATACCCCTATCCCCATCCTAATTCTTTTTACCGTCATCCATTTAAGAACCGCAGATGAAAAAATATTTTACATTATATTTTTATGAATCACCCTATAATTACTGAATGACTTGTAATACGGTGCCTAATAGTAAACGATGTGATTTTTGAATCTTTTAGATGAGTTAATAAAAATTATTGTACATGTCCGCCTCACTAAAATCCCTCCGTTTAAAACTTTAAACCATCAAAGATTTAATTTAGCTACAGCTCTTTTAAACATTTCAATTGTTTCAAAAATTAATTTGTATCTTCCTGCTAAGCACTACAATTGTGACCACTCCTTTTATATCGATCGGTAATATGTCGAACTCTAATATCGGTTCAATCAATTTTGTAAGCTCTCTTGATGTCTTCTGGCACGTCATTCAAATCGCATCCTGGTCGGTGAAAGCAACTAAGAACCTCCATATTTTAGCCACTATTTATTGTAAAATATTGACACATTTTGTTAAATATTTCTTTCCCTCAACTTGTTTCTGGTAACTCTCTGGTCACTTTTCAGAGAAGAGAAATAACCTTCTACAAATAAAGCTTCAACCAAAAGTACATTATCTAGCTTCCCAAACATCGTTTTGTATTCAGAGTTCATCCCAGGGGCGGATACAGCGGGGGGCAATCGGGGTGATCGCCCCCCCTAGAGCTCTTATAAATCAAAATTCATACTCTAATCAAATGAAATGGAAAATACAAAACAAAATATTTTCAAATCTTCTAAATCCGCATTAAAAAAATAGAAAATAATTTCTCCCTTCACTTGATAAATACATCATAAAAGTTCTCTAGAGTTTAGAGTTTCCCTTCATTTTGCATTTGATTAAATATTAAAATTATATTATATTTGTGTATAAATTTTAAAATTTTCAAGGTATACAAAGAAAGCAAGATCTGGGGCCGGATTCAGCAATTATTAGTTTACGCGTGCACACAAAATTTTTTGTATACCACCTTGTTTCGATTCCACAAAAATGGAAATGAGAATTTCTGCCAAAACTTTGTACACTTTAACTGATATTTTCTCCCCGCCATTTTGGTCGCGAATTTTGAAGAGATACCTGTAAGTTTTTGTCAAGCGTTATTTTCAAAATTATTTGTTATATTATTTATTTTACCTTTTTTTAAGCCGTAGTCGCCTTAATACTAGTGAATTCATGTAACTCATTTCTTATAACTGAACTTAACTTCTTCAAAAAGACTATTTTCTCACTCAAACAATATTCAGCACAGAAAAAATTTCATTCAGAATTTAAGTGTACACTTTTACTCACGGTGAATATCTCACGGAATCTAGCCCCTAGGCAGTTTTAGTTTTAACACTACAGTGAATAACAATAAAATTTGGAACTCCTAATGTTTATCAAAATACTTAATTAAATTACTTTGCTTTCACTTTGCTTTCTTTGTGTACCATGAAAATTTTAAAATTTATACACAAATGTAATATAATTTTAATGTTTAATTAAATGGAAAACTCTAGATAGTTTTTTAAAAAGTTATTTGTTATATTTATTATTATTTTTTTGTCATAAATTATTCTCAAAAAAGTTAAAATTTTACTGCTAAAGAATTTCCAGTACAAGCAAAATTTTTGCACATTTTTGTGATCGAAAGCTCACAAAAGCCAGGTATTTTGATGAAAAGTAGCATTTTGGGAAAATTATCATAGCCGGGGTAATTAATCTCAGATTCAGTTTTCCTGCAAATATTTAATTTTATACATGTGTTAACCCTACCTAGATAGCATTCCCCGAAAATTTAATTTGCAAGAAATTGCTGGCCAGCCCAGGAAATTAATGTGTTTGAACGAAATGCAAACGACCTTTATATGAAAAACACCATCAGTAAGACAAGCAAGAAGTGTATAACGTCTATTTTATGTGAGACTAAGTTTTACTATGCTTACGGGATCAAAAACTTGTATTATATAAATAAAAGAACTCCGGCGATATCTGAATGCTAATGAAATTTTCAAGCTAAAGCGAAAAGAGAAAGCTATACAGAGCGGCCCACAACTGTTGGCAAGTGCGGTTATAGGGGCGATGGGGGCGATCGCCCCCCCCCCCCTAGAACAAATGTCTGGATCCGCCCTTGGTTCATCCTGAGACCACTGAAAATTAGATTTTTAGACAAGAAGAGATGTATTCAACGTGATCATAAAAAGCCCTGATTTGCAGCATCCTTCATTATTTTAGTTCTGGAAAATCTAATTTTCCAGATATCTTACCTAGAATTTGACGGTGTTTATTCTGAAAGGACGTTCTGAATTTTCCATTATAAAAAAAAATGTCGTTCTACTACTCCTAACTAACTGATGACTCGCTTCTTCACCAGTTCGGAGAATTCCAGCTTGGACGTAGAGTATCAAAATAAAACTTGGCTGTTTATGGAAAATTGCAGAAGCTGAGCTTTTTGGCTCAGAGTTATTAGTTTTTCGCTCTTTAGCTCTAGATTGAGTTTTTATGAAGTAAAATGTAGAAAGAAGAAGAATTGTATTTATTTGAATGTAAAAAGGTACTCGTAAGTTTACCTTCATAAAAGCATCAAGAGAAAATATCTCTTATTGAGACATGCATTCACTGATCTTATAATTCAAAATACAGAGGAGAACACAAAAACCAGGTTAATCAGACCCACCACTCATAGAACTATATACCACTCTACAATATTGCCAAAATTTCATAAGAAATAATACAATCTAGGTATACAGGGTGTGTCTCAAAATCATGAAATATACTAGTCACAGCATGTTCAAACCAGTTACAGCGCACCAAAGCTCAGTGTGCTGCGTGCATTAGTAGAATCAGGATAGCTGATTTAGTGCACCCTTGTTTCGAGACCACATCACGACACGCGATGGCGGATACTTCCGAACAACGTTGGGCGTTAAATTTTGTACAAAGCTCGACAAAAAGCTGTTAAAACTTACGAATTGCTCAAGCAAGAGTCCTGGATCTATGTTCTATCGTATGTGCAAGTTTCAAGGTGGATGAAGAAGTTCAAGGCGGGCCAGAAAGGGGTGGACGATGACCTCTGCTCTGGACAGCCAACAATATGTGCCAAAACGATAAAAATGTGACTCGTATGCATGATTTGTTGAATTCTGACCATAAAATATATCATGACTTCTGCGGCACACCCTGTAGAACCTAGAACTAAAATTGCCACTGTCATTGAATTACAAATGAAAATATATTATTTTTAATTTGAGTACCTTGAATGCTGTAGAAGAATGAGGAAGAACAACAATAACAACAACAACAATATTGTCACAACCTCAGAAGCAATTGTGGCTTTGTTTTTTCTTCATATAGTTTTTGTCGTATATTCTGATGTCTGTTCATTGCAAATCCATTTTAGCTAATTTTGTTGCAAATGAAAATCATTAATTAAAATGATCTGAATTGTGGTGAGATGTGAAAATATATGACAAAAAGTACGAAAAGAAACCAAATGTTTATCATAACATGCTGTCGCATCATTGAAGCAGATTCGTGTGAAAGTGGATTGGAAAGAAAAGAAACTAGCCTCATGTGTTCATAATTGACTTTCTCTACATTAAGTAACTTAATTACATTTAATTGTCAAATTATAACAAATTTTGCAAAAAGTTGCAACTATACAAGATTACAATTAACGAAAACAATAACAATTCTAAATGACATTGGAGACTCACGCATAAAAATTATTTTGATTTTTACTTGTCCGTCTGTTCATCCGTCTGTCTGTCCTCACGATAGACAACTGAAATTTTTGATTTAAGTTAAGTTAAAACTGAATCTAGGAAATGAAGCCCTAATCTGATACACCAACGGTTCTAAAATTGAGATAGAAGTAGGAGCAGAAATATATGGTGTAACGCCAAGAGGTTATATCTATCAAAGCCTAGGAAAATACGCCTCGATATTCCAGACAGAAGTTATGCCACCATTAGATGACGTCAATTAAGTTGAGACCGCCATTTTATGGTAGAAAAGTTTTGAATACGTCAAAACTTAGAGCTCAATAAGGGCTAATTTAATGCCACTTCCCCGAATTTAATGCTCTAGTACTTTTTAAAAAAATCCATGGATAATCCAACTTTATTAAAAGTTAGGACCGCCAATTTTAAAATGGAAAACATTTTTTAAGACCCCAAAAATGATTTTAATGGCTATCTACAACAAATCAACGGCCAACCATGGTTAGAATTTTAAACTCTTACGATACACGGTTATTTAGGACAATCAAATTTAGTTTGCAGTGACCACTGTGTAAAGCTACAAAAACTTAATAAATTGCAGAGAATAAATGTAATTAGTATCTCCACAAAAATTTAACGTAAATTCTTTTGTAATACGACAAATAGCGAAAAGCGTTTATCAGGGTTCGAAAACTAATCTTCCTTATGTTTTACGTTATGAAACTCAGCAGCACAATGGAGTATACTCGTAGAGAAAACAGGAAGTGTGGTAACCCAAATTTAGCGTAGTGAAATTCTATTTGTGTTCAAGGCATTGAATGTCAATTTCTAAGCTGGGCACAAATTTAGCATCTGCATTTCGCTATTGCACTCAGAAATAGTTAACCGCTGATTCATGGGCTCTTAGTTGGTTTATTGGACATTAGGCATAATAAATACTATAGAAAAACAGTCAAATAAACATAACGCCTTACTAACCTTTATTAGTTCGGCAAAGATTAGAGTATTCAACTCCTTTCCAGTATTATTTGTTGATCACAGATTTAATCCGACAGAAAAACACAGTATTATTAAATTGTTGATAGCGTGTAGGTTAACATCGATGGAGCACTTAGTTTTTTCAACTTTTACTTTTATGGTTTCTTTGCCTCATTGATTTCTTACTTTCGGAGAAAAGACATTAAATTGGCCCTAATTAAGCCATAATATATTATGCAGTGCACACTTTTGTGACAATACTATTTAACCTATTCTCAGTAGTGGTGGTCCTAACATTTAATAAAGTTGGATTATCCACGGATTTTTTTAAAAAGTACTAGAGCATTAAATTCGGGGAAGTGGCATTCAATTAGCCCTAAGTGAGCCCTAAATTTTGACGTATTCAAAACTGTTCTACCATGAAATGGCGGTCCCAACTTAATTGAGAAGAAAAATTTATACATATCTATACAGATAGCCAAGCGGCATTGAAAGTCATCTCATCACCTAAGGTCAAAACGAAGTTAATGTGGGAATGTATTCAAGCAATAACAAACCTTGGCACAAACAACCACCTAAGAATTCAATGGGTGCTAGGACCCTCAGCAATTGATGGGAATGAATGCATACCCCTTGCGGTAGTCCTTACAACACCGTAAAATTTACTATTCAAAACTGGATCCAAAACTGAATGAACCAAAGATGGAATTCAATGATAGGCTCAAGACAAGCCAAAAGATTCATAAAAGGACTTCTTTGAAGAAGAGCCTGGATATTTTGAGGCTGTCTAGAAATCAACGCAGAATTATTAGAGGAGTCCTAACCCATGCACCGGATATGTGTATATCACCCGCTGATGGCTGTAATATCGAAACATGTGCTATGCAAATGCGAGGCCATTGCATACTGTAGATGACGGGCTTTTAGCTCATACTTCAGCCAGCCGACTTCGAAGAAACCTGATACAAAAAAATATTACTCTTCCTAGGTAGTATGGGATTGTTGGAAGAACTATAAATAAAGCGGTGCACAATAAGCCAATAAGTGGCTGCATCTTAAGTTAAAATTAGACAGATCACGTAGCTCCTTTCCAGTGTTGCCATATTTAGTGTCTTCATGCAAAACTTTGGGTTTTTACTTTTCATTGACAAATTATAACTTTTTCTCTTGTTTCATATTCTAATCGCTCGATTTCGCTCAGCGTATTTTCTATTAGCATATTCATTTTTGGTTGCAATTATGCTTAGTACTTAACGCTTTATGCTAATTGTTCATAGATCTCTCCAAGTTCTCAACCAGAGCACATAATTAAAGCGGAACGATAAAATATTTTAATAAAAACACAACAACATTTCACTTAATCTGTCTTATATCTTTATCTGGCAGCACACATAGAACAGTAGCACCTTGTGAATTTTGTTTTTGTTTTTTTTTTATGTGCAACAACACAAGGCCTTAAATCCCCCAAGTATCTGTCAACATTTAAACAATTTGTCTAACTTGAAACAGGCATGAAAACGTGAATCAGATAAAAGTAATTTTCAGGTGTTTTCTATGTATGTATATACATTATATGAATACGTGTGTGTGCGGATGTATGTGATAAGTTAATTTATGCTCCATCATCATCTCATTTGAGGCCTACTTTTATGCACACCGTACACACACACACCAAGTATCAACTCAGAGAAAGATAATGAGCCAGAAGAGCCTCCAGGACTAGGTAGGTACTCCTATACAGTACAAAAACGGAAGAAATATTCCACAGAGTGATTTCGTTTCCATCACATACGTCAACGTTTTTGTTACGCTTCCGAGTTGTAACCTTATTCACATGGTTTTTGTCAGATGGAAATGATGAATTACAAGAGATGGAGCAGCGGTGATAAATTCCAGTAGCACAAAAGTTTTGTGTGGGTGGGAACCACGAGCACGTGGAGGGAGGGAGATTTCAATATTATTTTCACCGGATGAAAGTTTGTAAAGTTTTTTTGCTTTTTTACTTTAAGAAATTATATTGCTCCAGAGCCAAGTTTGGAATAGATTTAAGGTTCTTTGGAGGGAAAAACAATAAATCAGTTTTAAGTGTTATTTAAGTTTCTGTTTTTTTTTTCCAGACACCTGTGGAATGGAATTGGGAAATTATTATGTGACAGTTTGCCTTATGCTGTCTTAATTTTTGTGCAATTGTTAATTATGCAGGAAGATTTTTAGAAAAACTGATACATTTGTATACGTGAATAGAGGTTTTATGTCGGTTAGTTAAAAACGACGAAGAGAAGTATTAAATGGATGCGGCCCCTTAGATTTGGACTATTTGAGTAAGTCTAGCATATCCTTAAAGTCAGCCCGTCGTCGTCGTCGTCGTCTTGAAAAAGCTTAGTAGCAAAGTAGTCTGTCCACCAAGTCCTGTCTTAATTTACGGAACATGTTATCGATTTTGAAGATAAAAATTTATGGATTTTCACCATGATAGAATTCAATGGTATTTTGTTTTTTGTTTTTTTAAATGAGCGTAGAAGGGGCAGTGTTTTTTTTTTATAAAATAATAAACTTAATATAGGAAATAAAGAAATGTTTCATTTTCAAAGATTATTTGAGGAAGAATCTGAATCTAGGGATCGAGTAGAGACATATTGGAATATTTTCGTTAAACACGTGTCCAAATGGAATATCTTCTATTAAGGCCTTAGGCCACCCTAGAGTTTTCGAAAAATCCATTTTTTTTTCTTTGTTTTAAAGGGTCCCTTAAGGCCTCAAAAATGATGTCCCAAAAGATTATGGCCGAGAAAAATCTTTAAGTACTCCGTTTTCGAGCGCTAGCGACAAAGTCCGTTAGGGGACTAGAGCAGGTATACGGCAGATGTTATTGAAAATATTTATTTCCTGACTAGTCTGGCGAGTTTAGAATTGTGGAACGGCTATTTCAGACAGTTAGGCACGGCCTGAGACAACTTACATCTAGATGTGTAAAACCTCACAAAAGCGCGGTCCAACATAAACGAGCTAATTATTCATGATTTTCTACTACTCAAAACTTTAAACGCATTTATCTCAAAACTACATTTTTGTAGTTGGCCGGAAACATAACTCAGACAATTTTCAACCGATTGACTTGAAATTTGGAATATATCTTCGAAAATACATTGTCTATAGAAGTACGTAGGATTTTTTTTTATATTGCTTAGTTCATTTATTATTAACAATTATCTGACGATATTTTAGGCAAATTTCTCACTTTCCAATTTAGAAGTGCGCCATATTGTCAAAAATCAATATATCGAAAAAATCCTACGTACTTCTCTAGCTTATACTATATATAATCGAAAAAATTCAGGCCCTAATCATGATTCATTAAATTACAGGACCTGTTATTTCGGCCGTGGAGCATAAAAAAAAAAAGACCTCGTCGCAAAAACGCTGTACCGCCGCCATTTTGAAATAAATTGCATAAAAAAAAATATTGTATGCAGTTAATGATATGTATAATAAAGTCCCATTTCTGTAATCTCGATTTATTTCGTAATATTTCTGAAAAAAATTCCCAAAAAAGCCTATTTTTTTCGGCCTCTAGGGTGGCCTAAGGCCTTAAGATTGGCGGAAACTTGCAGCATAGCAGTGGATGGAAAACCTCTTTAAGTCCATTGCAACAACTACTGACAACTCTACATTTGTTGCGAAATGGAGCCAACCATAGAATTTCCAATATATGTATACGTATCAATACATCAAATGTGTGTAGCTTTTTTCATCGGGGTATCAAATACAATAATCAATTTGATGATGTGTGAAACAATTCGTTGGTCAGAAAACCATCATGGTTTATCACTACAGTTTCTTGATATTGGAGGCTTTCCTCAAGTAGTTGGATATATCCATGGAACTATGATTAATATAGATGCCCCTACAATGAATTAGGAGCACTATATAAACCGGCACGGAAAACACCCATTTAATGCAATGACAGTGTGGGGACCAGATCGGAGCTTTTATGCTGTAAATTCCAATTGGCCAGGTAGTGTACATGATTCCAGAGTTCTTCGAAATTTCTAGTTATTTCGAAATGTTGAAGCTGGATTTCGTTCATTCCCTGGTGCAGTAATTTTGGCGGACAGTGCTTCCCCACTAAGAGAATGGCTCATCGCACTGCGAAGAAATTCTGATAATCTTAGCAGAGCAAAGATTTAAAAAAAAAACACACAAAGTGTATTGTGGAAAACAGCTTTGATGTTCATAAATTTATCTTTGATGAATTGTATAAAAAGCAAATATTTAACCCATTTTTTTCCTTCATCAATTGGAAAACAGCTCATAGTTTAGCTTGTTATCAGTTCTAACCATAATAATCAACTCGTGAAAATAATAATGAACAATAATTATTGAATTTTTAGCAATTGGTTTGTTTCTTGTTATTGCCATTGTTCAACATTATATACTTATCAATTCATTAAACTTGTGATAATCAATTTTAAATTTTAGTGTAACACGTATCATCTTTACTTAGCAAAAACTTATAAGTTTACTCGATTGATAAGTGAATGAAATTTTAAATGTTTTTTGTGCAACTTTTAACAAATAAACTGGAAATTTTCTAACTAGTTAGTGATAAATTGTTGCTACAATAGGGCTCAGCAAAATATATAAAATTTGTAATTAAAAAATTATTTGTGTCAAAAATGTTATCGATCTCCTTTGGATGGAAATTTCCTCTAAACACAAATGGTCCGAAAAGTTTTCTACTTTTGTTTTTTTACATAAGTATAACTTTAAGGAGAGGCAGAGTACAGAAGCTAAGTTTTTCAGTAAGGTGAAAACTATTTATTAGAAAAAATTTGAAGTAATTTTAAAAACAGTATTTGTCCTGCAACGATACTATATCTACTCTAAAGTACTAAACATACAATTTGTGTACATTAATAACAGAAGATGTTGGTCAAATATTTATATTTTTAGTGAATTTCTGCCTGTCACTAGTTAGTTGTAAAGGTAACAAGACGAAAGTTACTATGGTACTATGGTGATATCATAAAAAAAAATCGAGCTGTCGAAAATTCTTAACCAAAATATCAACTCCTACATTAATATCGCCAAAAAAAACGAAATCAATAATATTTATAGAGAAAAATCACTAAAATCAATTTTTGTTCGTATTCAAAAGCCAAATAATGAAGGAGGTGCTAAAGGATTCAAATTTGTAATTTTGACAATCAACATAACGGTTTTGATCAAATAATACAAACAGCGCATTTTAAAATAAAACGCTTTTGTACTTTTTTAATGTTTTTTTTTTGTAAAAATAATGTTTCTATAACGGTTCAAAATGATCCAAAACTTATATAACTACATATATAATTCATAAAATTGTCTGGTTCATCTTTTCTTATAGACATCACCATCAGTAAAAGTTACGTTGATATATTCTCATGATTCTTACAGCTTTAGTGATAACAAGGCGACAAATAATGTTGCCATTTTAAATCAAAAAGTTATGTGCACAATTTCAAGGCAACAATGATTTTCTTTTTGGTAATATAAAATCAAGGACTCTGTAATTTCACTATAGAACAGTTATAGCTAAGAAAAATAGCTATTTTTAATCCTTTTTAGTACTACATTTAAAAAAAAACTTATTTTTTATTAAATATATAAATATTTCTAAATTTCTAAATTTCTTATCAAGAAATTCATAATCTGTTACACCGAAAATACACAGATATTAATTTTGAGTCAAATCGAACCATAAATAATAAAACTTGTCCAAGCCATTTTAGAGCTGTCATAGATTTTGATAAAAAAATATCGTAATTCGTCACCTCCAAAACCCCCGATTTGAATTTCGAATAGAATAGGACCATACATGGAAAAATTTGTCTCCTATCTTGAAGGTATTGGTATTAAAGGTGTACGTATTGTCAAACCAAGTACGCATGCCAACTTTCAAGTTGATCAAATAAGTAAATTACATAGCTGAAAATTGCGAGTTACAAGATTTTCCTACGTAAAAATGGTATTGTCCATGGTGAAATAAATTTTTTTTTATACGCAGTGACGCATGTTTTCTTTTATGATGCTCACTCCTCCAAATATTTTACCCTCTGAAATGTTTTGTACTCATTCGCACTTTGGTTAAGGTTAAGAGTCAGTGCAACTAGGCCACTATTATGTCCTCCCCTAAAAGGGTTAGTCTTTCAGTTTTGTGTATGTAACTCCCCCTACAGTGTCTATTTAATAGACCAAATTTTGGGTAGGAACTAGTACACGAAATGTCGGCTCCATATTTAGCCAGATCGTCCACTATTTCATTACTTAATTTTAACACAAAGAACTTTAGAGGACAGAGCCAGGAGCGCAGCTTAGTTTTCTGAGCAAATACATATGTATATGTTGGCGATCTTTGCAGTCTCTTTTAGGATTTCCCTGAGCTTCGACCTCTATTGTAAAGACTTCCGCCTGAAAAATGAAATGTAAGGCACCAAGCGGAATTGAGAGTTTCATTTCTCTACCCACCACCACTACGCAAGTTTTTTTTTTTAATCTTTCCTGGATCCATCAGTATACCAGACATCTGCCCGTTGCGATAAGTGCGGATATCTGTCTAATATATATGGCTTTTCGCGTTAATGGTTATCTGGTCACCTTAATCGAATGAAAGTCGCTGACCATAACATTCATTAGAGTTAGATCTGCTGGAGGATGTTAACATATCCCATCCGGGACTTCATTAAATAAACTCGAAATATTTTGTTTTTGCTCATTCCCTTTGCTCCTATACTACGCGTTATTATATCTTATTCAATGTAAATTCAGCCCAAGGCCTATATGGCTTTGAATAGTCTAGCAAAGAATTATAAATGCTACTTATCTATACTAAAAATAAACACACATACATATATATATTGTGTTGGCCAGCAAGTTGGTTAACATATTAGAACTAAGTACAAAATAACAAATAATTAAAAAAAAACAAATGCTTCCATTAAAACCACAGACACTACTGGTCGCAATATAAATATAAAAGAAAAAAAATATTAATAACTAATTACCGAGTCTCATTTATATGTAGATCAGGTGTCACAACCTCATGACCTTCAATTAAGTATTTTACCTCCTCATATGTTCGTTAAATCCAATTAAATAGAATCCAATTTTTTTGTATTTTGGAATATTTTTAAATAAATAAAATAATTAGCACTAAAGCAAAATATAAATGTTGAAAGTTCAAAAAATATTTATGTGAAAATAAATTAGTTTAAAACCAACAGCAAGCAACAATAACATTTTCCAACATATTTAATTACACTTAAAACACACAAAATGTTCACATTGTGAACATTCATATTAATTCACCGCAGGCTTTAATTTTGTAAAATTCACAAAGTAAACAAAACTATTGCCGCCATGCTTACAATATTTGACTAATTGTAAATAAACTGTGCGCATACATATATTCAGCATTGTAGTATGTAGTCATTAATTGTTAATATTTCGTAGGTAATTATGTGTAAAGTATGGTCGAGGGTGGTTGGGAGGGGGTGGAACATACTATATAAATATTTTTTTGCAATTAAACTATGAGAGAAAAACCGAAAAGTGGACAGGGACTAAAATGAAACACTAAAATCCATGCAACGCTAAATAAGCATAAATTTCATATTGCAGGGGATTTTATTTAATTACCCAAGTCTTTAGTTCAAAGCGGCGATACACACCCAGGTATATGTAGGTACATGGAAATAGTTTTTAAAGCGACTCACGTATAGAAAGATACGTATTGACATTTGTACTAATTATCTGCATATACACAGATTTGTGTGTGAGTATGCATAGGTGGAATGGGAATATTACATCCTGTGATGCAAATTTAGTTTTACATATGAACATTAATGGCATTTCGAAATTTCACAAAATTACGTTCATTAGGAGTAACCCACATAAAAGGAATATTTCTATGCTGAGAACTGTAAATTGTATTATTTCATTTAAATTTTATCGTGGATTAAGTGCACCGTTAACATATCATCCTAGAGGTAAATCCTTTTTTTTTTTAATAGCTAAAACTATTCTGTAGCCTTCCTTATTATCTCCTTATTGATGCAGCAGTAAGTGTATGTTAATTTCGATTATCTCTTTTATATTTTTCTAATCCGATTGGTTTTTTGTTTGTTTGTTTGAGATAAGGCTACTTCTTCAGTTTTTTTTTTTAATTTCGCAGTGTAAAATCATATTAGCAAAAGGTTTGAATAACCTTCCACTACTTTCAATCATTGTATATATGGTAGTATTGGTAGTACTGTTTTATATCGAAATTAAAAATTTGTAGCTCTTACTTAACGGTGATTTCAGTACAGTTTCATTATTGGGATAGTTGAGAAAAGGACATCTTTAAATTTTTTTTAAATATACAAGAATTGTCTTCTTCGTTACTACCAGATTTAAAAATTATGCTGCCGAATTAATAGAATCTTATAATTTCGTCTACTCTTTGGTTTGATTTTATACCTGGAAGGTGATTCTGATCATTTGTCGTACTTTAATGTCAAAATATACGCCTAAATGAAATGAACTTTTCTACTGATTTTTTCGTATTTTTATTCAGTTCAGCAAGCTTTGTATTGCGTAGAATGAACTGAAACTGACACTTCACATAACAAATTCAAAAATATTTTTCGATTTTAAGCACTTGTATTGTTTTTAGTTGGTGTAAAGAAATCCATTTATCATAGAATACAATTTTTGTCACAACCTCGTTGACTAATTTGTCGTACTTTTAGGCGTGTGTTCTGACATTAATTCATTTCAAATTCATTTTAGTTTATTTTGTGGTTGATGAAAAGAATAAAACAAAATGAATATGGTGCATATAAAAGTACGACAAATTTGAGGTGAAATGTCAAAATATGTGACTAAAATATACGCCTAAGCTACGACAAAACATCAGAATCACCCCCCTGGTGTTGTTTGAGTTTTTCCAGATTTCTTTACTTTTGAGTGAATCTGAAACCATCTTTCTCCTGTGAAATTTTCCAATATATTGGGTTGGCAACTGGGGCGGATCCACCTAGCCCCCGCCCCTCCTGAAGACCACTGAAAAAAAATTACAGTAGATCTTCTGAATTTTTCCTAACAAAATGCACCTTTTGTAGAAAACGTAACAACCTTCAACTTGATACATTTAGGAACGCAGACCCAACCTCTCACCTCAGTCTGCGCTCCAATTTAGGTCGTGGTTGTTGAAGTCTATAGAGTAAACAGAAAGCGCGGGATATCTGTACCTGAGAGTCGCTTTGCTCGGGGTGTTTGTAGCAGGACAGAGTCTATTTATGTAAACGCGGTGGAAGGTTTGTTTCAATTGAAAACAGCTGCCTAAAGGTCTTTGATAAGCCTTCCATGTAAAGACGGCATCTTATAATATTACCGGTGTGGCGTGACAAAACAAAAATTTAGAGAAACAATTATATCGCGTAATTGGAGAAATTCAGCTAAATTACAAAACGTCGAACAAGTCATAATCCATTGTTGTAGTGAGTGTTATTACATTTAAGGCAAGAGATTAATTTTTAAATAATTTGTTTTTTATTAATTCTTAAAATGCAATAGTTTTTATAGAATACTTAGCCCAAACGTTAAATAAAAACAAAATAAATCTGCAGATTTGCACATTTGAATTTAGTACAACTCTTATTTTTTGCATGTGTAAATACATTCAGTATTTATACACCAAAATCGCTCTTGGTTTAACGATAAGTGCAACCAAGCAATAAAAGCGAAATGGTTTGCTTTTCGCACCTATCAATTGCATCCATGTCCAGAACTTAAACACTATACATAGAGAAAAATTTCTTTTCGATCAGAATGTTAGAATCTTGGCAAGACGTAAAGGTAGCAAATGAAGTAATTGTTTACTCCCTGAATAAAACTAATATTTTGATTGTTGGATTTACTTCAAATTCTCCTTTTCCACCCACTTCACATCTCCCTTGTGGATTTGTATAAGAGCCAATACACATCCGTATGAGAGGTATGGTCGAGCTCCTTAAGGAGATCAACGTATCCACAGCTGCAGGTCCTGATGTCACCGTTAAATAAAAGTTATGCCTCATTCTTGGCTAAAGCACTGCGAAAACTATTTTACTTGCCTTATTCGACAGGAAAAAGTCCAATTGCTTGAAAAAATAACTCACGTTCAGCCTATTCCCAAGAAAGGAAATGGTAGCGATCCCTCAAATTATCGACCAATTGCAATCACTTTGATTCTTTCAAAGTTTTATGAATCTATTATTAGCTCCAAATTTATGAAGTATCTAGAAACTAATCAAACCCTCAACGATCGCGTATATAGCTTTTTGGCTTTTCTTTTTCTGACTTTTCTTATGGAACGTTGAAAGCATAGTCTTCACAAGTTAGATATGTCTAAGCCCAAAATTAAACCACTTGGCCTCCCCGATCCTCTTCTATCATAGATGTAAAGTGTTTTATCTGGTCGCTTAATATGAATTATAGTAGACGGCGTTGCATCTGAATCTCAGCCAGTAAATGCCGGAGTACCGCAGGGCTCTGTTTTCTTTCCATTTCTCTTCTCAATTTTCGTTAATATCTTATTTTTCTTGCTTTCAATCCCATCGCTTTTTTTCACATGACAGTAATCTTGATTTCGCTTACTCCTTTGACATTCTTGTGGACTACACAGAAAATGCCATATCTATCAAACCAGATTGCATTATTAGATCCTTGAATAACCACCATGATAATATCCTCGCTTGGAGCAAGCCGAATCTCATCGAATTCAATACATCTAAGTTCCAAAGCTGTCCTATCTCTTTAACACAAGATCATAATTTTTCCACTCCCGTTTCTTTTGATGGAGCACTGCTTCCGTTTCTATGCATTCTTGACATTAATATTTGCAGAAAGTTAAGCTGAACAGATTACAACTTCTCTGTTGCCAAATAAGCATCGAAATATCTTGGATTTCTGAAAAGGTGTGAGAAATATTTCAGCTCCTCTACAAGTCCTACATCAGACCTACAATGTAATACAATTTCCATATGTAGGCCGGGGCTGGTCGCAGAGCCTTAGTTTCATTAGATAAAGGGTTTTCCAATAAGAGGTGTTATTTTGATATTTAAAGAAAAATGCCATTTTTTGAGATAAATGATTGGATCTTTATTTCATTATAAAGAGGAAGGTATGCCGTTAATAATAGAAAATAACATCAGCCAAATGACCACCACGACCACGCCTACAGGACCATATCCTTTTCATGAAATTTTCCATAGCCAAATCGCAAAGTGGCTGCCCTATGTCCTCGATAGCCTCACGAATTCCATCTTTGAGGTCTTGAATCGAAGCTGGGCTGTTGGCGTAGACCTTCTTTTTCACGTGGCCCCAAAGGAAGAAGTCGCAAGGTGTTAAGTCACAAGATCTCGGTGGCCAATTGAGATCACCTCTTCGAAAGATAACACGGTCCGGAAACTTTTCCCGTAAAAGATCAATGGTTTCGTTGCTTGTATGGCACGTAGCGCCGTCTTGTTGAAAGTAAACGTTATCCAGATCAATACCATCCAATTCCGGCCATAAAAAATCATTAGTCATCTGTCGATAGCGCAATCCATTCACCGTAACTGTTGCTCCAGCCTCATTTTCGAAAAAGTAAGGTCCAATGACCCCGCGGGACCATAAACCGCACCAAACAGTCACACGTTGAGGATAGAGAGGCTTTTCAACAATAACTCTTGGGTTTTCCGAGCCCCAGATGCGACAATTTTGCTTGTTGACGAAGTCATCGAGGTGGAAATGGGCCTCATCACTCAAGATGAGTTTTCGATGGAATTCCGGATCATTTTCATGCATTTCAAGGACCCAATCAGCAAAGACTCGACGTTGTTGATGCTCGGCCGGCTTGAGTTCTTGTGTTAACTGAATTTCATAAGCCTTAAGACCCATTATGCAAAATACGGTGTAATGACGTTTGTGGAATGCCTAATTCCAAAGAACGACGAGGAATGGACAAACCTGGGTTTTCTTCAACACTTTCGGCTACAGCAGCAATATTCTCGGCTGTTCTTGAGCGACGTACATGGGTTTTATTCTTCACATCACTAACTTGTCCCGACAGCTCGAATTTTTCTACCAATTTCTGTATTGCGGTCCGACAAGGTGTTTCACGACGACTTAAAAATGTTCGAGTTTTACGAACCGTGTCTGCCACATTTTCACCATTTTTATAGTGAATTTTAATAATTTCAATGCGTTGTTGAATAGTGTATCCTTCCATTTTTATTAATGGCGTAGTTTCTACTTGTCAAATGTGAAAAAATGACAGCTCCAAAAGTGACATCTACCCAAATAGCGGGCTAATTAAAACAACACCTCTTATTGGAAAACCCTTTATTATCACAAAGAGAGCCTTCAACTTATTGGCGATGTGGCAAAAACTTGTCATATGGACTCACACGAGCACCGCCGCAATGTTGGTTGCCTTTCGCTCTTATATTGCTACATTCATGATCAATGTTCTGCTGAAATATCTAGTCTGATCCCGGATTCTCGGATACTCGCACTGCAAGCCGCGCTTATCCTTTTACCCTTCAAAATACTTTCGGTCGTGTGCGAACGTGGAACAGTCTCCAATATTCTGTCCTTCCTCCGGCATGCAATCTGCGAAAGTTTAAGGGTGACATACATCAGCACCTTCGCCACTCTCCTCACGTTTCATAACTCCTTTCTTTATCACCATCTTGCCATACTGTGCTTTGCATCATAGTTCATAGAATATCTCCTGAGCTTGGCTTAATAATATAAAAAAAAAACAAAAGAAGTCACACTTTCTTAGCTTTCCGACGAAGATATATACGTACAAGGTATGTATTGCATCTATTCTGTGACTGCTATTTAAAATAAATGTAAATTTTTAATTCCTGTATTTTACAAAGATACAGTTTATGATAATTCATGAATTTGAATAAAATACATTTCCCTAGTTTTACTAACTAAAATGGATGATTAGGATGTTTTACACTTACAGCATTTACAAATGGAAACAAAATGAATAATCTAACATCCCCTTTAACTTTTCGGAGTGGCAAAGAAAGTTGAGCAACTTTCTTCGTTGCGAGTGGTACCCACTTGCTAATCTGTTCGATTTGTATCTTTTAAATGATAAATTTTGTGCATTTGACATATGCAAGTGGTGACGTTTAATTTTCAGCATATACCATTTTTAAACCATAGTTGCCCCCTCCCACCTCTCCCCGCCATTCGTTGGCATGGATGAAATTTGTAGTTAAGAATATTGCCAATTTTAACAGCTTATTTCTTGTTAGAAAGTTACATATAACACCTGTTTAAAGAAATTAATGTAAAATCTAAAACTTATTAAACACTTTGTTTAAAAATTAATTTTGTTAAAAATGAAACGGTCGGAAATGCACACTATTATGAAATATGAGTTCTTACGTAGAACTACGGCATCGCAGACCGCACGAAACATTAATAGTGTATTTGGCTCATACAGTATCAAATTAGTTTGCCAAATTTCGTACAGATAACTTTGACCTCACAAAAGTGCCACGGGGTCGCCCAAGATCAAAGGTCAATAATTGTGAACTAAAAGTCACCATCGTTGAAGTTTGATGTTAGTAAACAAAAAAATATTAACTTATTTAGCTCAAATCGATAAAGTCAAGAAGTTGGATAAGTCGGTTCCACATGAGCTGAATGAAAAACAAAAACAAAAATGTTTGCAAACTTGTTTTATGTTGCTTCTCATCAAAAATCTGATCCATTTTTGAATCAAATTGTCACTTGTGCATAAATAACAAAAGTGTATAGACAATATGGGTGCATGAATAAAATAATTCCTTATATTTGTATGCTATCAAGCATCATTGCCTTTTTTTCTACAAATTTCATCTTTGATGACCAAATATTTACAATATCCTTTAGTGACGGAAATTTTGAAAGACTACAATCGTTGGTATCATTTCGCTGCCATCTTTTTCGTTTCCAGTCTGAATTTGATAAAACATTTTCGTTAATCCCAGGAAATAACGACTTTACTGGTTTTCAGACAAAAACTCGTTTTATCCACATTCAGTGTTCGTTCAGAATCATTTAAAATATCGTTCTGGCCAATACTTTTTAAATATTGGTCAAGAGCTCTTAACCATTTAATATAATAATTTTATTTTTTTTATTTGTATATGCTCTTTATTTAGTGGCTCATTGGCTCTTTTAAAATATCTTAAAAATAGGTGGCAAAAGGCTCTACAAAGTGTAAACAAAAAGTCGCTAGCTAATCTAAAAGTTATAAAAGGTCGATAGGGACAATTAAACAATTAAAACAATTTGAAAAACTAATGAACAAGAAAAAAGACACAAAAAAAGGAAAACAAACAAGACAAAAGTCTCTAAAGAGACTATAAAAAAGGGGAACAAGAATTTTGAGGAGGATCTAAAAGATAGACAAAATATTTAAAAGTCCCAAATTTTGATAATTGGGTAAATGGCAGTTCCAAGAAGTTCCAAATTTCCAAAATAAACTAATAAAAATTTCCCTAAACGAGCGAATTTCAAAATCACTGCTCTGCCTTTAGTAATACTTTCTATTTTTCTTGCAGCCAATGATGTGTTTCAGTGTTGAGCAAGTTATCTTGTCTAAGTGAAAATCCACACTTGCCAACAACACCCCATAATTATTTTTCAGCACACTTTCTTGTGCTCAATTAATTTTCACTGATCTTCAGTAATATCTCCATTATTAACGGATCATTTTGATTCATTTATCATTTTGAATAATATTATTATTACTTATTTCCTATTCAGGTACCTTTTCCTTTTAATTATTCGATTACGTCCGGACCTTAGGATATACATAGGGAGTCAGGAAGTGTGATAAGCCAAATTTAGTGTAGTCAAATCCTGATTTTGTTAGAATCTGTTGCCACGGTAATGAGGTGTACAGGAAGTAAAGGCGTGTAGTAGAATAGAGAGCGGGGCAACAAGATATATGGTTGAAAATACTGCGATTGCTCCCACCGAAAATGTTCCTAGTCATGCTCTTAGTCGCTGTCACTGCGCCAAAATAACCAGGGAATTTCGCAACTGTTTCAAATGTAGGCAGCTAAATATGCATTTCTCCAATTTTCCCTACTCAAAGACGACAAAGAAAAGTCACGCTTGGATACACGAATTTTATAGGTCTTAACATTTTCTGTTCTCTTTATATGCTAGTTAACTTATCATATTTATAGGGTGATTCAGAAAATATGAATGGGGGATAAGTGGCATATATGATAAAATTATATTCTTAACTCATCACGATGTATACAAACGGCCCTTAAGAGATTTATTAAAAATCACCTGTAATTTCATAATTTAACTTTTACTTTTAATTGAAGCAAGATAATTTCCTTTTTATATACATACATACCTACCTATAATAGAATAACTAAATTATTTAGCTGATAGAAATTTTGTTTAGCTCTAGATCATTTTTCTCTTTATCTATGATAGTCACGTAAGTGCCATGCTAAATTCCAGAAGTATAATATTCAAGAAGGTGTCTGCAAAAATATAAATTTCAAATGTATCTACTTCAAAATTGGGGGCAGTGTGAAATCTTTATTTTTTGTTTTTTTTTTTTCTTCTTAACTTTATCACATTTTCAAAATAAGCGTTCCAGGAACATTTCATCATAAGAAGCCACTCACTCTATTTAAACCCACAAGCCTCCAATCTGTAAAAAGTGTTATCTAGTTGTCATTAACTTTTTTCCTTACACAACCCATAATTCTTGAGTATCTACACTTAAATGAAACCTTTGAATTTATATGTACTACGAAAACGCTCTCCAAATCTTTTTATCCATCATTTGTAAAGAAATAAAAGTTAATTTCATCAATGAAGTGAAAACTTTTTCAAAAGTCTTCCTCTCAAGGTGTGTGATATTCAGAGATTCTCATGAATGAAAAACACTTGCATAAAGATACATAGTAAAACCTCCTGACACCTTATTGACTGTGTAGGTCAACAGGAAAATAAAAAAGATCCACATTTAATTAAACTCAAATTAACAAAGATTATATAATTAAGTAACAGTATAGATGCTAGTCTCATAGAAAGAGCAAACTCAAGTTTTTCTAATTAATATTTACCTGAGTATAGTTGCATATACAAAAAGAGATTAGGGAAAATTAGAGGGATTCCTACATACCTACGTACATAAATCAGTTAGCTCTGTAGATATAATTTGTATACTCACTTATGCTTAAATGAAAAACTTAAAACAACTTAAAAAGTAACCATCAATCTACCTAGCTCTTCTGCTTGCCTGACTAACTGAATAGTATATTTTCTAGCCGAGAAGAGACGGTTCGTTCGTTCGTTCATTCACTCACTCATTCATTTACTCATTCATTCATTCAGTCATTGAGTCCGTGATTGCACACACTCCGGAACACTTTAATTAAACGCATATAAGAAGAGCTTGAACAAAAGTAAATTGACATAGTTGAATCCCTGCAAATATCACCCTGGTTAAATTGAAATACTCCACATCAGGATGAAACTCTTCATACATTCAATATCCTTGAATAGTAGACTACGACGACGATGATGATGACGATGACGACGACGACGACAACGAGGACGACGACGGGGATTACGATAAACAAGCGTCATTCATTTGTTATTTGTAATTCAACCCTTGTTCTACCATCCACCGACATCCCAGCATGAGCAGCCACATCCACATCACATTCATCAAGGAGATAAATTTAGGGGAGGATGAAAGGGGCGCGCATTACTTGCATGAATGAACGCATGAATGCACCCTGAATATATGAATCTCCATGCACTTGCCGCCTTCCACAGTTCCACTTTTGAAATCATATCCAAGCTTAGCCTGTCTACAACTCTACTTACTGCAAGCTAGCTGGCACCTGAGTTGAGATCACATATATATCGCCCAACTTTAATATCTACCTGTGGGCTACATTAGCGAAGTCACCTGAGAAAATTCCTCACCTGCCTTAGTACCTACAACCCGACGTTGTCATCATCATCATCGTCGTCGTCGTCGTTGTCGTTGTCGTCTTCTTAGCTGCTTCTATGATGTGCTCTTGCTGTCGACTTCAGTTCATATTCATAATATGCAAGCGGGCGGTGAGCCGGAACAAAACGCGATTCCCATGCTTACCTTTCTACGTCATACCTTAGTTAACTGCCAACAAGTTCATGTCGTTGTCGTTTATGTATGTCTCCTCCATGTTCTTCCTATATTTTCACTTGGCTCAGTTTCAATTGCGCCTTCTTAGAATTCACTTCAAAACGAGAGAGGTTCCGCCATCATACCTAGTATCTATAGAGCCCTTTACTATATCTAACGGAACAACGGTGTGGCACGTTACGTTAGGTTACGTTACGACCATTGTACACCTAATGTTGTAGGACGTATGTAAGCTCACTGTCTGTCGTCTGTTCCGGTTCGTTACCAAAGGATTACAAAGGAAACATTTTTTACACCATCTCTAATACCAGTTAAGAGCTCGAGCTGTTATAAAGTACCAACCACAACTGAATCGAGCCGTGTCGCGTCGTCGTCCTTTGTGAGAGTGTAAAATTTGAATTACAAAGGATTCTAGTGATTGCGGGCACTGCACCCGGTTAATTAACTCTCATGTTTCGCGGTGCCCGCGCTCTCTGATACCGCGACAATCTACAATTGAATTCGAAATAATTTATTTTCACGCGACAGAGTGTAATTAACCTAACGAGGCTTCTTCTTTGGGGCTCGCTACGCTACGTTCCGGTTATCTCTCAAATTCCGTTGCGTTTTTTTTTTTTTTTTTAATTTTTTAGTGCGCTACTTGGTACTTGTTCATGTCCGGGCGGTAAATAAATTTAAAATTTCACTTCCCAAAATCCGGGTGGGGGTGGTTGTGCAGCATGGGAATATCATTCCCGATTTCTGTATGTAGTGCTATTTTGTGTACCGAAAATTTACAAATCCCTTCATGTTCTTCTCTAGGAAGGACTCTAATGGTTTTGGACTTAAGTGCTAGCAAATTGAATTAAGGATTTTCCGAGAGGATTTTGTGTTTGTCGGAACATAAAATGCGTTGTCGTCACTACTGGCTGGGAATTATGCCAAAAATGGATGTCGTTCTGCCTAAAAAGTGTCTCTCGAAGGAATTTTGGAATTGTTTTCAGGTTTGTCAACGTAAAGTGTTTTTTTTTGCTTTTACTACTTCCTTTCAGTTTTTTGTTATATACTTATATTATGAAATGTTGAAGGAAGAGCTTAGTGTTTTTTTGTTTGTTTATTTATTTATTTATTTTTTATACGTTTTCTATATTTCCACATGCTAAAAGATGTAGTCGTAGATGATAAAAAAATAGAGTGGAGGGGATAGGGTTTCTTTTTGGTTGTAAAATGTGAAGATCTTGCTCTTAGAAATTGTTTTTTTTTTTTATATATATGTAGCTCCATTCAAATAAAGTTCAAAGTCTGCTATTATTCCTATGGGTGAATCATGGGGGCGGGGAGATTCTAGAGTCGGTCATTATTCGGTCATTGTTATGATACTGTTAGGGGTTAGCTAGTTGTATTTCCTTTTCTTTATGTCGAAGTGTATACAATTTAGCTTTGATAAAATTTTCCCGGTTTCGATAAAAAAACGAATAATAGAAAAATTTGTGTCGCGTATTTTTTCTTCGCAATTGGCCGAGTCTTATAATGAAAGCATGCCGATATTTTGAAAAAGTTGAGGTTTTCAAAAAAGTATCTCGATATTTGAAATTTTATTTTTCGTCAACTTCTACCACAGAAAAACCTATTTACCTGTCCGCAAGGCAAGTTTTTGTGCCATCAATATTAGATATACTTCCATTGCTGAAAGTAATAATAAAGTTTCCCTATTTTAAAGGCAAAACGTTTTACATTGAATAAAGGGAAAGCTGAAATTCCTTACCACAAGGAAATAATCAATACACTAAATAAGTGTAAAATTACATCTAGGCATTTTAATCCTACCTTTGATTTGTGGAAATATAAATACAATAAATGCATAAATCCTTTATGTCAATATAGGAATAAATTACATGTGAACAATATGATAGTACCACAAGAAAGTGATTTATCTATTTATCATACTGAATATACGGACCTCCAAAGTTGGAAAATGTCTATCTCTGCGATTAAGAATAGGAGTCTTTATCGGTCAATTGAAGGTAGTGCAGTAATTTGAGGAATATCAAGGCTAAATGAAGCTTCTTTGGGATAGCAAATATTCATATTAAAATATGTAGAAAAAATGATGATCCTTTCTAATTTATTAAAGTGGTCCGGAACAATCTTCATTTCTTCCTGCAATCAAAATTTTTTCTATATATAAAAAATTTAGTATTTTTTTGCTTAATCTTACCTAAACACACTAACTGGAAACTGGAATCCTTTACAAGAAGTGGGAATTCCTTTTTTTGGTTACATGATTCTGTATATAAGTGCTCTATAATATGCATAAAAAAAGATAATAAGCTAACAATTTTACCTTAAAATAACGAATTATTGAACTCGAATCCTCTTTGAAGTAAATGCTCTCTAATAGGTTTTAGAAGATCTGTTTTTAGTATTAGTTGGAATATTTTATCCAGTTTTACACTAAACGTTTCATCCCCATCCCATACTTTAACAAACAACATTTTAATCTTAACGTTAAGATCACCATCCGTTATCTTGAATATTATAATTGAACCTGATCTCTGAGCAATGTATTCAGTGAAACACGCAGTCCTTTTGCAACTTTGATGAAGTACTATCATGAAAATTATTTCGTAACACAAACATAAGATTACACACGAAATTCATTCCCTGAAGTGACGATTACATTCGATTGCTTGTATAATTCCTTACGGATTTGCATTACATTCTCTTTTTCGAATGGAAAACATTCTTTAAACAAAACATGTAATAAATTGAAATTCAGCATAAATAATTCCATAGTTTTGATGAACACATACATTATAAGAAACAGAAATTTCTGTTCATGCAAGGCAATACTAACTTATTTGTTGAAGTTCATAATTCCATAATAAATCTAGAGTTGTATTTCAGAAGGGTTTCGTATCCTTATTTAAGAGGTTATTCACTAATTTTGATGAAAAATTTGTATCCTAAACAGATGAAGATAAGCACTAATTTTTACTGAGTAACTTAAAAATAATCAATACCCTTGGAACAGCCTTCTTTATATAGGTACCTTATTCTTCTCTCTTGTCCTCTAAAACACTGGTTTTCATGGCAAATTTTGATACATTTTATTTTGAACATCGTGTATTTGTATATTCCATACTTTAATTTTTATGTTTATTATATAAAAAAAAAAAAAAACGGTTGTTTTTGTATTCCTATTACGTGGCAAGCATACACCACAAATCTTTTGCGAAATATGCCAAGCTCCGCTAAGTATGGAATTCACATATTGAAGACATACACGTAAAACTATTTTCAGACCAAGGACATACTCCTATCTTTCCATGATCTAGATACTCTATCTCTTTTGCTCATCTCTTCAAACTCATCTCCCGATTGCAAATGACTAATTATTATTATTATAAAAATAAAAATATAAACAAGGACAAAAGTTAGAGTTTGCTATAAGAGCAATTCTTACCGTACCCTAGATGAATGCCTGTAGGTAATTTCATACGGTCACCCCTACATGTGTAAATTTCATTATTAAAGTGGTTTTGTGTATATATTTTAAAAACAGTTCGACGGGCAGTAAAAATGATTATAACCAATTTTATAGGATTTTATATTCTGAAAAATTTTGCAATACAATAAAAACGGGTAGGACTAATCGTATTCACATTATGTGTAAAAATCATCACTTTTTGTATAGCAACACCAAGAAATTGTTGCCCAATTTAGACCATTTTTGATAATAGATTTACTGTTTCTATGAAAACACCGTTCAAAATTTCAACTCCCTGCGTTGAGGCGTGTCCAAGTATATAATGAAAAACGAAATTTTTATATGACAACCCTACTAAGGAGTTACCCGATTTGCCCTATTTTCTAACTTAAATCTACATTTCTTTTTAAATGTGATATGAAAAATTTCACAATTCTCGAGTAATCGTGAAAACAGACAGACAGACGGACATGCAAACAGCAAAATAACTTTTAATTTTATTTGTGGATCCATTTTACTCGACCAGCATTATTTCTATGCCTTACAACCGAAATGACAAACTTAGTACCTATACCCTAAAGATTTCATCTAGGGTATAATAAAAAACTTATACCGGGTATTACCGATGGAGGTGTCGTGTCATCCAGTATGTCCTCCCATTTCCTGGGACTAGTAAAGTTCATAATACACAAAACAAATTCCATGGTCCCTACAATTCAATAAGCTATTGTTTAGCAGCTGTGTTCCATCATCAAAATATTTGTCACAATCTTTTATGAATTACGCATATGCGCTAAATGATATATCCCAAGAAAAAAAAATATGATTCACTGAAAAAATTCAATGATTACCATGTACCTAATGATTACCATGTACCTAAGAAAAGTTGTAATCATCCTCACAGGGTGTATCGTTCAGTAAGCAGGAATATGGGAAGGGGGAGATTGAAAGGGTATAGATAACGATGTTTTTATAAGCTCATATCAGATAAGATTGGCTGTTATGCTTCAATATGAGCTTTATACATATGTGTGCAAATTGAGTTGTATCTCTGCGAAATGTCTATAAAAAAATAAAAAAATATAGGAATAGGGGATCTTGCAAAATACAGGGATGTAGTATGCCAATAAATTCCTTGGAAGTTTCGGATCACAGTTTTGCTCTATACCCCAACCTCTAAAATCACTGCTTCTTCCTCAAATTTAAAATTGAAAAAATTTCTTTTTTCTAAGGCAGTGTAGTCAAATATTCAAAATTTGTTGAGTAGGTACTTGAGTACTTGTTCCAAAGAGGACATTTCATAATTTTTAATGACATCTAACATGATTTATGATCAAATGCTTCACTTATCGAGTCTTAAGATTGAGTTCTTAAAAACAAAAAAATCATAAAAATTAGTAATGTTATGTTAGGCGAATATTAAAAAAACTTTATTTTTGGAGCACATTTTTGCATTTTGTAAGAGGGCGAACTACGTAAAACAAAAGTGTGATACAGAACACTCCAATACCGAATTGGCGAACTCCATCGTACCTACTTATTTATAAAAATTCCTTTAAATACTTCTAAGTTGAAATATACATAAAAGTGTATGGACATAAATCACAAAATTCACTCCCCTAGCCAAAAAATTTTATGTAATAGAAAAAATTCGGAATTCAGTAATTAATGAAGCACACCAAAATTAAAATACTTTAAGACTTTTAAATACTTCTCAGAGCTCCTGAACATGATGATGATGATGTTCAAGTTATACAATAACTGAAAATTTCACCACAACCATCCTCTGGAGAAAATCTGCTTAACTTGTAGAATTTCTCTACTAACGAAAACTAATTTCTTCGTCTTTTAAGCCAAAAACTAAAGAACAAAAAAAAAAACAGCAGAAAGAAAAAAAAACAGAAAGAAATTACAAGAACAGAAATGTTTAAAGAATTTTTCTTTTTCCAGAACCAAAAAAAAAAATCTTTCTCTCTCAATTGAAAGTTGAACGTCTTCATGTAGGTGGTATTCTTTGCGGACTTTTTTCTTCTTCTATTACTTGTCCGGTTTTGTTTTATTAAAAAAAAAAGACTTGAAAAAATCCCCCGACACAACGAACTACTAAAAACAAACTCTCAATGAAACAATTGAAATAAATTTCCCACAAGAACTAGAAATGAAAAAAATACACAAATGCTCCGCAATTAAAGATTTCTCCAATGTATCAACGGCTCTGGGAAGTTAGCTTAGGTGCACCAACTAAGAAAAATAATGAGTTCTTCGTTCGGATCTTGGTACATTGCTTCTCCCATTGGGAAAATTCGCTTTAATGGTAATTGGTATACGGCAAATATAGCCAGCTCTATGGGGTTGTAGTTACTAGGTATGTACGGGCAGAGCGCCACGGCGGCAGACTAACACTAATCGTTATTCATATTGTGGATATAGCGGCTAATGATGTTTTGTGACATTTTTCTTATAAAGATTTCTCTCCCATTTGCTGGGTATTGAGGGCGTTAAGTTTGACTAAGTATGGTGATAATCTTAGTAAAAATTTCCATTATATTACTTATTCGGTCATTTATGTATTGCATGTCGGATATAGATAATTTTATAGCAACATTTTGGAAACTGTACGTGCCAGTGGATATAGCGTTGAAATCTGTGCGCAAATATTGAAAATTGGGAAACGATTTTTAATTTTCTCATTTCGTTGCGATTGTAACTTATAAATTTTGGAAACCAGCAAAATATGTGAATGACAATTTTTGGAATTTAAAAAAAAAATATCTAAATTTAATATTATAATTAAAAGTTTATGTAATAATATAAATAGAACAGCACGATTTAAAAAATTCATATTTTAATGAAATATGTAAGTATATGAGTCATAAATCAACGAGCTCTTTTGAAAGGGCTCTAAAAAGTGTATTTCTACTCAAATTCAGCTTATTAAAGGAAAAAATAATTTTTGCATTACGGGTGTCACCTGGAAAATAATGGTATCGTCCTATTACGCGCAGGATTAAAACTATTTGTCGCCCCGGGACTGAGACAAGAGCTGTTCAATTGCATACAAAAGTAGCTAGAAATTGTCATAGGGTTTTTTGAAAGGTTGTAAATGAGCAGACTCATTTATCATATCAACTTATCGCTCAACTCAGGGTTTGAGTCCGCTCAACACTTGATCGTTAGTTTATCACTCGAAACTTGAGCAGACTCACTGCTTGACCGGACTCATTGTTTGTGCGGCTTGAGCGGACTCACTACTTCAGCGGACTCAAATCATGTTTTAAATAATATATGGAGAATCTGATTTGATTAAAATTGAAACTGAAACTGAAATTTCAATCAAATAAGAAAATCGTTAGCGTTTGCTAATTTTCTTAGCCAATATTTCTTCTTCCTCTCAATATAATGTACAACTGTACTTATTCAATAATGTGTAAAGACCGTATGTTATTTTCCCATACTTGAAAAAGATATGTTCAATTTATGGTGATTCTACTTTCAATTATCCATGGAAATACTTGTGAAATATAAAGTTGCTACCTTAGACAAGGTCTGTAAGCTTAGAAAAAAACAATGGAAAACATTAACAACAATTATATTTAGCGCTATTTACAGTCATGAAAATATTGCAAAAATTTTGCAAAATTTACGTAGTCCCCCGAATGTCTCCATCAGAATATAAATTTGCCCCCCCCACCGTTCCTCCCAAATTTCCAATTTGCAAATAACGAATTTCATTTTATAAAATTAATGCAAAATTATTGGTAACTGCAAATTTTCATCACTTTCTTATGCATTGTGATAACGTAATTCTACATTCGGGTACCCGGGGTGTACAGGATTTTTGAATTATTTTATTAAAATTTTTGAACCTTTGTTTTTTTTTTTAAAATTTTTCAAATGTTCCGGACTTTGGTGATCGTTGCAAAATTAAACTTATTATTTTTTTCAACTCACCCAAGATTAGGTGAGAATGGCGGCGTAAAAACGGTGTAATAGCATGTACGACCAGCCACACTTGGACGTTGCCACCTTATTGGAACCCTACCTGGAGAAGATACATACCTCAGATTTTGCGGGTGCTCTGAAACTAGCCAGAAGAGTTAATGAACCATATCAGGTTCCCCAACTCTTTGTCTGCTAATTCCTCCAGTTCGGAGAAAAAGTAGCTACCAAGTGCATTCTCCTCTCTATATTGTTATTGTTGTGTCGATATGACTTCTAGATTTTATTATGTCGATATAAATTTCTAATAGCAAGGTTAGGGTATTCGCACATTATGTGCTGAGGCTTCCTTGTCCACACAGCTTCTGCAGAAGTCATTATATATATATAAATATGTATATAGGCAGTATCCCGTATTAACTGCAGTAAGATTACGCATGTCATTCCGATTCCTCCTCAGCTCAGCAGATATTCAGTCCGCCCAGGACATATCTCGGGTCAGAGCTGTCACGCATGTGGTCAGCTCTCTTCAAGCTTACAGGCTTGTATATCTAGAATCCTCTTCACAGATTCTAGGAGCTGACCTACGAGACCCTCTACTAGACATATATTCGTAGCGGAACCCTTTCTTCCAACAGCATCTATAGCCTTGTTTCCAGGTATGTCACTTTGACCAGGCACCTAGCAGAGGATAACCCTATGCTTAGAATTCAGTTTTCCGAGCTCACAGCGACACCGTTACACTAGCTTGAGCTCATGGTATTCGAGTACACAGCTTTTATTGCAGCTTGACTGTTAATTGAAATCTTGATAATTCGATCGTTATGTACCTCATAAGTTGTAGCCAGCAACCTTGCTGCTTTACCATTGGATAGGGATTCCGTCCGGACCACATTACAGTGCTCTAGTAGGCGGTACGATTCCTGTATTTGACGGAGTTCTGAGTACACCCTAACTCCTACTTCCACATCCATTTTCGAACCGTCCGTTATCCAGAAGCCCGACTCTTTCAACCTTAGTTCACTTTTTGCAGCTATACATTTTCCACGTATGCCGAGGGGCAAGAGCCGAAGCATAATCTGAATTGCTGCCATTGGTGGATGGTATGAAGTGCACTTGTAATTACTAGACAGGCACCTCTCTGTATTTTAGTATGACTTTTCAGATGTGTTTTTTTCTCTAGATCATTCCACTATACCAGGATCATATATGTGAAGATAAATCTTATAATGGCAATGTACATCCAGTGCACAATGCGAAGTTGTATACTAAACTTTTGCCAAAAGTTTTCTTGTATGCATGCAGTGCAATGGCCGCATTTTTAACGCGATCATTCACATTGCAGTTTAATTTGGAGTCTAGTATCACTCCTTGGTATTTGCATTCAGTTTTGAATTTAAGATTAATGTTACCCAGTTTTGTAGGAGCGAAAGTCGGAATAATTCCTCTTCATGTAAAGAGGACTTGTTCAGTCTTTTCGGGGTTAAGTCCCAGACCACAGCTTATAAGTCAAGCTGACCGTCCATAGGAACTTTCCCGAGATCAGAATGACTAAATCATCTAGCATATGCTTTTATATCCTCCATTTGTAAAGAGATGAGAATACCATTAACCACTAATAACCACAGTCGAAGTGAAAGTACTCTACCTCTACTCTAGACAACCTCCTGCTAACCTTGTTGCTGACAAAACTCATCCAACATTCCAGCAAAGTGTAAAAACTTTTGGAATTAAGTGAATTGACTGGCCTATCACTATGATTAAAATATTGCGATCTATAAAAAATGAGGTACATTTTCTTTTGTAGAAAGGATTCAAGTAAGGAAAATGCTAAAAGAATATTTTTTTTAATTTGTTCATGATGTAATTCCCCTCAAAAATAGTTTAAGAGCATCTAAAAGTATCAAATTTACTTATATATTCCAAGACATCCTGTATATGAACCCTTGTTTAGGGGGTCTTTATAGTTTTTATTTTATTTTTTATCTTCCTATTCAAATTTAATCGCTTCAACATAATATTTACCACCTCACATAATTTCAAAAATATTCAACTGAACTTTCTTGATACCTATAAAATCAGCAAGTAAATTTATAAACGATTGAGCTTTCAACACACATTTAATTCTCCTGTTTTTTACAATTTTTCTTTTTTTTTATTTTTTTTACAGACGACCGGAATTGAATGACCCAAGCAGCAGCCATCGTACTCGTGCCAAATAAGTATATATATATACATATGTACATACATAGATAAACATAGATCCAAGGGGAACATTATACCTGCCATCAAAAGAACCAGAAAATTTGCCACATACTGTCCTGCTGCATATAGCGAATTTCCTGGAAACTACATACTGGTAATCAACAAAGTGATACGGAAAATACCGAAAATTCTCAATACTACCATTAGGAAGCAACTTCAGCAAATTTTATCTCACATAACCAGTATCCACCCGGTGAATACTGCAGATAAGCTGTGACTATACTACTATATTTATACTACTCTAAAACTGTACTACATATATCAGTTCAGCAGGCAAAAGAAGAGGGTGGCCATTAATATTTATGAGCCATTCTATATCCTGGCCTACAAGGAAAATTCGAATTTTTTCCCCCTTCCCCAAAATAGAGAAGAAAAATAAAATAAAAAAAAAATAAACTGAAAAATTTTTTTTAAAAAAAAACACTGAAAGAAGAAAAAAAACGTTGAACCGGAAAAGAAGGATTCTGCAGTTTCCGCTTTTCTATGCAGCAGCAGCAGCATCAGCAGCAGCTGAGATCTGTGTAGCCGGAAAAACAAATCATCATTCTTCCAATATTTAGGCGCAGAAGAGCTTAAAATGAATATTTCATAGTAAATCAGTTAGTAATCGTGGAAAACGGGTGCTAAGCAAGTGTTTTTTTTCCTTTTTATTTTTTTTTTTATGTTCATGTGATTTAGTGAAAAGGTTAAAAAAAATTGTGTAAAAAAATCGTGTGATTGTTACAAATTAATAATAAGTAATAGAAAAAAAAAGTGCGAAATAAGTGCTACACTACCATCACAAACTCTATTTGCCACCCCCCATCGGGGGATTCAGAAAAATAGAAGAAAGCTTGGAAAGCTTATTTCAATATTGTTCGCATGCATGTGATGTTTTGCTTTAGGAGATAATACATGTGGATACGTTTTCCAAATTGTTTCTGAAATTGGAGGCGGTTGTGATAGGAATCCAGGCAATATGCTAATACACGAATTTTTGCTCGGATTCTTACTTTTAGTAAGCGGATTTGGAGGAGGCTTTGCAACAAAACGTAAGTAAATTTTGATGTTGTTTTTTTTTTTTCACTATACATTGTTTTTCTACTTCTTCTTTTATGGAAACCACAAAAGTAAATTTCAACTTGAACCAGGTATTTTTTTTTTTTTATTATAAAGATCTGTTGTCAAGAGACTAGCACCTACCTACACAAACATACATACATACATATTATATATTTTGTATGTTGGAAAGACGAGGATATGCTAAATGTTGTGTCTCTCATCTACTATGCTGGGTTTTTGCTTTTCCTTCTGTAACATTTGCAACTTTAGACAAGGGCGTTGTGTAATTACTTTCAGAGAACTCAAAATCCAAGTACAGATTGTAGGTATTCTGACTTTACCTTCTCATGATAACGTTTTTTTTTTTCACCGAGTGAAGAGGAGAAGTAAAGCAGCTGACGCCACCCGGATTATGGAATTATTTTTATGATAAACAAAAAAAAACGCTCAGTAGTCATAAATCTTTTGTTTTTTTTTTTTTGCTCTTGTTATGGAAACATGGAATTTGCAAAGAACTTTAGGGGAATTTCAAGAAATATGCTCACGTCATTGTTCTAGAGGCTTTCTATTTTCGGGGTTTTTTTTTGTTTAGAGAGATTGCGAGGTCTTTTTTTTTGTTTTATTCTCTTGGATTATTTGTAGAAGAAGTGAGATATTTTATGAAAATCTTACTTGTATATTACTAGGACATAGTAGAACTGTGGCGTTTTAATGTTATTCAAATTTATGCTGTGCCATATTTTTCTTTATATTAAATATTGCGATATTTGCTATATTTTATTTCAAAAGGAGAAGTCGTAGGTATACTTGTTGAAGTCTCATAGTAAATAAGGCTATTAAATTTTCTGTATAGTATTTTGGAAATAATTTCTTAATCATATTAAAATAGTTTCGTTGTGTTTAAATATAATCATTTCGAAAGTTTTTTAAATAATAGATGCAGTGTATAATATCAAAGGGTTCCTCAAGGATCAATTCTGGGACCTTTGCTCTTTTGCTTATTCATCAACGATCTACCAAAAGTTGTGCGTGATATGAAATTTCATCTATATGCTGATGATGTATAGCTGTAATCTAGGTATTGGTCTCCTCGAGGATTTCGTTGCACAAATAAATTGTGATTTGGACCGAAATTGTGACTGGACAAATTATAATCTCTTACTACAAAATCCCGCAAAGTTACTTTGCACTACATTCTATAATAGCATAACTAGGGATTGCAAATTTTGACGAAAATAAAAAAATCGGAATTCGGAATTTGAAATTAAAAATTTTCGGAATTCGGTCGAATTCCGAAATATTTTTAATTTTTTTATGTCTATACAAATAATAAAGATAACTTATATAAGATAATTCATTGTTATTTATTGTATAAAAAATACTTTTTTTAAAATAAAAATGGAACATAAAATTATATTATTTAAAATGAAATATAAACATAAAACAATTGTACACAAATTCAATTAGTACAGAAACATTCTAACATGGCATATCATTGAATAATAAAAAATATAAAATATAAAATTATTGTTTTGTTTTCTTAAAATATGCTTTGAGGAAGCATAGATCACTTAAAGCTGCGTCTCCGAGTCTCGATCGAACTTTTGTACAAAAGTTACCTGCAATTGAGAAGGCTCGCTCGGACTCCACGCTCGATGGCGGAATCGCAATCAAAAATGAGTAGACGGACTCTAATATATTGCCACGAACGCCGTTCTCTTCAAAGAATTTCATTTCAGATTTAATTTTTGAAATTAAGCTCCGATTTGTTATTTGTTGAGTTGAACTGGACGGTATGTTGGACGATAAATTCAATTGAATTTTGCTCTGCAATTTTTGCATTAACGACTGGGGATTAGTTTGTTCTTCCGACATCACTTTCACTTCTATATCAGCTTCTGACTGCTCGCCTGAGGAAGTTTCCATATTAGTGTTAAATATCAATCTTTGTGCAAAACTTTCAATAACTTTGGCTATTGTATTTTTCAATGGTATAGTGAAAGATTCGTGAATCTCACTTTTTCCGCCATTGTGTAAATACTGAAGAGTTCCAGACACATTTGTTCGTCTTTGGCTTATTCGGTCTTCTAATTTGTTCTTCAATTTTAGTGAAAGTTCATCAGATCCGAAATTCTCAAGCATAAAAGACAATGCCGCATCAGCAGAAAGCAGATTTGCATCTTCTCGACAAAGGGCGTCAACAGTAAGTTTTACTGGGAGAAGTGCAGAGATAATGTTTTGAATCGACAAAATTTCAGCATCTAGAATAACGATATCAGATGCAATGTCAATCAATGCTTTTTTAACACAGTTTTTTAGTTGGTTGAATCTTTCAAGCATATCGACTAAGCTATTCCATCTAGTTCTACTGTCCATAATAAGTTTTAATTCTTTGCCAAATTCTTGTTTTACGTATACTTGAAGAATATCATTAGATGTTCTCGAAAAACGAAATTTCTTTACAATCGATCGAACTTTTTTGATGAGAAAACCAAATCCAAATTCTTCAGTCTCAACATGCTCAACTTCAATATAAATTTGTTCAATCAAGCCAACACTTTCATCTTCAACGTATTCCTCATCCTCTGATTCCTCGAAGTCACTTCCTTGTTCTTCTACATTAACATTTTCTGTATCTATGTGAGCCACCAATTCAGTTGTATTTGTATTCGAATTGTTATACAGAACATTGATCACAGCTAAATGTATCGCGTGTGCGAAGCACAACTGCTGATTACATGGTAAAAGCCGTCCAACTTTTTGCATCACAGCTGCCCCATCAGTTGTTATGGACGTAATATCTTTATCGATATTTAAATTATTGTCTTGCAATGTGGTTTTCAGGGCCGTAATGCATTTCTCTGCAGGGAAACGTCCTTCAACACGTACTAAACCTAAATTCCAAAACTGTTTCTTGGCATGGACATTCACATTTAAATAACAGCGGTTTCTTGATGATGTCCATTCATCTAGAGTTAAGCAAAATCGTGTTCCATCTTCTTTGAAATTAATAAAATCCTGCATCATTTTAGCACGCATTTTTTGTGCGTATTCTAAAACCATTTTGCGAATTGAGTTGGGTGATTTTGGTAATACATAATCTCGAGCGCCTCTAGCCAAAAATAAATTTCTCAAATCGATAGACGTACAAAAAACTTTGAATGGCATATTATCCAAGGCACACATTCGTGATACGATTGCAGAAAGTGATTCATCTGTTTTGTTGACTAAATAATTTGTAATCAACATTTTTGTTGCGCTGCTTTCTGGAACTTCATCTTGCACGACATCCCGTTTTAATACATTAATATTGTGTATTGTTCTTAAATGTGTGTGCTGCGGTGTTGTCGTTGAACCAGCGGTTTTTACTATTTCATTACAAATTTTACATTTTGCTGTTAGTTTTTTTGATCCTCTCAAAAAATGAATCCAAACAGAATTTTGATTTTTACATTGCTTTGTGTATTCCGAATAACTTTCTTTTGATGACATTTTAGGATGTACTATTAACAATAATTTAATTTGTTAAACAAAAAAAAATTAAAATTAAATAATTATCAAATAATGTTATTAAATTAAAACTGATATTATTTGCTTACCTATTTAAAAAATATTGATGATTGTTCAGAAAACAAAATCCAAATAATTCAATACACACCGCACTCGAATAAACGCGAATAAACAAATCTCAACAACACTGTTGCAAATCGTAAAATATAAGACACGAACACGAAGTTATACGAAATATAAAAATTTTGTTGAAATGAAGAAATGAAACCGTTTAAATGTTTAACTGCAAATTTAGGAATTTTTTTCTCTATGCCTACTTGTATTATGTAGAATAGAATAACTGTAATTTAGCATTGTTTTCTTTATGTCTTCTTATAGAATGTAGAATATTAATATGTACAGAAACGAAAACACAATTTAAAAGTTGGAGAGAGCTCGAAAAAATAAATTTTAAATTCGGAATTCGCTGGGAAATTTTCGGAATTCGAAACTATATTTATGAAACCGAATTCCGGAATTCTCGAATTTCGAATTTCGAATATGCAATCCCTAAGCATAACCAATTAAATTGATATCGTACCTATAGTTTTGAACTACGTTACACACTGTCCATGTCAAATAAGGTCAACAACCTTGGGATCATTTTTAAACCAAATATGAAATATTTTGATAACATTAACAATACGATCGGAAAAATAAATGCGGGCTTATGCAGATTGTGGCTTTCAGCGCATATATTATCTAGTCGTCCTCGTCTAAAGCTAGTAAAAACATTAATCTTGTCTTATTTAACTTTTGGATGTCTGGTATTTCCCAAACTGAATAGTAAGTATCTGTACCAGCAAGATGGAAGTTGCCCTAAACGACTGTGTGAGGTTAATTTCTGGATTGCACAGGTTCTTCTTTGTAAAAAAGTTAATAAGTCAGAATATTTAGAGAATCTTTCCACTTCACTACCTCGCTTTCATAAGACTGTAATGGAAGAGTCTTACCCTGTCTAAAGCTTCCGTCTGTGGAATGATCTCCCTGTCATTCTACAGACGGCTGGTAATATCAATGCATTTAAGAAACTCGTTAAAACGCACATAATTTAGCTCTTCCATTTCCATTCTTTTCTGCTCCTCCGCATAGGAACACTAGTTAGTTGATCTTTGTTGTATACATAATTATTTTTTTTTTTTTTTTAAATTCATATTTTTGCAGTTTTTTCTTTGTTCTAAGTTGTAATTTTTATCTAATTTTGCTTTCATCTATTTCTCTGAATTTTGATTTATGTGATTTTAGCAGCACTTTTATGTACTCTAAAAGATTTCAATCTTGTGCACGTTACCGAAATAAAGTTTATTCTTATTTTTATAATCCTGTAGAATGAGGACAATCCCGGAAAATGATTTATTTTATTTTTATCAAAAATTTTACTTATATTTTATGATGTCTATTTATACTTTTATGCCCTGCTATCTGTAGATGAGCTAAAAAACTCCTCACCAAGACCTGATGTGCTTCATTAAGAGGACAGAAAGGTTCTGGTGATAGGGTTTCTAGCAGGATAACACAATGGGCCTTCTCTGGCCTTTGTGCTAGGGATCTCTCGTCCCCATGCCTCTCTAAAAAAAACAAGGTTAATAAATTTTTTTTATATACATTACTTTTCAAAACTATAACCGCACCTTCTATATTTGTAGTTCGGAGAAACGCACCTCCTATATTTGTAGTTCAGAGACAATAAAACCGACCCAAAATTTACAGAAGAGTATTTGTGTACTGATATCGATATATACTTTTATAACAGTGCGCATTTTTATAACCGCACAGGATTGCTTCATCAAATGAAGAGAAAGAGCGAACATAACGGTAAAATTAATAATTTATTTTACCTCCATTTTTCTCTACAATTATACGGTAATCCGTCTTGGCATTGATTCTATGTATGTCATCATTGCTTAAGGCGTTAATAACGACCATATATTTTGTATGGCTTCCTTTAATTCTTTCACAAAATTGAATTGACGATTGTCGCTGTAGCCTTTTAGCACGACACAACTTCCCAAACGTTCTCCATCGGGTTAGTATCTGGAGATCGAGCTGGCCATTCCAAAAAAACATAATATTGCAGCTTGAAAACCAAGATATTGTGGAAGTGCTCACATAAATCCATGCGTTATCTTGTTGGAAGATAGGGATATATCCAGGTATTCGGCAAAAATATCACAAGAGATTTACTTGGATCATTTCCTGGTCTTCAATAATCCTCAACTGGAATGAAGAAAATTCCAGATCAACAGTTCCATGCCTACTAAAAGCTCTTCAAACCGCGACGATGTAAAGGCTGTTCTTAATTGCACGCCAAATTGTCAGAACGGGTTCAGAAAGTTCACATTTTTTGTTTTTTTAATTGAAGAAAGCGAAACCGTTGAATTGGACGCTGTTCTGCAAGCCTTTTTACATCTCAGTCTCACAACACCTGCTTTTCTTCTAGGATATGATCTAGTTTGACTTAAAATGATCAAAATTATTACAGAGCTCGTTCTCAGGCTACTGATCCGTGCAGTATCACCTAAACAATATGGGCTTAGTTAAGGCTTTTGTCAGCATGCTCATTAAACCTCGGAGCACCTGCAGTGAAATTGCGAAGAATTTGCTAGGCGGAGACTACTCCACCTCGAATATGCTTTCCGTCCACCACACTATACGGGTGAAATATCAATCACAGAATAGTCCTGGACTATATTTTTATTAACTAGAAAGGGAGTAAATTGAACGGGGACTTACAATAATTTTTCAGGTCGCACTGAATGCGACGCTAACACCTGTACACCTCTCCACAAATCTAATCTATACTAATGATCTATACCTATAAGTTTCTAGCTGATTCTGAACAACGCGGTTGGATTTGTCAATTTTATGAATTATTTTCTTTCTTTTTCAAAATAACTCTATTGTGTGACGTAATTAACAATGATTTTTTGTAATTTTATCAAAATACAAGAAAAAATCTAGGAGAGAATCCAAGCAATTCAATTTCACTTACCTCAACGAATACGGTTATAATAATGAAACGCATGTTTTCCGCTTTTTTATAGCATTTTTAATATTTCCAACAAAAGTATCATTATCGGTATGGAAAAAACCTTCACTAAATTTTGAGAGTAATCAAGAGCTCCATCATTAGTGTCAAGTAATTTTCATAATTCCGTTCTTATATTCTCTAAAATACTCAATAGTTCTCTGTGACCTCCGTCGACCACATAATAAGTAACGCATACTGATCAGCTATGGCTTCCCCTTAATGCTTTTCTTATGTAGTTTATCTAAACTAAACATTTTCTTCTTATCAGAATGAATGCCATTCTTTCTCTTTGTAGTCATCAGTTTTACGCCACCTTTTAAAAACTTTTCGAACTTCAAACAATGAAATTCTTAGTATCGGATGACGTGTGTAGTCGGAAAAGTCGTCTTGCTCTTTTCATATTTATTTTCTGTTTAAAAAAAATTATGTTCAAAAATAATACTAACTAAAACATAAAATTAAAAATACGGGTACCGCAAAAAGATATTCTTTCTACGAATTAAAGTCAAAGTAATGAATTATGCAACTATTTAGTTACAAAATTCTAATCAAAGCCAATATTCTGCCACTATTAGTGTCAAACTGGGAGAATAACGGTTAATATACATAAAAGAAGAAATTCACAGTTTTGCAGGTGTCTTTAATTTATTTTCAATTATTGTTTAGAAATTCGAAGAAAATTGTGGGTGTAACTATTTAGTTGCTAACCAGTATATTAATAGTAATTTTTCTCTGCTTGCTGTTAAATTTGTATTTAGACCAGTATTTGTTATTGTAATAATATACTAGAACAACTAATTCTCAAGAACTCATGGACCGTTTAAATAAAATTAAACATTTTCTCTAAGCAAAAAAGAATTAAGTAATTTCGAAATACTTTTTAATCTAGCCATCAAGAAAGAAAGAAGTTTTAAGCAGAATATCCAGCTTTTTAAGTATTAAAAAAAATTCCGGAATTTTTCCTAAAAATTTTTCCAATTCCATTCCACACTTCATTTCAAGTTCGAAACTCATACTCTTACTCATCAGTACAACAGCTAAGCCCTCACGTTTTCATTCGCTGTTGGTGGTTTAATTATATTTAGGTATTCCTTACACACTGCATTGAGTCAGCTAGCCGGTCGTGTCGAACTTTTATGTTGGATTTATTTTCTTTGCTCATATTTTCCGGCCCAGAACATATCATGTTTCATGTCTCACGTTGTTGCTCAAAGTTAAATAACCATCCTAATGTAATTACCACAATAGAACCCCTGGGTTGATTTCTTGTTCGAATGGAGAAATTCCGTTAATTTAGCACCGAGGCTTATGAATGTAATTGAATGGTGGTGATGGTGGCAGTAGAAACATGATTCCTGTGGAAAGTATCCAAAAGAATTATGAATTCTTTCCCCTTCCTTCAAACAGTGGGGTCGCGCCACATCGTCCTTTTTTTTTGCTGTCGTTCAACAATTTTTCACTCATCCTTGATATTATGTTTCCTTTATATAGACACATCCGTAACGCCTACATAAATTATTTTTTTGCACGATCTTAGAATTTCGGCAAAATACGCGTAAAATGTAAATAAAGCTGAAAGCATCACGTACGCAATTTAAAATTTCCAAATATATACATTCTTTGTGTGTGTGTGTGTTTGCATTTAGCTTATATCTATTTCGGCATACGAAACGGAGATGTGAGATTAAAGTTTCCTTTGAAGGGCGTTTTACTTATTTCTTGAGGATTATGTGCTGCTCCATCTGTTCTTAGTATTAAGGCGTGAGGATTTTCTTTTTTCCATGATTTTTTCTTTTTTTTTTTTCTTTCTTCTTTTGATAGACGGGTGTTGAAGTTTTTTTTTCTTTCCCGGTAGCTATGGTTCTTGATATCAAGGATAATACCCTTGAGTAAAATAATGTAATGATTGAATGAAGGTAGAATGGTGATTTCTTTTTTTTTTTTTTTTTTTTTTTAAATAGAATTACAAGGTAAAGATATATTTGATGGAATAGCATCTATCAATTCAGCCAACTTGAAAGATATTTGTGAATCTGTATTATGAAGTGTAATGAATATAAGGTTTGGAATACTTTTAAAATGAGTCATTTAAAGTTTGAAGCGTAAAATTTTATTTTTATGTATTTTAACGATTTAATAACTATATATTCCCATTCAGAACATCTGGGTCATTTTATTACCGTATTACATCAATGCATTTCAGCTATATTTATTATGGATTTGATGACTTCAGCAAAATTTTCACTTTATTCTCATGCAATAATTCAATGTGTCTACTAAATAAATACTCTCGAAATTCTTTAAAAAATAAGTTAAAAATAGCATCGAGCATAGAAAAGATCCTTAGGGAACACCACTAGAATATACTGATAATTCATTGTCGAATTCCCACCAATCAATCAAATTAATTCAGTGGTTGATATTTGTGGAATGAAAAAAATTTTTTTGATAAGCTTGAAGTCATCAACACTATTAAAAAGCTATTTAACAAATTGACAACCGCTAGAGTTCGGATGGCATTGTTATCTAACGTAAATTTGATTTACGAAATCAATTTATCAAAATTTTAGCACTTTACTGCTTTTCAATAAATTCAGTAATTTAAGAATGTAATAGTTTTTCTCATCCTTATTCAAAGGACACAAATTGCTTATGGATGTCAAGTAGATAGGGTTAATCTTATGGGATTAATGTTAAACATTTAGAAACCTATGTAGTAATATTACACTCAAGTACAGATTATGTTACGAGAGTAGCCTTAGTTCGTTATTTAAAATATATTACTATTATTTCATTCAGATATAACTCACAACATCTTTTTATTACACTCTATTGTTTACTTTTATAAAATTCACAAGCCAATCACTAATCAATTCTACTTTAATTATCGCTAGCACTGTACTTAAAATTATTGCAATCCAAATATTTTACTACATTCACTTTACTGTTTGAGACAAGACTCGCCTCTGGCGTATTTATACTCCACAAATTGACAAGAACCTTCCTCAAAATTTCATTCCAGAAACATCGATTCTATTGTTGTTTACTGTCCGAATCAATAGATGTCGCTTATCCTATTCTTTGTGCGTACTTAATTAGTCATTTTATTCGACGTATCCATTTCCAATAGATGTAGCTTGTCCTTTTCTATTATTGTAATCACATCATATTGTATTCTTTTAAATTTCATACATTATAATAATAAATCCCTTCCGCCCTGTACCTATTCAAAAACTAATTTCGAAAAATGCTTAAAAATTTTTCCAATATTCAAAGTTCCAATAAATTTTATAAAATAATGATTGAGCACAAATCCGTATTACGAAAACTTGTAAGTATTATGATTTTTCAAAAACACAAATTACTAAATCATGTATGGAAAAGTATCTTAATTTTCTACTGAAATAACAGCTGCTATTTGGTTTAAGTTCGGACTGTAGAATAAAGACGGGACTCGAAACTATGGCGGGATATGGAACCACTCGTACTGGCGCGTCATTTCTAGGTAGCGAACGCAGGATTGCAGCGTTTCATTTTCGGTTCGAAACGTGCACTGTTTTTTCCGTCATTCGCGTAGTTCCCGCAAGAAGGAAAAATGAATATTGAAAAACTTATTGAATTAGTAAAAATGAACCCAATTTTGTGTGATTTTTCTTACCCTGGATATAAAGACTTTCGCAAGAAAGATAATTGTCGTGTAATGGGGACAAATGGTAAGCAAAAGTCTAGTAGTTGATTTTCTTCATGAATCTATTTATAAACAGTAAAAAATTAGAAATAGTTTAAAATACTCAACAAATTGTACCGTTAAATGTCGCATTTAGCATTAACATTATTTAATGGACCAACTGTCGGTTAAAGTTCCTCTAAATCATCAAAGTAAAGAGAATCGCATTCTTTTGTCCTCAGAGAATTATGTAAAATGCATGTTGCCTTAATTATAGAAATAATAATTGGCCTATAAAAAATTCTCCACGACGGGTCGTGCTCTACAAAGTCTTGTATTATATATATTTTTCTTTTTGTTAATCTCTTCTCGATTGTTTATAGAGAAATGGTCACATGAGAAAAGGTACATTCATAGTACCATTTTCAAATCTTCTTCCCATTCATAATCGCCAATATCCACATATATAAATTCATATTTGGGTCCAACAATAGCCATCAGAACAACTGAAAATTTATTTAAAAAGCAAAAGTGGTTCGACCTATTATATTTTGGACATTTGATGGTCACATGTTCTCCATCTATACTGCCTATTCAATTTAGAAATCGATTCAGTAGATTTTTCCTTAACAGCTTCTGTCAGCTTAGGCATGTACAGTGGTTGCATTCTCTTCCAAATTGCTTTGCAAACTTCTTTGACAATACAACTCGAAACTATGACCTATTGAATAATAGGAATCGCCAGTCACAAGAAATCTGTAAAAAATATTTTTTTTATGTACTGAAGTACAAAAAAAAATGGGAAAATCTTCGAGATACATACGCAAAATATTTAAGAAGCAATAAACTAGAACGTACCAAGCAAAAAAAAAACACTACGCGAATGGCAATTGGCACAATTGATGGAGTCCTTTAGGTACTCTATGGAATTTGCAAAAACCGATTCCAATATACATAGAAGCAACGGTCGATTGTGAAAATTAAAATCTTACCAAACGTGAACGATCAGAAATTGATCTACAAACAATGGAATCAGTAGCTTTGTCAGGCAGAGAAATAGATGAAAGTGCACAAATTTTAAACAAATCCCAAATAGACCTTACACTGGAATGGCGGATTTTCCAGAAAAAGAAATTAATTAAAATGTGCTAACTTTAAACAAATTCAAGTTTACCTGCTATTTTCTTCGACTTCCGCTAATGCTAATAGCAATCGTCCAAGCAAAACATTTTTAAATCTTTACTTTAATTTATTTATTTAATTTGCTTAATTTCAAAAGATCACCCTTGCATCAAATTTTTTTTTTATAAGAACGACAGGACAAATTCGTTCCCGCTTCGTTGATTCATAAATTCTCGCTTCCGCTGAGTCCCGCCAAAATTCGCTCCAGCTCCCGTGATTTTTCCTTAGTTTCTGAAAGCATTAAAGAAGCAAGAATCCCATATTTATTTTTTCACACAATTTGGAAATGCAGGATATTAGATAATGGGATTCCATAATGCGGGATTTTTTAAAAAAAAATATGGGCAATTTAATACAGAATTTCGTTATACGGGATTATGTACCTTTTTCATTCAAGCATGAACTTTAACTCCGAAAAAATATATCACTGAAAATCGTCCGAAAATTTCTTATTTGAGTGCGCCTGAACTAAACGCCTTCGTCGAGATATTGTACTCTATGTGATAATGAAAAACAGCCACATGACTACTGACTGCTGATATTACATAACACGCATAGAGGTAAAAGAGTAAAGCTAGAATGCGTGAGGCCTCTGTTAAATATGCTATTAAATTATTTTCGGTTTGATCACTAGGTAACAAATAAAATAAAAAATTTTCGAAAGTAGACTAGATTCAGTTTCGAAAATTTCGAAATGTTTTTGTTTTTTATGATGATGCCAAAATTCAGGTGATATCTTATGATGCCGCAACACATAACCTTGGCTGGAAATGAAAAAGGGGTAACAAATTATTAAAACGTAAAAGCTCTTGCGTAACCATTACCTAACAATTAAAACTCCGTACAAAATGTAAATTCACAATAAATGTTATACAAACTTACATCCCTTTTAAATCCTACAAGTAACGCGATATTGATGTTTGATGACAGCTCAAATTGTATGGTCAGTGAACCCCAATGCCTTTATTAATGCACTTTGGATTCATAAAAACACCAATGTATAAATATGTTCAATTAAAATCAAATCAAAATACTATAGAACTATACTAGAGAATTCACACTATCTTCTATATGTACTACATATATAAACATTCCAAACAGGTGCCTATCAAACCACCTGTTAACTCAAAAGCAAAGTATAACAAACAAGGAGCAACCCCTCAAAAAAGGTAAAACAAAGAAGGAGAACAAGAAAAGCGCACGACTGTATTCTTTACGTATAATAGAAGAAGAACAATGTAAATAGAAAAAAAAAAGAAAAAGAAAAAGTAAAAGAAAAGGCACTTTTCCACCCCCACCACTAGTCGACGCCATATCCCTAAGCGGAATAGTCCTACATTATTTTCCTTATGGGCATACAACTAAAAGCAACCATCTTAAGAAAATGCTAAGTTTTATACCAATTTCCCCCCGACTACGTTGGGCATCCCTTCCTCTATGATCATTCCCACCCTCCGTGAATACATCTGCTGGCGCCTAAACAATAAGAAAAGAACTTACCCCCTACTTAGCTTTTCTAGAATTTCAAGAATGTGTTGGAGAAGTCGGGGTAGTAGAACTGTTCTAGACTAGTTGGGTCGCCGCCACCCGCCTGGAGGTCTTACAAATAGAACACAACCCGTATCCCCATATATATGTATATACATGTCGCGAAAAACATGACATGTGTAGAGGTTGGTTGTGTTTGTGTTCACTATGCCGCAATTTCCATTGTTCGGATAAAGATGGAATTTTAAATGCCAGCATGCAGGGAAAAAGGCACGCAAATTTTCCAATAATTTGATAAAGCGCGTGTTTAAGTACACAAGTAGGTAGCAAGTCGACATCATAAAAACCAAATTGAAAGGTACCCATAAAGTTTTAAGGTTGGCGAGCAGCAATTACGGAAATCGATTGGTTTTCATTTTATGAAGGTAGTTAAGTTTTTCAATTGTATCTAATCGAATGGGTGTGAAAGTATATATAGGTAAATTTGGAGTACACCCACTCACCCATATTTCAACAATGAAGATACTTTTAAATCTCCCTACTTTGTTGTTTGAATTCAATTGGAAGGTTTACTGCTATCTTTCTAAGTTGTTAATCGTAAAAGAGTGTAAAGGATCAGAAAATACCTGTAAGTCGGATAACAACATAAAATAACAAAAACATTTTTTATGGCGAAGTTCTTTGTTGCATGTCAATTTTGTATTCTGATCAAATAGGGGCGAAGTATTTTGATGCCGACTATACCTACCAGGCTAAGGGCTTATATATGCAGTCGAGAAGGCTAGGCGGTCCAGCATAATGTCATATCGATTCTGCAAAATATAATTTCTTATTTACTTTTAGTAACAGTGTTTATCTTCTAGTAACCATTTGAAAGTTAGCCACCGGGTCCAGTGTGACTCCTAGATATTTTCGGTTCAGATTATCTCGCAGGTTTCCATTGAAAAATGCCTATCTGGTCAAAGGAGAGCTACTCGTATGTATTTCCATTATAGACTCGACTCAAGCTTCTATAACCTAAGAAATATTTATTTAAGTTTGCTTGATCCTTAGCAAGTATTTCTTCTTGCATTCTCATTGGCATTGCTATCGTCTTCGCTATTCATCTAGATTCTAGGGTATCATAAAAATTTGTCAGACACGGATTTTTGTATCATAATGCTCGGCAATACATACATATGAGTGCTCTTCACAACGGTTTAAAAATTACAATTGAATCCGGAAATTCCGAAAGATTCGTCAATATTACAATATTATATGAACAAGTAAAAATTTTAGAATTGGTATAAGACCAATTCTTATGATACCCTAGATGAATGCCCGTATGTAATTTCGTATGGTGACCCATGTGTGCAAGTTTGATTTTTGAAGTGTTTTTTTTCGCATATTTTTCTAGAAGGGTTCGTCAGACAGTAAAAATTTTTATAACCAATTTCATAGGATTTCATATTCTAAAGAACTTTTCACATTATTATTAAACAAAAAAAACCGCGGAAAAATTAGTTGATTAAAAAAAATATTTTTGTGAAATCAACTGGAAAACGGTTTTCACTGTTCTAATATTAAAACCACTCCAACGAACTATAATCAAAGGTCATACAACAGAAAGATTGCGCATCTTGTATGTTAAAAAGTTTGATATGGCGGGTCGTGATATTACGACCCGCTCTCACAAATTTTACGAACCGTCACTCACCAGTAGTGATGTGGAGCGCAGGCGCTGGCCTTTATTCTGATTGCTGGTGCTTTGACGATTACGACCCGCCGTTCACAATGGTGCGTGTTCTCTTTGCCGATTTGCAAATTTGCATACTACATCAAAAATACTCGGTGCCATGAACAAAGTCTGAAAAAGGGAGTAGCGGGCCGATTAGCAGGCGAACATCACAGTCTTCTTGCCTTGTCTTACTGAGATCCTCATATAAAAGTCGCTTGTATTTGGTTCAAATGCTATAATTTCCATAAATTTCTTCTAGATGTTATTTTTTTTTTACAACCATTAGAAAGAAAACATATTTGGCTACAATTTGTTTTAACTTCATTTTTCTGTGGAAGCGATAGTTTTAGGCCTTGAGACCTGCTTAACATGAAAGCTACGTTCTTCTTCCATGAAGAGTGTATAAAACAAGTGAGAGTGAGCTGTTACTGCATGGCTGTAGCCGGCCCGTTAAAGCCTATTAATGTGTCGGTGTCATCGCCGACTTCATGGTTTGTATCTTCCGGGGGTTACGCCGCCATAACATTTTGTTTGACAGAATTTTCATTTACATTGAATTGTTGTAGAACAGCAGGTTACGTGCACAACCGCCTGAAAAAGTCACCACTGTAGCAAACAATGATAATATTCATGTTCGCGCGGTTAAAGGCTGTGCGTTACGACTAATTCCAGAACGTTTAGAGGTGGTTAATTGAGACATCAAAATTTTTGATTTCAACCGCTTGAAACCGCTTGTGCATTGTGGTTTAGTGACAATTTGAGAGTTGTTATTTGAGGAAATATTCGACGATATGGATATAGATAAGCTTATTGAAGCTGTTCGTAAAGGCAATATGTTCAACAGGTGTAGTTGGGGATACGGCATTTGTGATGTTTTTTTTTTTTGTTTTACTCTGAATATTATATAAAAAGGACTCAAAAGTGGCACTTTCCATCCGAAAGTATATGCATAAAAAGTTCACAAGTGTCCTTCTTTTAATTGATTGCATGCACTGCAATTTTTTTTTTTAATACTTTTTGAATTTAAAATATGAATTTTCATATAGAAAACCAACATTACCCTAAAATGGACATGTTTAATATGTTTAATATGAACCGCTCGAAACAACTTCGAATTGAACAGAAATCAGCGTATTATTGCTTTTACGTTTTTCCACTTTCTGTTTCTAGAGTTTAGAAGTGGTTAGGCGCGCAACCGCACCGCTTCAAACGGTAAGTTGAGAATTGGTTTTGGTGGAAGACAAGTATAGTGACTAGTCACAGTCAGTTGCATTGCTTCGTGTTGTTTGTGCAAAAATGTCCCTTAACGTGGGCCGCTGCATTTTGAGAAGCCAGATGAAGCTTCTTGTTAATTTATATGTTCTTTACTGCAATACAACAGAGGTAAAATAAAGTATTAAAAAAACATAAGGGGTATTCACGCAATGTTGTATCAAAGAGTGTATCGTTTTAAAAGATGTATTTGATTACAACCCAGTAAAGTCATACAAGGCTTACGCATATAAAATGCAATACAAGGGTCTTGTATTTTTACATTCACAAATTGGCAGTATAAACCGGGTTGTATAATTGTACTTGTCAAATGTCAGCGGGTGCAGCTGGCGAAGGGAGTGTCCTAGGAAATTTTCCAGTGTGCCAAATGAAAGATCCTTTTGAGGACTGTCGACTGGTGCACTCGTATTTTTTCTAGGTGGTACTCAGTTGATTTAGCAGGGCGTTCAATTTACATCTACCCGCATCATGGTTTTCCCCCACAAAAAAAGGTATTGCAAATTTGTGAGCCCAAAACATCAGTAATGGCGCATCAAAGAGCATGAAACTTTCTGGAAAACTTAATAAAACATCACCGAAAAACAAATTGGTGCGATCGATTTTCTTTTTCAGCCCTAAATTATTTAATAATAGTATTTGAAGTTCAGAAATTAGCTTTAATTATTTTCAAAATTTGAACCTTTCTTGCGGGATGAGGAGGGGACCGTTCAAAAAACGAACTTGATATTCGTCTTTAGTTCGACAAGGCGATTAAATTTATCGAAAAAGAAAGTTTCGAGTGGGGGTATTTTCGGGTGCGGCGTTTTTACCCCCACCCTCCTCAAACCACAAATATAACATGTGGGACATTTATTTATAGCCCCCACTGAGCTTTATTGAATGACGTTTTTTAAATTTCAATCCGGTATACTCCATAGCATATTTTTTCCACCCTCTAAAACTTGATTACGTTTTAACTGAAAATCACTTTTTTACTTTGTCGGACCCTGCATCATAAGGGATGCCCCAAGAGAAAAAGTTTTGCATCTAAATTAAAGGTAATAAAATTATCTATCTATTAGAAGGTTTTTATTTTCAATTCGAGATATTTCCACACTGAGCTTTTACTCCCGAAGTTCACTGTTTTTCCCCATCTGGGTCCCATATACGCCATTACTACATATGAGTTATTTTTCTAATTTTTTTTTTTAATTATAGGCATAAGTGTTCGATTACGAAACTTTTTCATCTTTACAAAAAAATCCCTCCGAACCACTGGTATTCCGTAAAGGTAAATTGTAAATTTTTACATTTTGTCACGGCAAAAAGCGGCAAAGATTGCCGTACAGGGAGGTTGTTCTACTATTATTAACATTTCTCCTAAACTATTTATTAGCCTGAGCTGAAAACTAATTAGAAATAACCGTTCCCAACAAAACATGCTTCATTTTATCCGCTGACATTATACTGAAATAGTGTATAATTAAGTAGTAATTGTAGAAATAACAACTTGGGAAACAACCCAAACGGTTAAAAAATTCTATAAAAAACCGGCATTTCCTTAATTTAAGCCGTTCTTTTCATAAATAGTTGAGGTACTTTAATTTTTATTTCAGCTACTTTTAACCGGATCTTTCGAAGTAAGCTAAAGGCTAAAGAGTGTGTTCACTCTTTGTTGCAAATTCTTGTTGTATATTTACATCGGTTACACTGATACATTAAAGATTGAATACCCCTAGTTTGTTCCGAAGAAACTATTATTTTGTACGAATTGCTACAGCCTTGTGGCCAAGTTGACACATTGCGTTGTAACTGTAACCAGGGCGTGCTAACCATATACCTGACGTCACCTACTTTATGACCAATTATCTTTTGTTTACATATAAAACAAATTACACTTGTCGTGATTATTCTCAATTACGTATAAAAAAGCATAAAGTCAATGTGATATATGTTGGTATGTATGTATGTGGACACAAGAAACTCGCAAATTTGATACCATATATTTTGACACAATATTTTGCTTGTTTGTTTCCTTTTATTTATTATTTAAACCTACCTAGGGTAATTCTTCTTGAATTAGTATATTTTCGCAAAAACTAACCGTTTTTTGTCGACTATAAAATATAACATCAACAAAAAAAAAATAATTATATAGTATCCTCCATCACTACCATCTGCCAAAGTGAATTGTTTGTTTACTTTTCATGTTGTAATTAATTAAAAGAAACATTCATCCGAAACTTTGCATTATTCGCATTTAACCTAGATAGATGTTTGTGTGTATGTGTGTAGGTAGGCAAGGTTCATATGTCGAGCATATAAATTCATTGTACAATACCTTTGGGAACTTGAAATGTAATTTCGGGAGTTATCCACATCCTGGCACGCAAGGAAATACATACATAGGTGGATATACTCGTATAGTATATATATATATATATCAAGAACAAATTAGACCACATCCCTAGATTAAATTTTTCCTTTAGATATCGGGAGTTATATTCCACATTCAGTACTACAACAACAAAAAACCACAAAACGGATGAAAGAGCACACCAATTCAAGACGAACCAATTTTAACCAAGAAAAGGGTTTTCACAACCATGCAAGTGAAGGGTGAATTTCGATTGAAATCGAGACGTACATAAACCGAACACCGGAAGGGAATTAACACGTATCTACCTACCTATCCTATCATGTATGTACGTACATACATACCTACCTACATACATAGTTGAGCGCTCCTTTGTACCTGATGGGTAAAAACATGAATGTCACACCTGAGTGCAAACACATTTCTTTGCTCCAATTCTATTCTAACCAGTATTCTACGGCGCGGCCCAACGATGTGTAAATTCTGTTGTGTGTGCCCTTTTTACCTTTTCGCTTTATTCCTTCGCATGTCCATAGTAAGGATGGGGCTCACCTTTTTGAACATTAGAAGAATTCGATGGTCCGTTGCTCTTGGACGACAGGGATATACCTGAAAACATATGTAGATACAACAAGTCCTGAATATGGGGGGAAAAGAAGTAAATAGAAACATTAGATACATATATGCGAACTAAATCCAATTGCACTAAGCCAAGCCATTACTAAGTACGTAAAGGGCAACAGGGTTAGTGTTGTTGTTTTGCCCAATTCAATGATAGGTCAGCAACAGATGCCTTTCATTCCGGTCTGATGAGCTTTAGGGAATTGGTAGAAGAATTAGTGAGTCGGGAACATTTTTCTCAAAGGGGTCCCTTCCTTCTTGTCCAGAATAATTTTCATAAATTTTTGGGAAAAGACCGCGCTGCTGAACTTTACTTTTTTTTTTTTTTGTATTTTGTGTAGGTACGGTTTGTGTCTAACTTGCTTGCTTAGGTTGCTTAGTTCGTCCGTTGGCTTGGTTCTTTAGTACTCAACCCACGTAAGTACTACCACTTCAGCTGGTAGTCGTCTATTTTGTGGGATAGCCTTGATGTCATGGGAATGGGCAATTGAAAATATTTCTTGAGGTGAAATTTTTGCCAGAAGGAAATTAGGTCTTTAAATTGAATATGGGGGGAGGATAGTACGGTACGGTGAGTATAAAAGAAGCCTTGTGTTGGGAGAAACAACGGAAATGGGTGATATTTAATTAGGCGTCCATTTCTTAAATTTACACAAAGAAAATTGTTATCGCCCACAAAATAATTATAATGAAATTAATTTAATGTATATTTCTTTTTTTTTTATGAATTTCTTGTGGTTATCTCAAATGAAAATTATATATATGTAGAACAAATGAAGATTTTGAATTTTGGTAGCATTTTCATTATTTTTTTATTACTTGCATGTTTCTGTTGGCGAGTTTAAATTTTGTTACACAGATTCGATCAAAACCTGGACCTCGTAGGTAGACTTACAAAGATTGCGTATTTTGGTAATGCGTCGATGCAATTGACTGAAAATTGCCATTATGGTCGAATTCAGGCAATTTCTGTAGTAGGTATATAAAAAGAATGATTAGCTTCAAACCGAAAACCATTGTATGGGTCTAGTGTCAACCGGATAGACAATAGTTAGCACTCCAATAGATACTAACGTTATATTTAATAGTTGGGCAGTTAGTTAGTAGTTAGTCGATTGTCGAGATTTTACACTTCCTGCACATGTACTTAGTGTAATTATTAAAGATAAGATAAAAGGATATATAGAAAAAACGTTTCTTTTTTATTGGGTATTTTGAATGCAACACTTACAGATTTTTAAAGTTACAGAACACCAACGAGGTACGCAATCATTGTGGCGTTGAATTTTCTAATAATTGCATACTGCTTCATACTGCACGCCGTACTCGCTTTAGATACGTGCTGGACCAAAATTTTGTGCAAATTAACTGAAAAGGGAGATGGAGGTGTTAGGAGAAGGGGATCTTATTAAAAAAAAAAAAACAAGATTTGACTTAAAAACAACTCATTTTTTGGATGGTGAAGGATCTTTAAAATTGGTTTAAATGTATAAATTGCTCGATTTATGTACTTTTTTAAATTGAATCTTTGAGGTTTCATCATGTTCGCGTATCCCGAGTTACCTGAACATACAATTTTAGTGGTTCCTGGAACAAGTCATCATCCGGCACTACATATAGATTTGTTTTTGATCCTCTAACTTCCACATCTAATGCTTCTAGTAACTACTGTTATAACTTAAAAAAGCTGATTTTGATCAAATGAATGAATGGTTATCCGCTTGTGACCAGTGTGCTGGGGGAACGTAAACTGTCAACTCGCTATTTCTTTGTTTTATTCACGGTGTACCACTTGTTTATTCGAATTGTGTTTCGAATTGTCAACCGTGGTTCAATGGCTCTTTGAAGCATCTTAATAATTTGAAGAATAAAGCTGGGAGGAGTTTCTGTTCATCAAGGAGTGATACTAATTCCGTAACTTATTCTAATTCACGTACTCCGTACATTTCGTATTTATTGACTCGCACAACGATTATGAATATAGCATAGGTCGGTCTTGCCTAAGAAATTTTGGAAGTTTTTAAACCGTAATGCCAACTGTGATGGATACCTTTCATCATTCTGAATCGGAAACATAGATAGTGTTGATACCTTAGATACTGCCAATCTTTTTGGTGACTTCTTTAAAACTACATTTTGTGATAATTACTGTGATATTAGTTACAGCAATTTTACCCATTTGACGAAGCTTTCGCTGACTTCTCTTCAACTTAAAGACCTGTTGTTCAACGAAGCGTCTGTCTTCAAGTATATTTCAAGCATAGCTGATAGTTTTTCTAGTGGTCCGGATGGCGTTCTTTCCACTCTCATAAAACATTGTGCTAGGTCCATCGTTTCTGTTTTGTGTTATTTATTTCATTTATCTTTAACTTGTGGTGTTTTTCCGAAACAGTGAAAGCTTTCTTTGATTATTTCTTTGTAAAAGACGGTCAACAAGTGCTACATTTATAACTATAGACCTGTCTCTAATTAAGTGTTGTATTGGTAAGATATTTGAAGCCCTGGTTTGCGATGTTTTGTACTTCCACTACAAGCTCTTCCTACGCTCTAATCAGCATGGATTTATGAAAGGTAAATCTACCACAGCTAATTTGTTAGAGTTTACGAATTTCTGCATTTCTGATATTGAAAGCAGTAAGTAAGTCTATTGCATTTTCACGGATTTCAGTAAAGCTTTTGACGAAATCAGTCACAACATTTTAATTCATAAGTTGACCTTCTGTCTTTGTCAATTGGCATCGTTCTTATCTTTCGGATCGTATGCAGCGAGTTATATTCCGTGCAGCTCTTTCTGACGAAATATATAATACATCTGGCGATCCTCAAGGCAGCCATCTTGGACCACTCCTTTTTATAATTTATATCAATGATATATCTCTGATTTTGACTATTTCAAGAATACTTTGCTATGCTGACGATGCCAAAATCTAAAAATCTTAATTAGTCATTTCACTAGCTACATTCAATAAATAGTACATGCCGAGAATGTCGAACGTGGGAAATTTTCTTCGATTCTGCGCAACGCAGATTTTTATGTAGGATTTTTTTTTGTTAGTTCATCTAGGTAAGTAGCGCAAAACGTGTAGTCCTATCTGTTGGTGGAACTCAGCTTCTTACGTCGTGATAGCTCTCAGCAGAGCAGAATTCTTGTTAGCCACAGCTATGTGTTGAGATATGCAAAACTTGCATACCTTTTACAACCGCAACCTTCTCCCGCACCAAATTCACCCATTGATTAAGAGTCTTACTGGTTTCAATTTTGTCCACGAGGCGAACTTCAAATGCCTATTGCAAGGAGTGAAGATGAATGCGTATATTAACATTAGCGGCCTGTCGATGCAGCGCAACTTGGACTTGAAATTCATGTGTGGCTCCAAATAGTTTTAATTCCTTATAGAATTCAATCTGAGTTGAGCTGTACCCTCGAAATTCTTGTACTCAGGCATTTTTTATTCTTCTCAGAGCCATCTAATCTCCCCTGCACTTATCACCTGATCATCGTTGGCAAGGTCTCATTCTCATTATCATATATTGCGCCTTTAGGTATCTTAACCTGAGTGGTGGATATGGGGTGGAATAGTACCATAACAGTGGCGTAAACGTGTGGCCATCACAAGATGAGTAAGATTCGAATTCGATTTAGTTAAGATGTATGGAAGAAAGCAATGGAATTTGAACTCAACCCTGCGTTTTATTATCACAATATTGAGTTTAACTTTAATCGAAATCTGCATGAAGAAAACTTAGGTAGAGTTTGCTTCAAACAGAAATTTGCATGGGAGTAAATTCGTTTTGTTTCAATTTTCCAATAAATCATAATTTGATTTTGTTTTTTTCTTATTATGCCTTGGCTCTCTACATTTCATTTGGTACGGTGATGAAATTAGGAGGACACGTAATCTACGAAAGATAGCGTGCTTAAGATATAATTTATCTAAATATATAACTGACTATAATGAATTTGCTAGTCTGCGGCCAAGATTCTCTGAGCTAACTAAAGTTGAATTCTTTAATTATTTACATCAAGTTCAAGTAGAGATGAAAATTGAATCTATAAAGTTTCGGACTTTTATCAACATGCGACGGATCTCTGATAGATATCCATCTTAAATGAAATATTAATGTCACACTAATTCCGAGTCCAACATTATCTGCAACCTCTTTGCTGAATTTTTTAGTACTAGCTTAATAATTGATGAACCCTATTTTAGTTCTATACTTCCGTTCTCAGAAGTTGTGCTTAGCCTCAGCTATCTGATGATATCTGAAGGTGGTTTGATTGAGTATATTGCTAAACACGATTCCAAGTTCAATGCCGGCCCTGACGGTGTTTCTTTCAAATATTGCAGGCATAGTCTTGTAAATCTCTTGTCACATCTATTTAGCTGGTCTCTGCAATTCTGTATATTCCCAATACCATGGAAGTTATTCTATATTATTCCTATATACAACACAAACAAAAAAAAAAACAGAAAAGTTAAAATAGCTAATTATAAGAATATTGCCCAGCTTTCTGTCATTCCTAAGCTTTTTGAAGCGATTTTAATGTGATGCGATCAACTTCCACTAATCTGGTTGAATTTGCCTCAGTTTGCATCAACTCTATGGAAAATGGAAACCACTGCATCTTCAGCGACATCAGTAAGGTCTTCGATAAAATTTCACACCAGCTTTTGTTTTTCAAGCTTGCTGTCCTCGGATTCCTTTTTGTTTTAATTAAATGGCTAGAGTCGTATTTATGAAATAGGATTCAGCAAATTCTGTTTAGGTTGGCTGTTTCTTTTGAAATGCCTGTACCTTCCGGTGTTCCTCAAGGTAGCCATCTTGGTCCGCTGCTTTTCATCTTATATTTTAACGATTTGCCAAACATTATTAATCTTTCTGATATTCTGATATATATGCTGCTGCTGATGTCAATACTTTTAAGACGGTATTGGTTGTGAGGTTTTGCAATCAGACATTGACAGTTTCTTCATTTGGTGTAATAAAAATTGTATGTACCTAAATATTGAAAAGTGTAAAGCCGTGAGCTTTACCCGTAAAAGTTGTCCACTTCTGACTATATACCATATCAATGGTATCGCTCTTGAGAAAACCAATGAAGTCAAAGACCTTTGTGTATTTTTAGGCACCAAACTTAGCTTTTTACCACATATTGACAAGACGCAATGCCGCATTAGGCCTTGTAAGAAGATGTACGCCTGATTTTAATCATCCTTTTACTTTAAGGACCTTGTATCTAGCTTTTATGCGACCTCTTATTGAGTATGATATCCCCGTTTGGTGTCCTTTTTATGACATTTATCTGAGGCGCTTGGAATCTATACAGAGGAGATTTATTCGCTTCGCACTTACAAGTCTGCCATGGGATACTCCTCTCAGGAAGCGTGAGCCGCGATTAAATCTTCTTAAGCTACCTACGCCCACTTGAGCAAATGAGGTAACTAAGGTAGTCGTCTTGCTACAAATAATTACTGGTGCAGTAGATGTTCCTGAGCTCTTATCTATGTAAAAATTACCAACCTGATGTTGTTGGTTGATGATGATGCGTTTTCATAGTGATAATGGGGAGTTGGATCGACGCACACGACTGGTTGATGACTGCATTGAGAGGCCTAATTCGAGTTATAGGAATATATTTCTAGCTTTTGTGACTGAATGCGGGAAAATAACTGGATTGTTTTCTAATTTTCTATATCTCTTTTCTTTCAACAACAAAATTCTACCATTTACAAAACTAGTAAAATATTTTATGTTCTTGTCTCAATTCTGGTATGCTATGCTGCGTTCCTATAAACATTATATTTAGTTTTATACGTAACTTTGTCTATAAACACTTGTCCAAATCTGGTATCTCAATTTAATGATTAAGCAGAAGAACGGCAAAGTTTTCGAAAAATTACATACTCGCCTGATTTACACATTTATCCCTACTCTAATGTAATATACGTTTTTACCACAATAAATAAATTTGTAAAAACGACATTAATCAAACAAACAAAAATTTTCACAAACGAAATCATTCTATTTAGATTTCCCAACCAAAAATCATCACAGTCAGCCCATAAATAATCACAAAAAATTGACACAATTTCTTTTTCTACTATAAATGTAGTAAATAAAAATGAATAAATTATAACAACAATAAAAAGAAAATAGCTTTCCACATTATCCTAAAACTCTTCAGAATAATTGAGTAAAACTTTCCCTTTTATAAAGTTTTTCTTTTTCCTTTTAAATATTCTGTGAATTTGCCTCCAATGAACTCCATTAACATTTTATGTGCTATGTTTGCCTGAACTTTGGTAAATTGATACCCGACTAGGAAAATATTATTCAATCTGTTTCCATCTGAAAACCGATTCATATAAGTATGTGTGTTTGGGTGTATATATATATATACAAACATATATGTGTTTAAAAGTTTTGGAAAACTTCACAATCGAACATAAATTTTCGCCACTCAAATATTTTATATCCAAAAGTAGGCGATGATGATGATGATGCTGCCGCCGAAGTCGGCAGCTCTTTTGAATGCTGAACAATCCCCAAAAAGCTTTTTTCAAAACTTGAAACGAAAGCACTTAAGAAACTTAGTTCTATAGCAGCATAAAAGATAAATAAATCCTTGGCAAATAACAGATTTCCTATTTTCAGCATCCGTGCAAGATTTCAGTGCAATCTTCTATGGTAAATAGTAGCACAAAACTTTTCCACCTACCACAAAAGGCGAATTGAATTTTTCTGTTTTTTTTTTTTTTTATATTCTTTTTCATCCTACCCTGATTTTCATTTTCAACCAAAATGCACTTCGGTTGAACAGTTTTTGATGCGATAGTAATAGATGCACCCGGTCTTCTATAACTTATCCACCATAGTGTGGAAGGATTCAGAATTTGTGGCAATCTGTTATATCCCTTTACTCACAAACTATCGAATAGACCTGAAAATCAGATGAAATTTTTTTCCAAGAAAAACTTTTCCATTTAAACGGATGCTGACGATAACGAATTGAAGAAGGCGCCATGCCACCACCTCCACCACCAGCAGTGTACCACCGAAGAGGTTTCTTTACGGGCTCCGAAGATGAAGTCGAGAGGAATTAAGTGTTGAATGAATCTGATATTGTGAGAGATGATGCTGTATGGTACTTCAAAATCCTTGAGACCTTCTTTTTCTTCTTCTTCTTATTTTTTAAGAGGTGTCTGGCACTATATATGTATATTATAAGTAGGTGGGAAAATTTAGAAATAATATTGTTAAATGTGTTAGAAAGAGAGCCATAGTGGCGACGATAGTATAAAGGATAAATTATTTGCTGAACTTTGGTGTGTCACAAAAATTACTTTAAGCTGATTGTGGATTTTTCTCTGGAATGATAAAAGAATTCTCATTCTCAGAATTTTTTCAAGGGGTGCAAAAAAGGAAAAATTGAGTATGCTGAAGTAGCTCTCAAAGAGTTGTGTAAATATTTGTGATGCCAAAAAACGAAAAGAAAAACGTTTTTTTTTTGTCTATTGGAAATTTTCACCCCTCTCTTTTTCTCTTTTTCACAGGAAACACTTAATTCGTAACGTTCAATTGAATTCTTATCTTGAAATAAATTTAGTTTCGCTTTACTTGAATTATCTCAAATTAAATTTGATTTAATTAAATTTTCGTAGATTACAGCCGAGGCCAATAATTTTCTTGCAGATTGTCAATCGGGGCTTTGACGCTTCCACAGTTGTAGGACTGAAGTTCTGAAAGTGACCTTTGATTTGAGAAAGCCTTTGGATCAGAAAAAGTGCAGTGCTTTGGTACTTTTGGACTTCTCGAAAGCCTTCGACAGTGTGGACCATCGGCTCCTTCTACAGAGAATTGGTGCTTCTTTTAATTTTAGCAGTTCAACCATTGCTTTGGGAATGGATTTCTTGGCAGACTGCAGCCAACGTGTATATATTCATAATATTTCATCCGATGCACTGCCTTTACTTGGTTGGGTGCCTCAAATTTCAATACTTCGACCTTTGCTATTCAGCTTATTTTTCAATGATCTGCCAGTTGTAGTTCAAAATGTACAGATTCACTTATATGCCGATGACATACAACTCTATTTAAGTCGGACGATCGGTCTTCTTGAAGACTGTATTGAATGTATAAATTATGATTTGGAAAGAATTAACACCTGATCGTTTGATACTAAATCCTGCAAAGTCTCATTTAATTGAAATCCCACCATTGTCTTTAAATAATATTTCACATTGTAAGTAAAGTTAAAACGCTTGGAGTTGTCTTGAATCAACACATGTAATATTGTGATTACATTAAAGCCATGGTCAGCAAGTTTTCTGCAGGGCTTCAATGTCTATGGCTTTTATCGGGTCTGTTGTCTGTTAGCATGAGCTTAAGATTAATTGAATCTTTAGTCTTGCCCCACTTCACCTATAGTAGAAATGTGTTTCCCAAGCTGGATAGCATTTGTGCCAGGAAAGGCACAGCGGAATTCAACGACGGTATTTGGTTTGTTTTTGGGCTGCGGAGACTTGACTATGTTTCGCCTTTCCTTTTGCGCTTGCTCGGATGCTTCTTGGTTATGTATTTGAAAAAGCGTGCTTTGGTTTTCTTATATTCACTGCTTAGCTTGAACAAACCAGGATACTTACGAGAATTATTTCAATTTACAACATCACAACGTAACAGGAACGTACTGATTCCAGGATTTAATAAGTCCTGCATGGAAAGTTCTTATCTTGTTCAAACAGCTCATTTATGGAATATTTTTCCGTTAATGTTCAGAGTGTTGGCAATGTCGGCACATTTAAGAGATGCATTGATACATACATAACGTAACACTATTATTTTCTTCATTTGCTCGTAGCCTCTGTGGTACAATATTTTCAATTGAATTTAACTTCTTTTTTAATTAATACGCATATGCTTGAATTTCCTTTACATTTTTAATTTTTATTTATTTATTTATTTTTAACGTACGCCATTTGGTAGGGCATTTTATTGCTGACTGCCCCAGGAGAAGCGGGAAGAAGGCCGAACCGAGGGTTCCCTCGAAGGAAACCACTGCAACAGTAGTGCCTCCGGAGAAGGAAACTTCAGCCAGTACTTAACCTGCTATTTTGGAGCAGCCAGTGGTTAAAGTGCCTGAAGTTGTCTTAGAGGTAAAAACAATTACAGGTGTAAATGGCGCCACGTCGGCACGTGAAAACACGGCTACTTCCAACGAAGAGTCGAGTATCCAAGTAGGGAAGAAAAGGAGGACGAGGAGGAAGACGAAGGTGGACAGGGCGACGCGGCTCCTCCAGAACCAGAAAAGCCGGTCGCTAAAAAGCAGCCCCACTCCGAGGAGGACGATACTGGAGCTCGCGGTTCGAAGATTGTTGTGAGAGAGGCAGATATGACTGGGTTGGGTGAGACTGGTCTCTCGAGCTTCAATGGCTACGAGTCGTGTGGTAGCACCATTTCGACTGAAGTCTCGAAGGGGATGGAAACCCTTCCTAGGGCGAAAATTCGCGAAATTCTTGACCAGCTCTAGTATTAGAAGAATTCAGATAAAATCTGAGGTATTCTTGTAAAGTAAAGGATCTGGAAAGGCCTGACTTGTTACTTCCTCAGCTTCAACTCCCACAATAGGAGTCCAAGAAGAAGAGGAAGTAGACGTCGTCAGTAGACATCGTACCATCATCGTTTGAGCTTTTTATCTCTTTGAATGTGTAAGATAGCGTCTCTTAACACCGAGGGTTTAAGCGCTCATACAAGACTACACAGTACTATCGAACATGTCAAAATGTTCGGTATAGACATTACACTTCTGCAGGAGACGAGCTTCACTCAGGACACTTATATACAACTTGATCGCTATGCTTACCTGCACACTGGCTATGCTATGTTTGCCACACCTGCGCCTCGCCGAGGCTCAGGAGTGGCAATCATTGTATCCAACAAATTCACGCTATCGTCTCCTGTCTATACAGATATCTTCCCAGGCTTCGCTTCTTCCTTGAACTTTGTCGTTCAAGACAAACATATCAAGGTAATAAGCTTGTATCTTCCTCATGACCACGACATTACGAGACAAGTTCTTGATAGTGTTCAATGCTGTCTGGTGAATTTTATCGGCGAAACTATCCTCGGAGGTGATTTCAACTGCACGCTGAATCCCTCAAAGTATCGGCATTCCCAAGTTGAGTTCGTGTTTTCAGACTGGTGGGTATCTATCGTTGGATGCATCCTACGACGATCCTACGCAGGCTCCAGAATCAACAGACCTTACGTCTCACCTGGAATACTAGAACATTTCGTTGGTGTCATTCATGAAGTGTGTTCTGTTAGCGATCATCTTCTTGTAATGGCAACCAGCACTCTAGTTGAAAGAAGAACTGCATACTGGTTATTCAACAACTACTTGTTGAATTCAGAGCAGTTCATTATGAGTTCATTGAATTCTGGCACGATTGGCAAGAAAGGAAAGCTGACTTTCCTTTTCTTAGTCAATGGTGGGATGTTGGAAAGCTCCAAATTCGATCTTTTATCGAAACGAATTTCAATCGAAGTGGGTATCAAGCTTCTAGCTTGTCGGCCGAAGTAGCTCGGGTGTCAGCTCATCTCCCAACTCAGCCGGAGTTGATTCTTTATTTTAACACAATAAAGGAACGCTTGGCAATACAAACTTACAAGCACAGCTTGGAGTTTGTGCTGCGCAGCCAATCACGCTGGCTGACGGAAGGCGATTCTCCAACATAGTACTTCTTCCAGACAACTAGACGACGTACTGGTTCTTGTGAAGTCGAATCGATATTTGATGAATCTGGACAAGTTCTCAACGGACAACAGCTATCAGAATATATTCAAGACTACTGCAGTAGTCTATACTCTGAATCGACGTCGACAACATCCTCGACCACTCATTAATTTCTTGAGAATATTCCCACTTTCTCTGAAAACAGTAAGGTGCTCCTGGATTCAGTAATCCAATTGGAGGATATGATTGCTGCATCAAAGAATCTAAGGCTACACACTTCACCTGGTTCTGACGGCTTGACTCCGGAATTCTTTATACGTTTCAGGAATTTATTAATTCCTGACCTTTTGGAAATCTGCAATTCTGCGGTTGACACACATTCAGACTTTCCTTCTAGTTGGGGGAGGTCTGTTATGCGCTTGATTCCGAAGAAGGGAGATTTGCAGAGGATGGGAAACTGGAGGCCAGTAAACCTATGCAAACTAGATTACAAAATCGTCTGCAAAGCGTTAGGGCGATTCTCCGTTCGGTAATACACCCGGTACAGTCCTATTGTGCACCTGGTCATAGTATCTACGACAACATCGCGGGAGCCAAACATTTGTTTGCCTACCATGAACAGACAGGCACATAATTGGCCATGATTGCACAAGACCAACAAAAGGCTTTTGATAGCGTCTCGCACGAGTATCTCTTGACTGCTCTCAAGGCATTTGGGTTTCCACCCAGGTGGCTCGATATAGTCGGGAAATTGTATAGAGATTCAGCAATTTTTATTAAGCATCAAGGACAAGTTCTGGTTCCTATCTCATTTCATCGAAGTCTCAGATAGGGTTATCCATTGTCAGGTAAGCTTTATGATCTTTCGTTGGAGCCGATACTGGTGAATCTTCGTCGAATGCTCAGACATTATCTTATGTTGGCATATGCGGATGACCTTTCTATTTTCGTGACAAGAGATGAAGCTTTTCCGGTCAGTCGTGCTGTTTTCGAACAGTACGAACGTATAGCGGGCGCTAAAATCAACCGTAGTAAGAGAGGCTTATGGTGTGGAAAGTGGAGAGATCGTACAGATACTCCACTAAATATCTAATGGACTAATAATTGTCTGAAGTATTTAGGTGTGTATATGGGACGCGAAAGTAAATCAAAAAATACCCGCATCGCTCTTGAGAAACTTATGGCGTACTCGACTGTTTCCTTTATCCTTAATGGGAAGGTCAGTCGTGACAAACTATTTGATTACCTCGTCCATCGTTCTCTGCTATAGTCTGAGACGTTTGATGAAGGTTTCGTAGGTCTTCTTCAAGCAAAAGCGATAGACGCCTTTTGGTGCTCTGTCTGTCAGCTAAGATAGGTGGATTAGGTCTCACTAACTTGGTTGTGAAATCAAGGTATCTCCAAGTGCGTGAATTCCAAAGACTGTTTTGCCAGAGAGACACCTTAATTCCTCAACTGTGAATGAATGTACTGGGAGGGATCGGCATAGGGGAATATTACTACCTGCTCTCTGTTTGACCACCCTATCCTCGTGATTGGCCGCAGGATCTAATCTCAACGATTCAGACCTGGGGCAGAATCAGGCCAGCATTTCACCTTAAGTGGACACGCAATACGCGTCGATTCGAGTCAGGCTTAATCCTGAATTAATATACTCAGTGTTCAGTAATGCTCGAGGTTTTGAAGCTGACACGGATAATCTGACAGTTCTCGGAGATATTATTAATATCTCTGGAAACCGTCGTATAAACACTAACACTCCACAACTACACGACTTGGCTGCTTCTGCGCGGGAGGGATTTCGCCAACTTGGGACCTGTGGCCTTGGTATTAATTTGGAAGATGCTTTCGTTCTGAACAGACCACCTCACACACCTTTCAGCACCACACTTACAACACGTGTTAGTTTCGAAAAAATGTTATGCTGCAACAGGTATCTCCTTTTTCGAACTTATTATTTTGACAACATTGAATAAATAACTAATAAGGTAGCGGGGTATCGTGCGAATACAGTGTACGTGTTTAAGCATTTTAATAACAGTGCGACCTAAGGTCGGGGGGGGGATGACAAGAGGGCTTAGTGCCTATTTTTCGTCAATTCAACATTCGGACATTTCATAATTTTGAAAAGAAGTTCTCGGATTTGAATTCGCGATATTGTGAAAAATAAATAATTAAACGTGATTTTTACGTAATAGTAGTGTGAAATAAGTTCGAAAGATTCTTTTGTGAACCATATTTTGTGTAATAGAGGTCTTAAATTATCATAATGAAGTGCGCTGTGCTGTGCTGCAGGAACGAACGGAGTTATTGTCGTGGAAAAGCATTCTTCAAGTAAGCTTAATAGCTTCTCTTATTAATTATATTGTTTTAAACAAAATAAAAGTGAAATATCTATAAAAATAAATAGCCATGGCAAAAGATTTAACATTTTTCCCAATGCTGGTTTATTTGTTTACAATTTAATTGCCAATTGATGCCTAAATTATTCCAGTCATACAAAGGCAACGCCAAGAAATATTATCTGAAAATAAGAGGGAGCTAAAAATTTGTTTATTTTACATAGGAATTTGGATTATAAAAAATGCTCCCCTTCAGAATGTCAGAATTTCATTACTGCCATGACGAATACAAACACAGCACACTAATACATTTCGTAGAGTGGCTTACGTTTTCACCCGATATGCCGTTTCCTTATTAGTTATTTATTCAATGTTTGACAACGACAGTTGTTTTCCTGTTTGTTGTTTTGGCATTGCTTTGGACTTTTTGTTATATTAATTTCAAAGTTCGTTTGGCGTTATTATGGCGATTTGTTACGTTAATTTCAAAGTTCGAATTTCACTCTGCTCTGTATTGTGAACAGCTTTGCTCTGGACTCAAAACTCACTCTGCATTGTGAATGCGGCATTAAGAGTGACATACATAGGCACCTCCGCCAATCTCCTCATTCACCCTAATTCCTTGCCCTTTTTTCTTCCTACCGAGCTGTGCTTTGCATCATAGGGTACTCCCTGAGCTTAGATAAAAAAAAGGCTAAAATTTTTTGGTTTGTTTTTTAAATTCGATAGAAAAAATTTGTGTTTATATGACGTTTTGTTTTGAAAAAAAAACTATATTTTGATATTTCTAAACTTTGTTTAGGATACAGCTTTATTCAGAGGTTCCATAAAATATCAAGAAAAAACCTTTAACCCCTTACATCTACCAAACAATGAGGAATAATCTACATGCACCTCCCATAAATATTTTTTGTTACATATTTCAACATAACTTATCTATGAGTATTGGGAAAGCGATACACACACCAGCTGCGACATGTTTATATGAAAGATTTGGTTGTATAGCCGTTTTTATAATTACAAGAACTTTCACTTTTTTCATACATTTTTGACAAAAATTCCCTCAACATTAAAATTTTAATCTTTAGATTAATTACTGAACTAATGGTCATAAGAGTTACTCTCTCTCTCTCTTTCTCTTCTGCTCTGTTTTTTATTATTCACACAAGTGAATATTTTCGCACATTTTACTTAAATGCAAATAAATCGTGAGATCTAAATGGTTCACAGACCATTATAACGTCAACTGATGCCTCCATTAATTCTCTACGAAACTTTTGTATACTTATTCAACAACAATAACAACAATACTAAGCCTAACAATCTTTAATATTCGGTTTATATCTTTACGCATCGTTGCCAACCCTCTTAGGATAAGTTGAATATATATTGAGAAGACACTCAACAACACTCTCTCAAGATGGGAAGCCCCCAACTATGCTTACAATAAAATTCCCTAATGATCATTCCACATAAGTCCAACTGCAACTTCATACATATGTATACATAAATGTGCACCACCAAGTGCATGGAATTGAGAATAAAAGTCTATCACCCCGCATAGGTAGGTAGAGTTGAGTTAATTATATTTACCTTTTGCACCTTTATTCTCAAAACAACAACATCAGCAATAAAAATAAAAACAAACCAACTGACGAACTCTATACTCTACATTTCTTGGCTCTCACAATAAATTCAGGTTGATTGTTAAGAGGGTAAGAAAAATGAATTAAATTCCATTCCATGTTAATTTATGTATACTGCCAGTGCATAAGGGAAGAACTGGGATTTTTCCGGTTGACAGATTTCAAAGAGGTACTTGCAACTGCAACATGGTCAACGAAGGCCATCCATCTATCCGGTACACGATTACAGTAGTGGTGGGTGCATTAAGTACTTACTATATAAAAAAAAAAAAAACTTTAACAAAAACCGGGGAAAAAATACTGAAATGGAAAAAAATTCTTTTTCCTCGTAATGCGTTCCATTCTTTCTTGCTATATGTTCTCGTAACCTTTCGAGACTGGGCTATATATACATATGTAAGTAAGTAACGTGGTGGCTCTTTATTGCGCTCAATGTTTACTATATTTTGCTGCAACCTGAGACATGAAATTTGTATAAGGTTTCACCTGAAATGGAATTGATCACCGTGGTTATACTTGAGTAGCTTTTGACATAAACTAGACGTAGTGTGACTGCAATGGAATTTATTTCACTACGGCTTTGAAATGAATCTTGTAAAGAATGCGGCCAAAGCTAATATACTATATATTTACCCTGTAATGCAGATTATTTTAATTGCAAAGAGAAAAGAAAAACGGTTAGATTAGTCGTCAGTAAAAAAAAATTAGAGCATAGATAAATTTTAGGTGGTTCCATTAAAAATATGTTCATCCCCTTTTCCTCTCTACCGAGAATTCTTTGACAATTTTTCTCTTTATAGGTACTTCCATTAATGGATCCGGGTCCGGGATCTAGTCTGGATATAGTATAAAATAAAAGTCTTCATCAAAAATCCTTACACAATGGCCTCATCAAATGGATTTCTGTCAGTGGCTTTATGAATAGCATGCAATTTCTATGTATGGATATATGTATCAATCAAACATACATATATTTAGCAAGTATATCTATGAATCTAGATTGTGAATCTTTTTGGACTCTTTTGATTCTACACCATACACTGATTGACTATGTACAGTGTACTATAGTTGTCAAAATCAAACTCTGAACAAGGCTGCATATGTACATGCATATATATATATGTGTAGATAATATAGAAAGAACCGTCATGTCAGTTCAGTAGTCATCTCGTCCTGACAGTTTTCTCTATATATCACCATCAAAATTTCACCATGGGCACTTGATTTATACCATTGAAGTTGAAAAGGAAGTGCACTTCGATCTCTGATGTAGCAGCCTAAAATATGAGAGAGAATCAAAAGAAAATACCTCTACCTAGATTGAATGATGAATATAGGGTTAAATCTTTGCTAGAGGAAAGATAGAGAGATGAATCTGTGTAGAGGAGAAACATCAAAGTGATTCTATATCAAGAGGACATGAGAAGAGAATTCAATTTCTTCCGCTTTAATGAACATTACACACACATACACACACACAAGCATAACATAAAGCAAAATATATTTCTGATACGGGCAAGAAGGCTAAAGAGTTTAAATTACGGGAAGTAAAATGACGACATCCATTCCATAATGCAATGGAAAGATATCTCATCTCGTACGAGTAAACTTTCCTATGAATTGTAATGAACTCCTCAAAGACTTGCTAAATTACTTCTAGATGCAATTTACTTTCTGTTCTGAAACTATTTTCTGTTTTATACATATCTATACATAGAGGGAAAAAGGATATACATTTGTACACTGGTATATATCTACTATATGTATATCTATTGACATCCATGTTAAATTTATTGGAAATTCTTCTGTACACAGAATCCTGTTCATGGACCGAATTCTTTCTGTGGAAACACCATCACATCATTTTGTTGTGTCTAGAATTTTGCTGCATTGCTGTTAAGAGGTGTGTAGTACCCCAATACTTCCCTATATATACCTATTACCTTCTTCCTTCAAAACGTGTCTTTTATATAAATGTATATATTTTCTGTGACTTTATATTAGGAGAGGGTTTATAAGTCCCTCTACCTTAATAACAGACCTACAACCTTGAAACAGAGCAGCAACATTAATGCATGATAAATGTTGGGTTTTGAACAATTTCGAACAAGAGGAGTTTTAATGTTGGGAGTTTTCGAAAAGTTTCATAATTTTTCACCTTTTATAGAGAAAGATATTATAGGTGGTTTTATGTATCCTCCTATAAAACGGTATACCTATACGAGAGAATGCACAAACATCTAAAAGGGTGAGAATTGTTCATAAATTCTATGTAGTACAGAAATCAGTTAAGTTTTAAAGGTATAAAAAAAGTGTAATCTCATGAAAAGTACGCGCGATTATTGTTTTTATGGTTGACTGTTTCAAAGGAGAGGAAGGAATTTATGGAGACTTCTTAAATTGAAAATAGTAAAAAAGTTAACCCCTTTGGATTTAATGTAAAACCAGTTATTACTCTTTTAGAGCAAGTTGTAATTTATCATCGTATTATGTTTGTTTGTATTTTTATATATATTTTTTTATTATAATGAGCTTAGGATTTTAAGAAAGAGTAAAGTGACCTTCAACCGATCTTAAGTTTTTATTTAGAAGGAGGGACACAATTTGATGGATGGATGGATATATTTCCAAACCGAACTCAAGTTAAAATGGAATTAATGTCTGCTGGATTGAAATTAACACTAATGTTCCCAATAATCTATCACAGTATAATCACGTCGAAAGATATGTAGTATGTCAATATATGTATGTCTCACTGGAATAACAGCATGTCAAAGAATAATATACAAAGAAGTCCTTGGGGTTTATCGTGCGCACCTGCCAAGTATGACTTAATCCCACAGTGTTCTTCACAGTCATCGCCCTCCAGAAACATTTCTGTTTCTACGCCGCTAACTGCATGCTTGGCATCCTCACTGATGAGAGCGAGACCTATCTAACATCTCTGTCGTTCTATGCGATCCAGCACTCGATTGTTTAAGGGCAACTCCAGGCCGAACTCCTATCCTAGCTCTACAGAAAAATGTGAACGATCATTCACTTTCGTGAATCACCATTGAGTCAACTCACACTCGGACTCTGTCCACATTTGGACGTTAACCACAGCAACCACGTTACTCCTCGAAGAGCCTCACCAACGTCAGCATAGAAGCAAGTTCCATGGGCAACCGATACCGTGGTAATCGAAAAACTTTCGATCGGGTTTCATAGCCAAGGCTATTTCAGGTTGTGTCTCATGCAAGCCCGGGACTGATGATCTTCTTTTCTCTATACTACATCCAATTCTTCTAATCAGAGGGTATGCCAGGCACCCCTTGCCTAGCATATCTCCTCTTTCTTAGTTTGAAAACTTATTTTGCATATGCAGACATGCATTTCTCTGCTGCTCAGTACATTACTGAAATCATACTTTCTCTCAACTCTTTCTACTATTTACAACCACTCTTTCTACTACTTATATCCATATTCCTCATACATGTGACATTCATACAGTACATGTGCCCAGTCCTCGCACATACAGTCCTCACTTCTTGACAGACCCCTCTTATGCAAGAGAATGCATTTAGGGAGCTATGATCAGTCAAAAGGAAACCCAAGCAAAGATTGAATTCAAAGTCAGGGTGTTTATCAACAAACAACACCTGCCTTATGAATTCAAAGGTTAATCTTCACTTTTCGCTCTCACTCCATCTGGCCTTCCATAATACACAGCACATTTCCGTAGTGCATTCACCATCTCCTTCTTATTCAGGCCTTGAATAGCTTCATTTGATACCCAGTGATGGTCGCTCAGGGCAATTCCCTTATTGATCACGTAGGACAAGCTCTACAACAAGCTACAATAGGGGTTGCTTTCATTAGGACGTAAAGGGCTTCTGTTGAAACAAAGCTAGACACGCCAGACAACTGAGAATTTTTGCTCTCCCTGTCCTCCCTGTAGAATTGAAACTCTCGCACCAGGCAAGTGCCCAATATATTGCACAAGCAACAAATAGGTTCCCTCGTAGGAATAGCATACACAATACGAACTTGTCTAAGTAGAACGATTAAAAGTGTATTGAACTTGTTCCAATTAAACCTGCTCGTTAAAACAAAAAAAGGCAGGGCTCATGAGTGATAAAGCTAGAGCTGGGAAGAAAACTAATTAAATTTAGGAGGGCTTAGTTCTGAAAAGAACTACAGTAACAAAAAGAAAAAGACAGGGCAAACAAAGACCTTCCGAGGAGGTACCTGCTATCAGAATTAGTATGTAAACTATTGGAAATATGCAACATCTGCCTAGAAGTCTGTACATATTTACGAGATGTATAATTTTTCTTGGGGCCGCGATGTCATTTCTTTACCCCAGAGGGCTATTTTCCATTGATTGTGATTTTACGGTTTTAGTAGGTATTTCACAGTCTTTTTTCCATAAAAAGTAGACGGTAGCCATATTTATTCGTATAAAAATGGAACTTTTGATAATACATTTTTCGTATGATGAAAAAATCTGGATGAGCCAACATATTTTTCGGTTACATCTTTTCTGAGATTCCATATAAAATTTTGCCAAACTTTCCTTAGATGGAAGGTTAGTGGGAAGGGGCAACTTGGACACAATAACGAATCTCTCTGGGAGCAAGATCTTCGGGATATCTGCAGTAAACTTTGAATATACTACAACCTATTGCAGGAAGATTTTTATCTGTTACCTTTTAAAAGTAAAGGCCGTCTATTAGGCCTAGTAGAACTTAAGCTCTTAGCGACAACTATGATTTTTAATAACATAATCGCAAATATCACTTTAGATCTGTCGTGGAGCATGCAGAGCAGCATAGGACTCATAATCTAGAACCATATATTCAATTTACATGGCTGTCATAAGAACCATCTTAGAATATAGGACGATAGTAGTGGTATATACATATGTAGCTGGTATGGTGATTACTACTACCATATAGAAGACTATACGGAGAATGGTTTAGCTAAATGTGACTGGTGTTATTTGACAATGGATTTGGAAGTTCTACTCGAACTCACTCCTTCTGCTAAAATCGTGCTAAAATCGTGAACAAATTATTACATTCTTATAAGACTATTTTTCAATTAAAAAGATTTCGAAATATACTATATTCATGGTTAAATAAATATTATTATTATTATTATTACTTTCTGTCTGTCTGTCCCTATTCTAAGCACATCTTTAAAAAAAAATGACACCGTCGAAAAAATTTAAATTTTCATATAAAAAAAAAAACTAAATAGGAAAAAAAATTTTAAGAGGATTGTAATTTTCGACGCCCTTGTAAATAAGCCAAATGCTGAAATTATGTTTAAGAATTAATTTACCCGAGAGATCAAAAGCTTAAATATATTCCGGGCGCTCATACATATCCATCTCATTACATGCAAGACTCTCATAGATTTTCATCTTGGGGTGAAACTTTGTTAGCTTCTTGCCAAGACTAAATTTGGATCCTATTTGAACTTCATAATTGAGTGCCATGAGTTCACCATAATCTTGTCTACTATACTAAAGAGATTGGATGAGGAGTAGCAGCATGTGGAGAATGGGGCTAGTGTATATAATGGTGCTCCTTATGGATGTCTGATGTAAGACAATTATCTTTTGCATTTTTTCAACATTGTTTGTAGGTACCTACTTCATTAAAAATTTAATGCCTCATATTAGGAAGCTTTCCAGATTTTTTTGGTTTTTATTTATTTTTATTTTCATAAAAGCTTTCATCCTTGAGCAAATAACCTCTCAAAAGCCTTTCAACGTAAAATATTTAATCAGCATTAATAAAATTACCAGCTGAGCTTGTCAGGCGCTTTCTATAGAAATATCTCTATACCACCAAGCCGAGGCAAGCACATCTTTCACATTGAGTGAAATATGGATCCGATCATCTTAGGTTCCCTCGCTCCCGCTCATACAATCATACAGATAAATAACTTCCTGCCTTACATTTCCGAAAAAGGTGAGATTTTTATAAAATATGTGTGACATAAGATAGAGGTGAAGAAAAAAAATACATTTTTTTTCCTGTGCAGAAAAAAGGTATATAACCTCTAAAAAAAAAATCATACATGTAACCCTTTTTCGAAATGTGAAGCTTTAAAGTTGGTTTTTGTAACCCTCTACCTCCGCATACTTTCTACGTGTACACCTGTATAGGGGACTGGGGCATGGATGATATCTGTGAAAAGGGTCTTGTCAAGATTGATTATTTCCTTAGCGCACCGCCACCCTCGTCTATTTAAATGCCTGAGTTGATGCTCATTTAATGGAAGGTTGAGTATTTTAATATCAGCAAATTAAATTTCTTTTCGTAAGGAGATGAAAAGGAGTTTAAAATGATTTGATCCTGGTGAATAAAAGCTCCAGTGTGTGTGTATGTTTTTGTGAGAGAAAAAAAAATGAACCTCATAACAATACAGTATCAAAAACAGGGAATCAGTTGGAATATCTTGGAAACATAATATCGTTTACACATACACACACACACACACACATGTATGGCTTTTTTAGCACCAATTTGAATTGGAATCAGAATGTGATTCCTACATTGATTTGCTGAATAACAGGAGTTTGCTTCGACTCGTATTTTATACGAGTCAAATATAGTACATCTTCTAAATATGGCGACACATGTTGTACTCATTTCATTACCATAAAAAATATGAATAAAGTAGACTTAATCGTCATGGTAACGGATTTCAATATGAAAGCTTATAATTTGGAGGCTTTCAGTTTTTTATCTTTTTTTAGTGTGTGCTAGAAATCGACAAATGATTCTATAACGACGAAGGGCTGTCGCTTGGGTAGAAAAGAATTTGACGTGGTTATGAGCAATGTAGTGGCTTCGTGGTATGTATATAGAATGATTAAGAAAAGGAAGTCAATTTGAAATTTGAAACCATAAGAGAATATATGAGGGGGGGGGGGTCTTAAAATAAATAGCCATATAAGTAATATGTTCGAACCTCTTAAATTTTGTTATTTTAATGAAAATTCTGAACGGAATTTAAAAAAGTTGTTATTTTTCCTATTGAACATGGGATGTTTAATTCAAGCTAAAAACCTTGTCTAATAACCAAACATCGCCAACAAATAGAAAAAATAGGAGTGGTTTCAAAATTATCACTGGAAAAGTAATAATTTACTTAAAAAAGTGGCTGCCCTATGTCCTCGATAGCCTCATGAAATCCATCTTTGAGGTCTTGAATCGACGCTGGGCTGTTGGCGTAGACCTTCCCTTTCACGTGGCCCCAAAGGAAGAAGTCGCAAGGTGTTAAGTCACAAGATCTCGGTGGCGAATTGTGATCACCTCTTCGAGAGATAACACGGTCCGGAAACTTTGTACATTCTCAGAGTGAAATTAAATTGTGGCACCTTTATACCATGGAATTATTAATCTCGGTCTTAAGCTATGCATTTAAAATGTACATATGCTGCGCTGGATTGTGCTCGACTTGTGCTGCATTGTGCCGCAAAGAAAATTCAAAAATTCCAAAAATAAATTTTTTTTGATGAATTTAAAATTTAAAAAAAAAAAAAATTAGCCCAGCCATTTTCGAAATTTTGAAAAATAAAGGGTGTTCTGGATTGTGCTCGTTTCAATTCAAAAATTAGTTTTTTTTATGATGAAAATAAAAATTTTAAAAAAAGTTAGCCCAGTCATTTTTCTCTATGGGAAAAATAAAGGTTGCACCTAGTTGTGCTCAACTTGTGTTACGTTGTGACGGAAATTTTTTTTTTTTCAAAATTACTTTTTACGAGCCATTTTTGAAAGTTAGTCTAGCCATTTTTTTTTATTGCAAATCAAGGTTGTACTGAGTTGTGTTTAACTTGTACTATGTTCTACCGCAAGGAAATGATATTTTATGAACCATTTTTTTTTGTGGCACAATGCAGCATAAGTTGAGTACAAGCCGATACAACCTTCACCATGATTGGGTTAATTAAAAAAAATTTATATTCATATCGAATTAAATTTTTCAGATTTGTTTATGATACAACACAACAGAATTTAGCACACTCTTTACTTTTTTCAAAATGTCGAAAATAGGCGGACTAATTTTTGTGAAAATCATGTTTTCTTTATAAAGATTTTCATTATTTTTTTGTTTCGTCGAAGCACAATGCGGCACACACACACGATCCAGCACATCCGTTATGTTTCCAAATTTACAAAAAACAAAACAAATAAATGTTGAGATTCGGTTGTGCTGCAAAAAAAAACCTAATAATAAACTATTTATGCGTAAAACTGTTAGCCCAGCAATTTTAGAATGTTTTTTTTTTCGGTAATAACATTTTTATGAATAAAATAAGACTTTGAAAAAAGTTCACAAATATTTTCGAAAAAAAAATAATAATAATGATAATGTACTGCAATAGGCTGAAGTTGCGTTATGTCGTAAATTCAAATAAAATCATTTATTAACCTTTTTATTTCAGCAGAGTATAAATTAAATGGTTGTTTCCAATCTTCCAGAAAATTCTTGCTTAATGGTTTCGTACACTTTTCGGAAATGGCAAAATGAATGCTTCCAGTGAATTTAAAAGTAATCCATCTTTTCACCTTCCAAAGAATTTAAAAGTAATGTTTCCTATCATCTTCCAAAGAATTAACAAGGAAGACTTTCTTTTATCTTAAGGGTCATGCAGTGGTAAGGTGTGCAAGTGAATATATAGCCGCCTTATATACCTTCCCGTCGTAGAACATCAATGCATTAAAAGAAATGAACTGGGTATCAGAGCGTATCCTTTCACAGAATGTTTTCGGAATGCATCCAAAATGCTTCCATTTCCTGTTGGGAACAAAAATACTTATTGAAGTGTACATATGTGTAAATATAGATTATTGTTAGTTAGTATCAGTGACCCGAACTTAGCTTAGTGCGTCCATACAGCGACAGTGATATTTGTCGCTTCTTTGCTATTATTCCAGTTCGAACACGCAACTCCGTCATTAATATATTCTGAAAATTATCTAAAAAGCCATAGTATTTCTTTATATACATATATATATAAAGTAAGCCCGGACTGTTTTGAAATTAAGAAAAAGAAAGGTTTTGCTGGACTGTACTCAACTTGTGTTGCGTACAAACAAACAAAAAATTCAAAATTTAAATTTTTTATTAAGAAAATAAAACTTTTGGAAAAAAGTAAGCTAAGCTTTTTTTTAAATTCTTATTTTATCATAACATAATATTCAGATATGTGTTTTTCTTTACGGCACAACGTAGCGCAATTGAGCACAATCCAGCACACCCTTTATTTTTCAAAATTTCGAAAATGGCTACTCTAACTTTTTTTAAAATATTTAATTTTCATCATAAAAAATTTAATTTTTGAATTTTTTGATTTTTCTTTTCGGCACAATACAGCACAAGTCGAGCACAATTCAGCACAAGCTTTATTTCTGAAAATTTCAAAAAAGGCTGGGCTAACTTTATAGACATGAAGTTAAGATATATGCATATAACAAAATTCATGTATCTCATCTACATATGTATATTGGACAGTAAGCACCAAGAAATAGAATTTTCATATGAAAATCCTACGGATAAGTTTTCCAATTTAAACCACACTACCTAATTTTTTTGCTCAACTTAACTTCTTCAATTTCTACGCACTAAATATTATTTATACAAGAATTTTATATATACAAAAAAAAATATCTATTATTGCAATAATCGCCGAAATAATCCCAGGAAGGCGGTTTTCAAACAAGCTAGAGCTACTTTTCCGCAAATACTTACTACCTACCTGCAAAAGTAGAGAAAAAGGGAAGGGAACCAAAAATATCAAGATAAGTGTTCAAAATATTTGTTTGTTTATGTTTTTGTGTTCCCAAATTTTTTTTTTGTTGTTGTTCAATGTGTCAATGGCAGTTGTTTTATTTGATCGGTATCGATTATTACATTATATATACACACACTCTATTTCAAAGCTATAAACGAATTTGAAATTTTCCATTTTCTCGAGAACGAATACAAAAATAATAAATCGTTTTCAGTAAATGGAATGACACTCAAGACTGCTCTAACCCACTAGATAAGTTGTCTAGTCTAAATAGTATTTGAGTTGTGTAGATGAAATTTCCAGAAATTGGCATAAATTACAGATAGTATTCTTCTCGAGAAACCCGAAAATTTCAAATTCGATTATAACTTTGAATTAGAGTGTATATTTTTGTACATCGTTTAATAAGGAACTAATCACCATTTCCATATCTCTCCTCACTCTGTAGTTATACCACTTCAAATTTCCACTTTCAAATGGCGGTAATTTTTTAACGTAAAGGCTGTCATCAACATATTGTTTTTTTTTTTTTTATTGAAATTGAGAAACTGAACATCCTCTTCATTTACGGTAAAGGTACTAAGTAGTTGACAAATTAAGAGAAGTTTTCCATGCGAAAAATAATAACGACTTGTTCTATCATCAAATAGCGAGAGTCGATGCCTGAATACACTTTTAAGTCTTTTATATTATATATAACAAAGACAGTTTAAAAAAAAAGTTTACTTGTACAAATTTAAAAAACTTATTTAAAAATTCGGTAATTGCTTCAGAAGTTGACCACTCTAAAAAATGAAAAATCTAGTAATTTACCTTCTGTTCGTTAATAGTTGCCCACTTATACTAGAAAGATGGTTAAACCAATAACAATGCGAATCATTTTACTATCATTTAGTATTAACAATTACCAGCAGAAATTACAATTAAGGAATGAAATAAAAAACAAACCAAATCAATTTCAGTTGTCGTGTCTTGACTTGTTTAGCTCTCTCAATTTCTTTCTTCTTCATTTACCTTTCTGCTGCGCACTCTTTTTTTAATTGTTCCATCTTATCTTTTTTCTCTATTTTGTCCAGGAAATATTCTTGAGAAAGTTTCCCTGAGACATCATTTCTCTTAGAATTTTCTTTTTGGTTTCCTACGACTGAATAATAAAGATGTCTTTTAAATGGGCTCCCGACCCACCACCAATAGGCGTAACGCATGCATTGGTCATACTTTGAATTAGCATAGGAGCTTTGGAAATTAGGTCGTTTTCAAGCAGTATAGCTTGAGGAGTGACATTATTTGCAGCTTCCACAACAAAAATGTTAACGTTGTGGAGCAACAGTGATGGAATCCTGTCATCATTAGCGGGTTGTTCAATTGTAGTGTTTTCATCTTCCAGAATCGGCACTGCTGAAATCACGTCATCCTTTAAGGATTCTTCACCTGGGGTGGTATCATGAGGAATTGTGACTTCATTTGCAGGGTCCTTAGCTTGAGTATTATTATCGGGAAGCAACATTGTTGAATTTGTGTTGTCGTTTACAGGAATATTTTTCCAACGTGGGTCCTCTTCCATAGCGTAAATAAAGATTTGTCTTGCGGATTTCGAGTCCACTCTTTTCATGAGCATCGAAATATGTTAAGTTTTTCAGGTCGATATTTTCATTTCGAAATCGGAGGCCTTGTTTCTAATACTTCTTGGAGCCACTTCGAAAAATCTTAAAACTGGGGCATCAAGATTGTTAATTCTCCATTCATGTACCTACCTCTCGTTTTCCAGCTTGCTTTGAGTGTTTTAAAAACAGCAACATCCATGGGCTACAGTAGATGGGCTGCATTAGGATAAAGCGCCACCAAAATAATATCGTAATTATAGCAAAACTGGCCTGTTTGGAAGCTTAAATGAGAGGCATGTCCATTGATAAAAAGAATGACAGGTAACGTAGCCTTTGTTGCTACCAACCATGGATGAAATATATCGGCAACCTGAGTCATTTTTGGGGAATAGCAATAGCAATTTTTTGTATTTGAACAAAACTACTGTAGAAGCAACTATTTTACTGGGGCTGCCCGTCAGCAATATCGTCACACATTCCTTTTCATCTGGATTGATTTGTTGGTGAACAGTTTTACACCCATTTTGCACCAACACATTAATGCCTTTGAAATTTAAAAAGAATTTTCTTTCATCACAATTAAAAAAACGTGACAGGTCGTTTAAGATCGTCTAAAAATTGTTCTCCTTTAGGTAGTTATAGGTATACTTCGGAAAACCAGTGGAATATATTAGCTCTGGTAATTGCTGTTCGTGAAGCTTTTAGATTTTGTGCAACTCTTTTTGATATTGTAGGGCTTCTATATAAAAAACCCTTCACCCAGATCCTATCAGAAGAATGACTTTTCGGTTTTTCACGTTTCACTTCTTTGATAATACGTTTCACGATAGTTACACGTTCGTCGATCGTAATTGGGAAACCTGTTTAAAAAAAGTGGACAATACTTGAACGTGAATGCAAGCAATAGTTGACCATGTGGTGTAAAATGGATACATTATAAATCATAAACTAATTTAAATAAGTCACATCAGTAATTGACCACACCTGTCAACTTTTGAAAATTGTTCAAAAACAGTATTTGACCACCTAATTCACTATTATTTTTCAGGTTAGAATATCGAACCTGCCTTAATATGATTAACCACAGTCCTGCCAAAAGTATATCGTTTGGGAGTTATTTGCAACTTCCAGGAAATCTTTTTTAATTTGCAATTTACGTATTCGTAAAATTAAAATTTTAATTCGAAATTTCAAATTAAAGCGTTAAACTATGTCGTTGTTTGCCGAAATGGGGGAAGGATATCTGGATGATTTTTCCCCTAATGCCATTTAAATTTGTAATGAATTTAATTTCAGATGGATTTTACCATTTCTCCTTGAGAGATTCTAGTTGAAAGACTAATTTTTTTTTAAATTGTCCTTAAAACAGTCTAATCTGTAGCTTTCCAATAAATAGTTTTGGGACAAACTCTGGTCTACGGTTATCCAGAAGACCAATCCCGACTAATTCCAAGGTTTTAAAAATTTTTAAATCCTATATTACATACATACGAGTATGTAGGTTTTGCAAATTCAGTTCCTAACTGTTTCGACGCCTTTAGAAGGACTTGAGTATCAACAATGGGATCAAGTTTTTAATTTTAAATGTTAATTTAGAAAAACCCTGCCATAATAAGTTTACAGGATTATTTTCAAACTCACTTATTTGAAGTGACAGTATTATTTATTGCTCGTAAAGTGACAAGCAAATCTAACTTAGAAATTTTATTGTCACCCTCATTTTATGTCAAAATCATAAAACTTGTGTGGCAATAAAACTGGATTCCATCTCAATGTGTTGGGAGGGGATAATAAATATATATAATCTGTAAACGTACTAAAAGAAGTATACCCAAGCCACAACGATTTTTTTTTTTGTGAACTCTTTTAGTATATTAAAGACTATCTTTAAAAAAAAATAAATTCAAATTTTATTAGCCACAAATTAAAGAACAATTGAAATTCTTTTTACCATATTCAATTTTGTGATAGATGGTTCCATTGAGACTAGACTGAGAGACCAAATTGTGAGAGCGTAATTTTTTTGTTGTATTTTTATTTTATTTTAAGCTCTCATTTTTATTCAGCGAAGTGTTTCTGTTCGTATGAATTCAACTAAAAGAGTGGAACTGTTTTTTTCATTAATATTCGAATCTCCTCACATCGAATTTGAGCCCTTATGAGTCTATATCATTCCAATTGTGCCATCAGTCACTTAGTTGATTACTTATTTATGGAAAAGTGTCAATCCGACAACTCGGATGCTTTGGATATTGAAATCTGTCCTCATATTCCGATGTCCGTCCTTTACCTATCTATACATCAGAACAAGCAAAAAAAAATTAAAAGTAATTCCTTGCTTGAACCACCCCCTTCTTATGAAATCCACCAAAGAGGTGAAAGATTTATATAAAAATGATAAGCGTTAATTTTACTCAGAAAAGTTACGACTGTAGATGTCTTCAAATTGTATTTTGGATAATACTGAATTAAACTTTTCACCCTCTTTGAGCAATAAATAGGAGTTTTATCAGAATTATCTTGTCAAATTACAGATGAAAAAATCGGAGAATAATTCATGAAACATATTATCTTTGAGATGTAGATTTGGTCGGATGTGTGTAGCAATCGTGCTTTTAATTCAATGTGAAAGATGGGTTGCGTTGATATATACAAATTTGTTCAGCATGTAGACAACCATTTTGCTAAAAAAAATCAAGAAATGAGAACATTACTTTCCAAGAATGAAGCTTTTGGTAACACTACAAAAATTCTGTACAGTACGGCTGGCACACCACATGGGAATTGGATATAAAGAATTCCTTCTTAGGCCAAAATATGCAAAAAGAGACTCACGAACGTTTGAATACTACGCAGATCAAAGCAAATCTACGAATCTATCCCACTTCTGCTGCGATAGATAACGATATAATGTTTGGAGCATTCAAGTTGAAAGACTCTTATTCCTTTATTCGAGCTAAAAAAAAAAAAAACAAAAAAATATAATAATAAAATCAAAAAATATAATTAAAGTACAGGTGAAACTGATTTTATGGACCACGGAAATAACTTCAGTTGACATGAAATACAGGGTGCGACAAAAAGATCTGACGGTTTTAAAATAAAAACAACACTAAAATTAAAAGTGATACAAATTGTTTTATTGCTTATAACAGAAGGGTGTTCATATAAATTAATGAAAAGAACATCAGAATAACCGATTTCATCCGCTTAAGATCTGAAGATAACGTCCTTTAAATGATGTTCATCTTTGAACAAGCATTCTTCCAGTCTTGCATTGAAGCTGTCGAACACCGTCGCTAACATTGCAAAAGACAGGTTGGCGATATCTTGCAGTTCTTCAGGATTTGTAGCCGACCAATAACGAAAGCTCGTTTACATAACCGTCAAGATTGAAATGTGCCTCGTCGCTCATTATGGAAGTTTTGCCATCATATGCTCTGCAAATGCTATTCGATTTACATACATAGTTGTTAGACTTTAACTGCTGGATAATAGCCATTTTGTATGGTTGGAAATGCAGATCGAAACGCAATATTCCGTCTTATAGAGCGGTCAGACATGTGCAAAAAAGCAGATTGTTTACGGGCCGGCCGCCGAGGACTGGCTTCTACAGTTGCTCTTACTCGATCGATATTGTCTGGTGTTCGGGCTGACCTTGGACGGCCTGTCAACTTCCATTTTAACGTTGAACCGGTATCTCTGAAGTTACTCACCCATAGCAAAATTGTGTTACGAACCCACATTAAAACGCGTATGTCACAAAAACAAAAGTTTAAAAGAAGGCCAAGAACGAGTTCAAGATGAACAGCGCCCCGGACGACCATTAGTATCTTCAGATGAAAGCCACTTCAAGGAAGTCAAAGATTTGATGCTCGAAAATCGTCAATTGACAATTAGAAACCTTGCTGATGCTGTGGCATTTCATTTGGATCAACCCAAGTCATTTTTATACCTCAGACGCTTCAAATCTCGATTGATTCCAAAAACACTCAACTTTTTAGAAAAAAACAGGTCCCACCATCCACACTGCATTGGTTCTTCGAGCACATTTCGTTAAAAACTCGACCCATATCGTTCCACAACCACCGTATTTACCTGATTTAGCACCGTGCCACCTCTGGTTGTTCAAAAAACTCAAAAGACCGCTCCGGGTATATCGTTTCAACTCGATTGAGGAGATAAGATCCAAATCGAAGAAACTGTTGATGGTCATCCTGGAAAAAGACTTCTTTGACTATTTCTTGAATTGGAAAAATATTGGCATAAGTGCATTGTGCCAGATGGGGAGTACTTTGAAAGCCATGAAATTGATTTGGAAGCATTAATAAAGACTTCTCATTTTATAAACAAATTCACCTTATTTTTTTTTTTTTTTTTTTGTAATCACAGCAGTACACAGTTTAGACCTTATTGGTGAGTTCGAGCGATCGAATTGATAACTATATATGATTACCCATTTGTATTCTAGCCAACGTATTAAAAAATGGGGCCCCCTGGTCACATAGAATTCAAAACATTTTTAATTAGAAAAACAAATGTTGATTTTATGAAACAATCTAAATATTTATTTATTTTATTTAATATGTTATTATTTTAACCAACCAACTGTACTATACTATAGTATAGTGCCCGTACATTAACAGTCCTCACCCATACAGTCTTATCTAAGAACGTCCATATACTCGTATACCTATACTTGCCATCGTGGGACGAGGTAATAACCCAGCGGGAAATGGAAGCGCTCAAAGACGAATGCAGAGGCGATTCTTTGGAATCTTGCAGCGCTTCCCCACTGTATCCCTGTTCTTATCGTTTTAACGTGAGCATGTCCGCAGAGGAAAGCACTCGAATGCAGATTCTTGGAAAGCTCTCTAGGAGCGCTTGTAGGGTAGCACTCTCGGAGAACTTGTAGAGTAGCATTCTTGGTGCGCTGATAGGGGATACAGAGGTAATCAAGATAAGGGCTTTATTCAAAATTTCAGGTTTTTTCTGAATGAGCTCCGTTTAATTTTAAATTAAATTTATTTTCAATTAACCGGACACTTCGACTGACTAGATGCATATGAGTCATCTTTTCAGAACAACAAACAGATAGCTTATGAGTCAGCCTAAACTGAGAGAAGCGATCTGCTTCCGCAAAGCTTCCTTTGGCTATGGTAAGAGAGGTCTTTGGAAATTTTGAAACTTCTGCTGTGCTTTCAGATGCAATGTATGATTCATCTTTTCACAACAAAAAACGAATAACCCCAAATTTAGGGAAGAGATCTGCTTTCGGAAAGTTTTCTTTGGCTATGGTAATAGTGCGCTTCGGAAAATATATTTTTTTCGGCTAAGTTGTGGAAGCGCTTCCCCTGACAAGCGCTTGACTTATATCCTGCTTGGAAACTACATACTGCGTAAGTGTGCCGGGCAGTGACAAATCTTCAGTTATGCGTAGCTCGCTAAATGATTTTAATATTACTGAAAGGATAGTATCATGCTCTCAAATATATAGTTAATGTATTAGTTTTATACTGAACGTCATTGATCCTTATATTTAAATGGATACAGTATATCCTTTGGTCGTTTATTTATTCGATTTTATATGAAAAATTGGATTCATGGAACTAATAAAATCGAAAGTATAAAAAATTTGCATCGTTTATACTAATTTTTTTAACGTGAAACGCCCAGTAACCTATACTTGACTGAATGACTTACTAGATTGTTGCTACGTCATTTGAAATGTAGCCCTTTTCCCTCTTCATAAATTATAAAACACCTCTTAACTAGAACAGGTTTAAGATTTCACAATTTTCCAATTTGTTTTCCATATTATTGTTCTTGGGTTTGTGTCTTTATTTTTTTTTTAAATAATTACATCAATGACACTATTTTTCTGTGTACAACTATAAAATTCTCGTAATTTTTGAGTGGAGTTAGAAAAATTTTAAGTTTTTTCCTATAAGCGCCCGAGCAAAAATAGTTTTTTTTTTTAATGCTTAAGGAAATAAAAAGAAAGAAAACCGCTTACCGAGATCAACTGTCCAAACTGTCTACACTTGTCCAACAATTTTCTTGAAATCAGTTATCAGACATTAACTGACCTGGCTCAGATTATCAAAGGTTTTTAAGGAAGAAGGCTGCGGCAGAATAAATTATAATAAATTTATTTAAAAATGAAAAAGTAAACCCAATGAACAATTTATACTTTATTATAGCCACGGAAATGCTCTCACAACTCTTTATAAAACACACTGTTTTATAAGATTGTTGTTAAAAATGTTGTACGAGCTTTAAAAAAACTCTTATAGAGCTAATTGGGCACACTGTATAAGGGTTGTGGAAGCTAATTTATAAAGCAATAATAAAACGTTTTAGCAGTCTGCGAGAAAGTGTTTGAAACCCTTATAAAACCACTTGTATCTACAACTTGGTTGCGGAGATATTTTATAGTAGTTGTGAAAATTTCCTTCCTGCGGTTATTTGTTAAAACTTATATGTATTTGTGTAATATGGATCTATTGTTGTCTTATTTTTTCTTTATGAAAAATGTATTACAAATTTCCTTCAAAAATGTGTGAGCAGGAAAAATAATTTATGAATTCAGACTTTGTCATCCAACATAATTTTGTTTGGAATACTTATATGCGTAATGCGTAAACATTAATTTTCGATTAATATTGGAATAAAATGTCATGCAACTTTAATTTTATTGTAAAAGTTATACTTCTAGCTCGAAAAAATACAACGCGCCTAGTAAATTCTAAAAATAAATGAACTTAAATAAATATTTATTATTAAATATACTTTTAATGTTAAGTTCCAAATCGTTTAAAAAAATTAAAAGTGAAATCATTAATTTATATTTTGTTTTATTCGCGTGTTTATTTTGCGTGTCAGTAAACGAAAAAGTTAAATGCTAAAATGTTGCTCGCTGCAATTTATTCACTTTTTTATAAAATGGCCGAATGTTTTCACCTCACATTACAGCTCTTATAAAACATTTCAGATTCGTGTTAAATCTTCAGGATCGGAAATGTCAAAGTGCATACTCCAGTACTTAGTTTTACACAGGTTTATTGGTATTTGTGACGAACGGTTTTTGTTAAAGTATTTAATACCAATGTAAAGCTTCCATTTTTTTTATAAAGTTGTCATAAAAGCTAAAATACAGCTTTCGAGTTTTATAAAAGCGAGATCCCATGCTCAATTCAAGTCGCAGCCAAATGGGTTTATAAGTGTTCTAATTTAATTTTGTGATATGATTACAAAACTCTCCGACAACTAAATTGCTCCGGAAGCTAAATTGTTTTAAAAGGCCTTTCAAAGATTTGTTTCAAACTATTATAAAATACTTATAGAATAAATTAGTTTCCGGAGCAAAACTGTTTTATAAGAAGTTCGGAAAGCGTTCTCAGTGCTACATTATAAAACAATTTAGCACCGGAACTCAATAGGAAAAAGCGGTACCTCTATAAAACATTTTAGTTTTCGTGTAGCTGTTATACAACCCATATAAAATAAAAATCTAATTCTTACAACTAATTAGTTGCAAAAATGTTCATTGGGAATAAACGATCAATTAACTTCTGAGAGTCTGTTAATGAGTGACCAGTCTTTCCATCAAGTGTGCATATTTAAGATATGTTATCTGTCGACACTTCCTTCTTTTCTCTGCCATCTCTGTTGGATAGATCATATTTTCTGCAATAACTGTAAAGTGAGGACATACATTTAGATATCACGTAATGACGGACAAAACCTCTACAGTCCACTATGAAAGCTTAAATCACCCACTAGTCGGCGGTAGGGACCAGATTGACTACCCCTGCCCTAGATGATACCCGTAATTATAGCTATCGATTTTATTTTGCAAATATGCAAGTTTTTCGCTTTCTAGAGCAGCCAATAAAAAATGGTTAGAAATAATTTAATAGGCTTTCATGCTCAAAAAAACTCTCCAGAACGTTAAAAACATCTGCTGACTACTGATCGTTATCGTTATATTTTAGTATAGAAACCCTATAAATCCTCTGTATTTTTACTTAGAAATGCCACAAGCCTACATAAAATGTATAGCTTTAGGGGGCAACTAGGCAGATGATTACGATGTTGCGAAAAATGATCGAATCTCCTAGGCAGAAGAAGCATCTTGTGCAATCGTTAAATGTGTTATATAAAATTACAGGCCGAAGATCAGATTTCTCAACTGCTTTGCTATAGAAAGCAATACACTACGGCTTTCTGGCATTAAGCAATGAAAGATTATTATGTGTCAAGTGTGTAATATTGCGCAAGTCCGAATTTAGCCTATACACAAGAGAAAAAATAATTGGTCTAAGACCAATATATTATATCCAAAATGAAAATAAAAATTAACCAAAAGCTTTTTAAAGAAAGAGCTGTCCAATTAAGCTCATTTTTGATATTATATTTACTATTTTTATTAGAACGCTGTGTACAAAACTTCAGCTCTCTGCGCCGACACATTCTCAGGCAGTGTCCAAATATGTAATGAGAATCAAAGGTTTGTATGACAATACTCAGAAGGGGTTGCCCGATTTAGTTCATTTTTCCATTGCTATGAAAACAACATGTACTAAAAGGAATGCCCATTTTAGGCCCGACATGGACAGACATGAGAGTTGTCTTAAACTGCCTATGCATTATGATACTTTGAACATATTTAATTAACAGTGTTTATTTCAATTAAGCGGGAAAAAGCTGGGGGAGTGGTCAAAGTTTGATCTAGTACATTTTGGAAAATCTAGTACAGCATCGAATTCCTTACGTCCTTAGAAGAAGTTTGAGTACCCACACTACTATGCTGAGGTACTAGATTTTTCGCATCTTAAATCGGCTCTACCTCCGTAGAGTTATATCCAATCCGAAAACGAGTTTCACTGTTAGCGTCAGAAGAAAAATTCTCTCTGCATACTTTAAGGAAGGTGGAGGAGGTTTGGTGGTGGGGGTAGGAATCCTCGGCGGTGTGGTCTTTTCCTACAGCTTGTGGCACATCAAATTAAAGATCTTGCTGAATATTATCGGATGGTGTACTTTCATCCCGATTCAGAAAACTTCTTTTGGGACGTTTTTCATACACTTGGGTCACATATATCCCAGTTACTACATTTCACATATATATTTGCAGTTATTTCTTCCATCGTCATTAATGCTCTGGTGTAAACATTTAAACATTTTTCTCTGTTGTAAACATTTATCTACTCGCAATCACGAGAAGTAGAAAAGGCTACTTTTTCACCCAGGAAAATCGCTCAATCTACATCCAATCGCCAAGGCTATCCCCCGCTTAATTGAAATAAACATTGTTAATAAAATATGTTCAGACTATCATAGTGCATCGTTTAAGATAAAAAGATGTATGAAAAATGGGTATTACCCTTTCTGCTCTCTACATCGACGCGTTTTCAGGCAGTGTCCAAATATATATATATGAAAAACGAAATTTTTGTATGGAAACCCCACGAAGAAGTAACCTGATTTTTCCCATTTTCGAACGTACGTTTACGTTTTTTTAAAAGAGCGTGTGCAAAATTTCCCTAAGTACACGCACTCTCGAACGAACAGACAGACGGACATGCAAAAATCAAAATAATTTTTAATATTATGCTTGAGTGTCAAATCCATTCTGCTCTACCATCATTATTTCTATGCGTTACAAACGGAATGACAAACTTAGTATAACTACCCTATGATTTTATCTAGGAGTCCCATAGGCTGACTAAGAATGCACATCATCCGCATACAAGTAAATTTTGCAATCTTCAACAATATTAACTTAACTTAAGCGATACAAACCGATTTGAATAGAATCATTTTCATTTTAAATAGGAAACCCACAAAAGTAAATAATTCAAAAACAAAAAAAAAACAAAACATGTTTCCGACAGGTTGACAGGTGAAATAACATTTAATCTTCCTTCTCATGACACACACGAGACTGCCTCGAGGATTTCTTGAACAGAGAATAAAACTCCTCATAGGAACAGAGGAGGATGCTGATTCATTCTGACATATTACTAACAAATCATCATAAACTCTCAAGCAATTCTATCTTCATAATCCATTCTCGCTATTTAATTACCCACGAGGAGTAATTAAAGGGGAAGAGTTGAGTTGAGTAGGTAGAGGATTTAACATGACTCACCAATACTGAGAGCTTTCTTCAAAATAGAATCATTTGTATGCAGTTAGAAGTGCATTGCTTGTGTGTTATATAACTGAAATTTCGGAACTTTCGTTATAAATCATATTATTAGATCCTTAAAACCGTAGTAGCGTAACCGAGAGATCCACATCCGAAAGTAGTCAGTTTATAAGTTTTGTCAGTGAGAGCAGAAGATTTCATAGGAACTTTTGATGCAGACTATGCAATTGCTCCTGACTAGATAATTGAAGTTTACCTTGTGATTCCCGGATAGATTCGATATGACTGCAGATGACTTCTTGTTGAAAACTTTTACGAAATTATTTCTTGTGTAGTGCAAAGTTTCATGGCTTCTAGAGATTTGATGTCAAAATATTTTCATTTTGAATGTGGAATGATTTCTTCTATTTATTCTACTTCAAATGTGCTCTAGAATCCTCGGAAATTCAATCTTCAACATATCAAAGGAATTATAGGAAATTTGATATCAACAAAGTTTTTTTTTTTCTGTTTTGATTGAAAATGAATAATGTCAGCGAAATTGAGGTACAAAACTGAAATAAAAGCTCGCGGTAATGATCTAAGCGAACTTCATCCATCTGACCTTCAAAGGGCAGCATATTATGGCACCTATGTATGTACCTACAATGTAATATCCACTTTAAACACGCAAATGAAATAAATCTCGCTAATGAGACTTCTAAGTCCTCAGATAACCGAACACAAACAATTAATAATTTTCTTTTTCACCCAAATTATTCACCCTAGGCACGAGATATATCAAGAGAGTGAATTTATGAATTATTTCGTGTGAACTTTTTTTCTTCTTTTTTTAATATTGTTTCAGGTCTAGCGATTCGCCTAAAATAATCTTCCTGTCGTTCGACACAAGATGCCATGATTTGGTTTTTTTTTTGTAACTCTAGCCGGATTTGACTGCCATTTTCATGTCTTTTCTCTGCTATCGCTCAAGACAATGGGTTCGCGTGAGGATTGTTTTTTTTTTTTTTGTTCTTTCATACTCTCTTAACGTGGTTAACACTTTTGCGCGCTTATACCGTGATTACCGGCGAAATGAAATTGTTTTTTTTCGTTCCTTTTTATTTTTTCCGCGTTTTGTTAATTTGCATTTTGATGCTTTTTAGAGGCCTACCTCAAGTTAAAAAAAAAATTATTCTCACGCGATATTTTTTTTTCCTGTGTGTTAAAGAATTATTTTACTTGTGTGTGTGTATGCGCAGGAAGCGCAGTAATATCATGAAAAAAGGAAATGAAACATACTTAAGAATTTGCAAAACTGTGCTTGCTTGGTATGGTTGGCGGTAAGTGGTAGGTGGGTAGGTGATGGGAGCACTTTTTACTAAAAGGAATTGAGTTTGATAAGCTTTTTCTTGTAAGTTAAAGTCTGGGTTTTTTTTTGTGTTTTAATATTTAGATTATTTTAGGAAAAATATTTTTATTTATATTATTTATTTACTTTAAAAACCAAAAATAATTTCTTAATCCTTGGTCAATTCACGCTGATCTTATAGCCAGAAGATTTATTCTCGTCTCTTTCTCACTCCTTTTTGAAAATTTTCACAGCATTTATCAACACTTTAATTTCCAAAAATTTCCAAAATAAAATCACTGTACTTTATGTACTATGTGATTGGATTTCTTTAAATACAAATAAATTTCCTGTGATGATCATAGGAGCTATTATTGCCACTAAAAGCAACCATCATTGATCCCCAGCTGTTGTACTTTAGCACTCAGCAAATTGGATGATATTCAATGAGAGCATAGACTAAATTATTAGGTTTTGAGGTGAAGCAACAGATTCCAGGTATAATCAAGTCTCAATGAGTGACTTATACTTTGGACAATTTTCCTCCAAATCCTGAGTTTACATACTTCTTAGCATTGTCATGTAGAAAAAATAGTTACTCCGTGTAAAAACTGAGTGAAACTAATGCGTTTTGAATTGCCCAAAAAATATGTTATGAATTCAACCATCTTTTGGAAAGGTCCGGTTTCATGTAGCGCCTTCTACATTTAAATCTTATCAACAGGTCGAATGCCATTTTGTTGTCTACGAAATTTTGATAAAGAGGCGATAGAACTGCTGCGCATTGATCTACAAATTTTTTTTTTGTTTAATTAAAAATTCGTGGTAATGGTAATGATTGTTATTTAAAAAAAAAAAACACTTTTTCAACGGAATTTAAAAATCCGAAAACCTTTAGCTTAAAGTCATCTGCAACACTTTATACACATAATTCAAACATTTCACGTTTTCTGCAACGTTTTTTTTTTACCTACAAAAAAAAAAAAAACACCGAATAAGGGTAGGCAATTTCCTTCAGTGAATGAATTTTTCAAACCATATTCAGTGGATATTCTTAAAAACGGTGCAAAAAGGTGCAAAAAACGTAAAAAATAATTTCTGGAGAATAAGTTCATTGTCAGTTGATCCTTCTGCCCTGAACAGTGAAATTTCCCAATTTATTTAGAACACGAAAATGTGAATACGAAAGAATCTATCGTCTGTGCCGGTATCTGCTAACTAGTATCTCCTTTATTCACTTCATACCTACATACCTTTATCACCTTTCTTAGTTTCCTCTATTTACTATTCCTATTCTAGGATACTGTCCAATGTACATCTGTCCCTTTTATCAAACCCTTTCTGACTCTTGATAGATTCACTATGTATAAAGAAAAAAATGTTTGCCTTGTTTAACAAACCATTAACTCCGATTTCCTACTTTATTAAAAATAATTTATTTTATCTCTTTCCGTTTCTTCTTTCCTTTAATGTGTTCGAATAAAAAATTTGGCCCAGGTCCAGATAATAAGAGTCGAGGATATAGGATACATTCAGAGACGTAGGCACTCTTTATACTATAGGAATTCGTTTTATCTTAAAAGCTTCTATCAAACGGGAACTAAAAATTTCGTCCAGCGCCAAAGATAACTTCTTCACTTTATTTATTTCTACTGAGAATGGGTTAATGTCTTCTCTGTGTTGACTATACACATACACCAAACACTTGTCCACATACATTTACTCATGTGTTATATTGATAACATTAAAAATTGCCAAGCTGCCAAGTTTTTCGTCTTTGATATTCTTGAAAATTTTTTTCTTAAGATGTTAAATGATTTGCGTTGAAAGCAAGTGGGAGAGTATTAAGTAATTAAACAGCTTCCTGTTTTTAAAATAAAACAACAACAAACATTGACGGAATCCGGTTATTTAATTTTGTGGCAGTTTATCTTAAAAAATTTTACTATTGGTCTCCAATGCATTTAGTATATTGTGTGCTTTAAGATTTAATAATTTTTTTGACCTGGACAAGAATAGAACGAATAAGTACCAAAAGAAAAATCGCTTTATCCGCCTTGTCTTCTCTGATCATATGTAGCTTTGCATTGCATCTTTGAAGCTTGTTTAATCTGATGATCTGGCAGACATGAGGAGATCCTCAGAGGGAGCTTACAAAGAAACTAAAAATGAGGTTTACAGGAGAATCTTCACATTCTTTTAGAGGTACACTGCTGGATATTCAGTAGATGTATTTCCAGTGGCCTCCCATAAAAGAGCTGAGTGTCTAGAGCTTTCTATGTAGGGATCATCGAAGCGAAAGGCAGTAATTAAGATTGCGAGTAATTAAAAAAGATCGTTGCTAATTATGTAGCTCAGTTTCCAAAGGAAATCTGCTAGGTAAACGACAAGAAAAAGGCTATTACGTCTATATTTAGGCTACTCCTCGTTCGTGAGAAACTCAATGGGGTAACGCAAGATGGTCTCTAGTACCTTTGCAGAGGAATGGCTATCTCCCAAAACATCAAATCAGTAAGTGTGGAAGCGCCACGAAGGGGGGGGGGGATGGATGTCGTTCTAAAAACGCTGAAAGTCTGAATTACACCTACATTAATCTCACATGAGCACTTTACATGAACTAGAAACAACGACTTTCCCGACCATCTGCCTCCGAAATGCTCTCATTCCTATCGATTACCTATAAGACTTCCTCTAGTAATGGGGTTACATGATCAGCAACGATAGTTTTTAATTAAACCTATCTAGACACTCCCACCTCTCGTTAGAGGCCACAGGAAATACTTCCACTGAATACCCAACAGGTACCTCTAAAAGAAAGTAAAAATTCTCATGTAAACCTCATTCTCAGCTTCTTGGTAGGCTCCCGATGAATCTCTCCTCATGCCTACCACAGACATCAAATTCAACGAACTTATTTCTTGATTTCGATTTTCAACTCTCATTCACTGCTACCATGTCCGTGCCATCGTGTTGTTTTCGTTGAAATTTTACAGATATTCATCAGTCAGTTTTATAATCAGGCTTCTCCCTATAGGCTTTCTTTTCATTTTTACATAGGAGTGTTGGGATTCTAAGAACTAGAAAGTGTCTAGAGCGGAAGATCAGACTTGGAAACTAACCTGACTTTCGGCCTCTGTAGATGCTTAAAGAGCGCTAGTTCTTTATTCTATACGTTTACTTACACTTTCACTACGCTAGCTTCACTGCTGTACAAAAGTACCTGAAATAGTTCATCGATGCAAACGTGTATCATATTTCGGAATCGAGCCTTCTGGGTATCCTCTTAAGGTTCACTCCACACTTTGAAAGTAGCAAATACCCAGCAAACAATTTGCCGAACGTCTCCGCAACAGCAAAACTTGAGCGACAATAGAGCTGCACAATGCGAATTATGAGAGTAAGTGCGACAGAGCTAAAAATTATTTATTTTATAGAAGCGATATAAAAGCGAAACGAACGCGAATTCTGTTATCTTTTATTTATTTATTACGTGCATGTGCGCTGTTTTATGCCCGATCTCCTAAGAATCTTGCAATTTCAAGATTTTCGGTTATTTTTCCATTCTGAGTTTACATTTCAGCATGAACAGATCAGAAATTTGTCGTGTTTGTGTTTCTATTAGTGAATTGCAAAAGGTGAGCAATCAAAATTACATTTAATTAATTAATTAATTTAATTAACATTAAGGGTAAAACGAGAGGCTACATTTATAGGAGACTGGATTAGATAGGTAGGTACCTACAAGCATAGGTTAATAAATTATATTCATACGTAAATGGGACACGCTGATATCGCTAATGATTGAGAAATAATTGCAGTTGCGAATCACTAAAGTTATCGTTACCACAGCAGATTAATATTCACTTTGGATACATTTAACTAATCACATTTTGTCGATAAAGAAAGGCGAAGTGAATTCGAAGTGATACCACCAATGTGATACAATGTTCTGTCAACATTTGCTCCCGCTCGAGGTTTCGCTTTCATAGCTAATTTGAATACACTACCGAAATCTATGTTCCACTTTGTGATATCTTTGCGATTCACATTGGCTTCGCAATGTTTGCCGGGTAGTCGACTACATTTTGCTACGGAGGATACTCGAGCGTAGTTCATTTTTATGGCTTTTGAGAGTAATACAGTACGGCACTGACTACGCTACGCAGTAGTAAACGCGCGAGATATTTTTTGCGTTCTAATTATTTACTATTTTTACCGTTAAAATTATCATATTAGCTCTGGTAATCCTTTTTGTGGTTCTTACTTGTTCACCTAGCAAGTATTCTCAAAAAACTTTAAAGGCCGAAACACAGTACGAGCTTATACGACTTCGACTCAGCCGACGTTTGATAACTTCGGCGTAGTGAACTTATTGTTAGTTTAACACAGTGTGAGCGTTGTCAATTTTTATTTCCGGACTTCAATTATTTTTTCTGGATTTCTATTATCCCAGAATTTTAAGTTATAGTTATAAATTAACTCCACATTTCGCATCAACTAATCAAGGTTTCTTTAGAGTACACTTCCGAGTTCACTAAAGCGGTCCATACACGACGAACATATTGTCCAACTTGGTGCATCACATATGAAAGGTTTTTCCCCACACAGTCTCAAACATGCTGTTTAACATCTGGACAGAAACACATACATATCAGAAGCTGATAGTACTATTAAAATATATATATTTTTTTAATTAGAGTTCACTCAAGATTCAAGAATGACGAATGCGTGACAAACATCGCCCTATACGGTAGAATATGTTGGCAAAGATGTAGCTCCGCCTCTAAAAATCAAACTAATTTGATTTTCGTCCAACCGCTTGACACACTATTTGCCGTGTATGGGCCGCTTAATATAAATTTTTTTGAATAACTTTTTCTACTAGTGGATATGGTGCCTTTGCATAATAATTTTGATTTAGTATGAATCTTGTTTTTATCGAATAGCTGTGTTTATGGTCTTGAGAGCTTTGTAGAGAGATGATATGGATATGATGTTTCTTTTTGTAGAATTTATATTGGACACGTGGGGTGGTAAGTGATGTAAGGCTTGAATGCTCTAATTCTTTATAGTCCTGAGCAAAAGATGTCAATTCTGATGGGTGGTACCCTTAACCTACTTAAAAATTTCCTTCTTTTTACTCAGTAAAAGTTGACATGCCTTAGCAAAAATAAATTTTAATATACTTCTTCTGTATTTAGAGATATACTACCACATACATCTTGCTAGGTGCTCTGTAATTGAATATATTGCAGAAAATATGTTTTTTAAATTACTCTTATCCTTCAAAATAGTGTGTTTCGTTTTAGAGAATCTTGTTTGTCTCCACAAATATCCTGAAATATTTTCTCATTCCTTAGCTTTGCTCTCGACGTTCTCTTATGATTTGTTTTTTTTAGTTTTTCTTTTTTAATTTCAATTTTATTCAAGGGAAAAAATTATTCACTCAGAGAGACGTGTATATACATATATAGCATGGTAAAAATTTCAATTATTATTTTAAGCCGATTTTTCTGAATCAATTACGGTTGCCTGGTCGATAGGGGTCTATAAAAAACTCAATTTCATCTCAATTTTGTAATACATAATATGACCTACCTATCCTTGAATTTAAGCTGAAAAATAAAATTTCTATTAAATTGCATCCCAGTATAATATTCTAATGTTCACTACACCGACTACTCGTACATACATATGTATATACTATCGTATAAGTCAGGATATAAGGGGGTTATCCTGACTTCCACTAACCTCACGTTACAAAAGTCCGTTCGTTTTCTTATCCATAATCTAATTGAAGACCGTATTGAAATAGCATCGGGATTTTGGATATGTGGTGTGGGGGGATAGATAGAAAAAGAAATTGTAAACCTCATGTAATCCCTACTTACTTGGTTCCCACTATTCATTTCTATCCTCCAGTATATTCTACCTAACCTACTTTTTCTTAGGATTCTACGGCTTTCGTATCTCATGTACTTTTGTATATTTCTTTATACCTATATGTATAACGAGATAGGGAACTTTTCTCAATTTTCTGAATACATATACTTTCCTCTGTTTTGCAGGCCCTCTATACATATATGTACTTAGGAGGAGATGTTGGAATTCCTTATATCTGAATTATGTCCACAAATCCGACTTCTATCACCTCACAAATGTATCCTTGCTGTAGTTGGGTGGTTACATTGTCTTTCAAAATTTTTTTGTTTTTGGTCTCTTGGAATCCTTACATACTGCACATAGTAGCTAGTGGCTCTGAATTGTATCGAATTTCTTGTGCATACACCAAACAAATTTCCAATTTTATCTCTTTACTGTGAAGTTTATTTCTCTTTTTATTCATTTCAGAAAAAACTATCAAGATACAGCGTGGTCAAACTGCGGTCTTATCGTGTCCGATTGATGTGAAAACATGCGGTGAACTACATTCGCTCAACTGGTTCAAAAGAGATACACGAATTGCAGTTCGCCTTGGTAATGGTACAAATATAGCTGCAGAATATAGAGACAGGTAAGTTGAAATTGTGTTATTTTTTTTTTTTTTCGTTTAATCTTAAAACACTTTTAAGATGTACAAACATTCAAAGATTCAATTTGTGTAAATATCGATTTGGAATTCATCAGAATGGTTTTGTACAGATTGAAAATTATAATAAATATTAAGAGAAATTTTGAATGGATTAATGAATTGGGATTGCTATAAATGGAAAAAAAAATTAGTGAATTTATTATCTTAGGATCCAAACATATTTTTCGAAATTCCTGTTTGCCCTTCGCTTGTGTCGTCATTACCGAAAATATCAATCAATCAATCAATCAATAAAATTAATACTCATCAAGTCTGTATAATCTTATCGTGAATTTACAGGGACTGTACGAATTTAATCAATTAATCAGGATTAAAATACGATTCAAATATTCCAAAAGAGGGATAAGTAAAAAATAAATCAAAATTTCTTATTATGCGATGGTAACAAATACGAAAAACCAAAAATTTGCATATGAAATACGAACATGATTGATAATTAAAAATGTGTTTTCAATAGATTAAGCTAACATCACCAATGAGTTATTCAGGGTGACGTATTCGAATTAATCTGACAATTAAGTTTCCAGGAAGCAATAAAAAATTTGAGAACTTACAGTTGAAATATCGTCGAATCTGTGCAATGCTAATATGAATGAATCAATAAAGCGTCGTTGTTACGGTTGCGGAAATTAAGTTAAACTTGTAAAAGGCTTAAGTTCCGTTGATAAAATTGGTTTAAATTAATACTCTTACTACCATCATTCTGATATGTGTCGATAATATATCTGGACAAGACCACTAACATCACAAACCCCTTTTTAATTTATTTTTCCCGGACTGGAATCGAACTCACACTTATTTGAATCGGTCAAAGATGGAGAATAGAAGAATTTAAGTTACTTTTATTTTTTACGATTCTAAATCAAATCGTAAATACAAGAGAAAAAAACAGCCACCTCGTCCGGGATTTCAAAATGGAACCTATCGTCTTCCGGGCGACTGCTCTTACCACTGAGCTAACCAGGCAATGATTTAGAATCATTAAAAATTAAAGTTCTTAAAATTCTTCTATTTTCAACTTTTTTATTTCCAAATTTTGTATTTTGATAGTTCCACTAGAACCTAAGAAGATGTTAAAATTCGAGTTGTGATCTATGAGGGTTAAGTTTTGACTTATAAATCATCCAATGATTGACGTTCATTAAATTTCCATTGAAAGACGCATAAGGACTCCATAAGGTAAGACCCAGCAGAAGATTTATGTATACATAGTGAAAAAGGCAGGCCTAAAAATCGATCCTTGAGGAACACCACTGGTATATAAAACATCGGGTTATTGTAGTGAAGATATTCCGATTTCTTTTCATTATAGGTAACGACTAGAAAATACCATACCACTCCTGACTATTATCTTTTGAATAATTATTAATATACTCTCAGTATAAGGCTTTACAGCACAAATATCAAAATTTCTGTGTTTTCCTTCTTCAGATGATTATGATTATCAAAATAATCCCTCCAGTATAAGTAGTAAAAAATAATTAAAAATTGTCTATCAAGTTGTAAAGCATTCCTCAGTCATCTTGAAAAGATCTGAGAATGACCAGACTATAGCTTAGAAGAATAATTATATCAGAATCCGTGGGTAAAAACTGGGTACATTAAGATTTGATAGAAGACTTTGTCATGGTAGGCAGAACGAAAAATAAGCCTAGCATTGACGAATTGAGAAACTAAAAATATAAAGTGGGTGATGAATGACTAGTTGAACTAGATGCTGAACTGCCAGCTGAATAAGGGCAAAAGATTAGTTACTGGTACTTTCATTGTCAACTAAATTTATTCCGAAATCGCCATATATGGCTACACTTCTATAATAAGTATGGCGTTATTTTTTTTTCTATTTTATTTCATTAAATCTTGTCCAGGGTAGCTCCTAAATTACAATGTTCTGTATTTCTTTTTGCCTTCAACCCATTAATTGACATGAATATCATTATGCCTCTACCTTGCTCCATACTAGGCATCCGCATTCAGAGTCTCCATGTCCAGTCCAGTTACTTGTAGGAAGATACTTAAAGGTTTTAGTAATAATTTGTTGTTTTGTGATTTTCCAAAATCAGATTACTTAGGGCAACTCCAGTTGAAATGTGTCTTTAAAAAATTCAAGAGTCAATCATCCTAAAAGTAAATATGAGGGCTTAAATTGCAAAAAAAAATTTTCAAATCATAAGATAAAAAGTTTCTCCCTCATTACGATCAAATTCAGTGGATTGTAAGAAGTCTACCTTTTAAGGATTGATATAGAACTTGTCTGAAAGATTTTCAACTTTTTCTAAAATATTATAATAAGCTCAATTATGAAATACCATCCTTTCAGCTTTTTATGTTTTCATTCAACTCATTTTTTTCATTTTTTTTTCTCACTAGGGTACAACTCCTTTATTTTGAAAATTTCCCAAAATTTGATGATGTTGATAGTCATAGGTATGTACATATCTACATATACACTTTGATCACGCTTCAGCCGCTTTCAAAGTCTTAATTAAACTATCTATCTTATAACAGAATATGCTTTAAAAAGCTTTCTCCAAATATTGCATTTCTTTTCTTTAAAGCTGAGCAGTTTTATAATAATTTTTACTATTTTTCAACCATTTCTCTTCAAACTGTTGCAATAATTTGCTTGAGCTGCCATATATAAATTTTCAATTTTTCGTAATAATTTATATGGGAAATTGGTTGCTTACAGTTAATACCTATATATGTATAGTGAAAGCGGCTACCATATCTGACCTGACTTTCAAAATATAACATTTAGTACTAGAATGAGGACATAACAATTTTGTGTACTTCATAGCTTGGAAAATATCTTCCAACAGCTATGGTTTCGACAAATAACAACTTTATTTAAAAAAAACCTAAAGAACCATGCTCAAAATTTTGGGAAGACAATTTTTGTGTTGGAAAAGTAGTTTGAAAATTTGGACAATTTATATCTAACGATAGCCAGTTGTTTTAAAACAACACATTTATTTTGCTTATAATTTATGTAGGTCCACAGTAAATACATAATGTGTACAACTAGGACAACGCTTCGACCGACAGAAATTAATCGTATAATTTTATTCCTGTTGTCGTTAACGTCACTTTCTCCTCCCCTATCTAAGTTCACTGTAGTATAGACAGCAGGCAGTTCAAGCCTGCATTGCTGTCCTGATGAGATCACCCTGCGCTGCTGATCGAAACACTAATGTCGAATTCTTTTCAACGAGTTCTACACCGGTGGAGTGCAGCTTTACATGTTTACACGTAAAGCTACACTGCACCGGTGTAGAACTCGTTGAAGAGAATTCGACAATAGTAGGTACCTATGCTCTCAAAATGTCTTCATGAAATTTTTATTTTCGGCTACAAAGCCAGTAACTGACAAAGTACCTCGATACTTATTTTAGAAATTCACGCAAAAGTCAGAAAACAGCCTGTAGACTATTATATTATACGGGTCTCGAAATACTCCAACCCCCCCGCCCCCCTCCAAAAGTAAATTTTCTGGTTTAACAAAATCGAATTGATTTTAAATGGCGATGTTTTCACAATTTTTCTTGTTCAATGAATATTTTTCTGAAATAATTTCTTAAACGTGGATAATGAAATTGTTGGAGTTTGAATTTATTCCCATTCTAAATGAACTCTACCATTGGCCGTTGCCTTCCAATGATGGGAAAATGATTTGAAAGAAGGAAATAAAGAAATTATTTAAGAGCGAAATGGACGAAAATTGGTAGAAAATGACACTAGAGACAAAGAAATATACATAGAAATGATTATTGAAAATGACAAAAATTAGCAAAAATTTAAATGAAATATTAAAGTGAAATTTTGTTGATATTAAAATTTTTACTATAAGCTTGCCCACAATATATAGTACTTTACTAGATACTGCATTCCATATTTTCTTGGCAGTCTCAAAACGAGATATTGGCCCCATTATAACTATGTTTTCCATAACTTCAGTTCTATGCAGAAGTTATGTATACACAAGGTTTCAACAATGAATACTATGAAGATATTCCAAGCTTTTCCTAATTTTCTAAATCCGACTTTTAAATGACCGAAAGCATTTTTTAACTTCGCAACATTTTGAAAAATGAATTTTCCCGACTGTTTTTTCTTCAGAGAATTGAACATTGGTGATTACATATTACTTAGTTTTATTAATTTTTTTTTTAAAGGGGAATTTTCGAAAGTATGAAGACCGTTGTGTCGCTAAGTTGCACCAATTTTTATAGTATATCTTTTATGTATATTTTAATTATTTTAATGTTAATTTTCCTCACAGTAATTCTTCAAACGGCACCAAATTTGCTATTTCCCAAAGTATTTAATTAAATTTTACAAACTGGACAATTACAAAAACTCTGACAGCTGTCAAATCATATTACGAGCAAATTTTGATTGCCATATTTCACCCAAAAGAATGAGAATTTGAATAATTACGTAATTGACTTCGGTATGGGTACACACGTACATACTTTTTAGCGGACTCTTTTTTTACTGCAAATTTATAAAGTATTTCACCAAAATCTGTTGAAAATCATCTAGAAAATTCTTATAGCTCCACCGTCCACAAACAATTTTTTTTTTTCCACAAAATTGACTATCTACTACTATCACATCCTACAGTATGTACATAAGTACCACATTTTTCCAAGACCTATCTCCGTATAATGTAAGACACTTTCGTAAATTAAAACAAATTCTCTTAACATTTTTATTCATTTGATTGTCAATTAGTGGACCTTTCTCGAAAACATGAAAAGCCGAAAAGAACAGGAAAAAAATAATAAGATGAAATTAATCTGCAGGATAAGTCGTAGTTATGTACATACATATGTATGTAGTACATACACATAAGGTCAAAGTGGAACATTGTAATTATTCAGTTTACATGAATTTCAAATGGAGCTCTGCAGTCCTTGAGATAACTTTTGAATAATCACCTGTTTTGACTTGGTGATGACCTTTCTGTTTACTTGCTAAATATATACATAAGGAATTTCTTGATGACTGCGCTAAATTATAGTTAATTAATTAAGTAAATGAGAGAAGATTAAGTATTTTAGGAAGGTAATTTTAGTAATCTTATTATTTTAAGCATGATAATGTGTGTTTGAAGGACAGAGGAAGGAGACTGTTTTCATTAAAATATTAATCAGACATAATTTTTGGGACTGAAGAATTTTAAAAAGGATATTAAATAAAGAAAAATATTTACCTGATTTAAAGTATAGTTAGTTAATTGCAGAATATTTTGGAGGGTTTACTTTTGGTAATAATTTATGTGTATGTAGATTTTATAATAAGCTTGAACGTAGAAAGTACACCCCGTACCAGAGAAAAGTATGCACGCACCAGTCAGTTTGTCTTTATTTTTTTTTTTTTTTTTTTTTTAGTTTTGAACAACATTCTAAGCTAGAACAGCTCAACAGGTTCGTAAGATATTCGAAAATAAAAGTTTATCAAGATTGAGCCTGCGAACTGTGTGTAGGAGATTAAAGAAATTTACAAAATTCACTTTAATTAAAATCAAAAATTTTTTCCAAAAAAGGACATGCGTTCTTTTTTGTAGTACGAGGTGTAAATTTGTCGCCATAACTATTGAAATGTCAAGCAATAATATGAATGATGCTCACTCACTTTCCAGTGTATTGATTTTCGGTTTTTGGCTTTCGCCTTTGCCTTAAAAATATTTATTTAGATTTTGTGTTTAAACAAAACTTAAACAATATTATTGTAAGTATATTTTGTAAAAGTTTAAATTTGAATGTGTATGAGTCGGACTAAATTACTAACTATATTAAAGAAAAATCCTAGGGTCTAAATAGGTAACAAATCCAGAAAAAAAAACCAAACATCCCGAAGCGAAATCTAGAACATGAAAATTAAAAACCAAAAAACAGGCCAAGTGCGAGTCGGACTCACGCACGAAGTGTTCCGTACCATCGTACAGAATTTAACACTATGTACTTTTTATTTGTTTTTTCAAATAAGAGAAGCGTCATTTAAAAAATAACGCTGTCATTTGAAAAAAAAAAAAATAATAATGCTGTCAGTTGAAAAAATGCCTACTTATGATAATAATAATGAATGAGAATAAAATGAAGAAAAAATCACGTTTCTTGTATGGGGCCCCCTTTAATTTTTAATGTAATTTTATTTTTATTTGGTTGTTATAGCAGCAGTAGAAATACACACTCTGTGAAAATTTCAATTGTCTACCTATTACGGTTCATGGGATACAGCGCGCTGACAGACAGACAGGCAGACATCGGAGCCATAGTACCTAATAGGGTTCCCATTTTTACCCTTTGGGTACGGAACCCTAAAAAGGAAAAATTCAGGAAAACTAAAATTCAAAAACAACCTCGAAAAGCAGAGGAATTTTGAGGGTTTTTTATCTTATTCATAATTTTTGTATATTCCTTCGAATCGAGGAGTATCTAAGGCGGAACATGTTAGAGTTATGTAAAAGGGCTAAAAGAAACACAAAACACTTGTTTAGAAAATATTTTGTATGACTCTATTTCTTGTCACTCTCAAGAAAGCGATCCAGAATCTTTGGCTCACACCTTCTAGACGAGCTGCACAAAGCCGGCAAGGAGGGCTGGGTGCCAATATTTAGCTCTGTAAGAACATCCAGTTGGGACCTATGAGCGATTGCTCATTCGTCCAGAGGGTGAGCAATGGACCTTGTTTTGGCTTATGTTCGGCGGAGCCCTTGGCGTCCCAAACTCTTTTCAAACTAGCTAACTAACTAAATCCGATTTTGGCAACTATATGGCACTGTCGCCATAAATTTAATATATAATTATATTTTATTGTTTGTTAATTTTGAAATTTTATGAAAACTTGACATTAGGCATTTTAGGAACTTTTGGCAAAAAAGTTCACCGGGATTTCCCAAACATTTTCCATTATACAACTTTTAACGCTTTGGCGTTTGCTTACTGACATTTTATATAAGTTTTACGGATTAGCCGCGTATTAAATTAATTAGTTTTTGAGTACTAAATCAAATACTCATCCCGAACGTTTCGTTTCAAGTTGCATTGAGCGTGGGTAACTGCGTACAGTTGTTACATACGATTTAAGCTACGCGGATTGTAATAGTGCACCTGCTGTTATTGTGGTTGTTGAATTTGTTGTTGCTGTTGTGCAGAGTTTTGCGAACAAACTTGACTCACTACGTCATTTCTTAAAGAAAATTTATTTCTGATCAACCGCGGAGATGTGTTAAGGATAGGATCCCATGTTCGAGAAAACTGGAAACTGTTGTCGTGATTGAAATTAATCCGATGTTTTATTTCAATTATCTTACGAACGAAACTACACTTCTAATAAGGCTCGCCAGCCAAGAGTTCTAAATGAATCTAATGATGTTTTGTTGGATGGTCAAGAATATGCTCGCAAATTGCTGATTTTTCTAGCTGATTCTTGCTTACTGCATTTATGTGCTCTTTCAGGCGGGTAGGAATAATTCTTTGGGTTTACCCAATATAAGATGACAGCAGCTACAAGGAATGACGTATAGGCCTGGTGTTTGGAGTAGAAAATGATCTTTTGGCGATTGTTAGATGGTTTCTTGGGTAGTATAAAGAAGGATTTTACATCGTATCGCATCCAATTATTTCCTACTGTATACGTAACGCCTCTAAGATAGGACAGTAAGACTCTCTTCTGGTTGAACTGCTCCTAGTTTCTGTCCTTTTGCATTGACAAATGAGGCTTCAAAATCCATTGTTTTCTTGTGTAGCCATTGAATTTCGTCCACATAATTGAGTTTTGCTGCAAAGTGTTTATCATCACAGATTCTGTGGGTACGGTAAACTATTATGGAAATAACGGATATTAAATTAGCCGGGTGGTGGTTTGAGGTTGCGTGTAAGTAACGATTAGTGTACATCATTTTCCGATGAACTGTGTGTCCTAACGTAGCAAAAATGTAAAATTGGAGGTTAAAAAGAGTGAAAATGAGTCCAACAAACAAATATTATGCAATTGAAAAAGAATTTATTATATTAAAGTAATAAGTTTAATTATTATTCATTTGAATTTTTCATTCATTACAAAATCATATTCATGATTTGCAGGGGAAAGAACGTTCTTCTAGAGCGAAAACTGTACTCTCATTTCACAGCGAATTGGGCAGAGTTTGTTGAAAGACTCAACATTTATTTTTTTTTCTAAAAGTAAACATTTTAGCCTATAAATTGGCTTTAGAATTATCGTTACCAGAAGCGTTGTTTATTTTATATAAATTCTTAAACATGAAACGTGTTTGTTTTTCCATAGTGTGGAATGCTAAAAGCTTTCAAACGACCCGTTTCTCATATATATGCAAGTAAAGAAAAGTCTTAGCGCCACGGCTCGTAGTAAAGAAGGCAATGGATAGTTGAATAATTGAAATCGCTGAAATTAGTAGAATTGGTTAATACCAGAAAATATTTCAAACTGGAGACAAATTTTCACCGTTATTTTTTATGTACGCAAATTCATGGGTTTTATTTTCAACAACTAACAGTTTTTTTTTAAACTTTTCATTTTTTTAAAAATTGTCTTCATTTTCTTTTAAATTCTTTAGTTAGTATTTGATTAAAAAAAAAAAGTTAAAGAAAATGAGAATTTCTTACTGTGCTAACCTTAAGATCGATGATAATTTTATGTCGAAAATAATATACAAAACACACGAATTGGATTTTTCGAACTTTTTTTTAGTGGTTATTGCATTCACAACAATTGCTGTGGACTATCCCTAAACTCAGATAAAATTAAACTTTTGAAAATCGCTTAATACCAGCGCTTAGTAAAACTTCACAGATTTACAGTGACAGCTTCTATAGCTCTTCTATTGCATAATTTTCTAGAACTACTCTTCAAATTAGTTGTTTCAGCTTAATATTATTAAATAATGTTCCCATATAGAAATATTTTTATACTTAAATGAAACTTTTTCATTTCAAATGTTTTCAGAGTATCAATAAAATCAGATGATGGACCAACAACAAGTTTAATAATAAATTCCATTAAAGTATCCGATGAAGGCATCTATACCTGTGATCCAACATTTTTTATACCGCAAGAAACATGTGAATCATCCGGAGGGTATCGGATAGAACTGATCGTAACCGGTAAGCTATTATTCTCTAATGCTAATACTAATGTGTTTTGATCAAGCATTTACCTGTAAATTCTTTATCTATAATAAAATCCATATCTCATGCAAAGATAATGATTGCATAAATTGTGAGCCAACAAAAGCACCCGGTAATGAATGTTCCCTTCGCTAAATTCACAACTCGCTGTAAAGAACAATGTTCAAACTAATCGTGGTTTACAATTTTCTCTGTGAAATTTCAGTTCCTCCAGCTGAGGTTATAATGCTCGATGAGAAAGGTGATAAAATTAGCAATGGTTCGATAATTGGCCCCATACAGGAAGGTCATAGAATTGTTACGACATGTGTTGTAAAAAGGACACGACCCCCACCGGATATTGCTTGGTATCGGAATCATGATCGTATTACAAGTCGTAAGTATTTTACATATTATATAAAGTTTAACAGTGTATATGTGTTGATTTGTTTCAATTTTAATTTTTTTTTTCATTTTACATTTTTTTTGTATCTCAAATTGTAATTACATAATTTATGGGTAAAGTAGTATTATTGACAGAAATAAAGGCTGAATAATGGCTTTATTGGCGAGAGGAAAACAATTAATTGCCACCAATTTGCGGATTACCATAATTTTTTTTCCCACCACATTGTTCATTAATTGGTGGGATAAATTGGAGCCTACAAAATTTTACATTGACTTTTATATTTTTATGTTGTTGCTATGCTTTGGTTATCTCTAGGACTTTTGAATTACTTGTTTAATCGGATTCATGAATGACGAATAAAGAATGACTTTTGGATCTCTCTTTTTCTTCTCAGACATGGATGTTAACATTGTTAAGATGTATTTGACTCCTATGAATATCTAATATTGTCTTGTATAACATAAGACGTTTTACCATAATTTTAAACTATCTCTCATTTTTAGTGGACCATGAAACGTAGAACAATATTAATGCATAAGGTATGGTATGGTCTTCAGTAGATCCAATCGATCTAGAAAAATACAGTTGGACATCATTGGTATACAAAGTTAGTTTTTTGTATTTAATACAGAGAAGAAAATAGTTTACAAAAATTTTGAGAACAATAAAGTCCCTAAAATAGAATGCCTGTTGAATACTATGCTGGTATGGTACCAATTTAAAGAGACAGCAATGATTTCGTGGCACAGAGTTGCAAATTTTAAATAGTTTCTTATACATAGCAGATGAATTTGCCATACTATTTTTTTTTTTATTTTAAAAGCAGGGGGACAGAAGACTCAATCCCAAGCATAGAGGCCATAGCGGCCTATTGTGCTGTTCTGCTAGAAAACCATTCAGCAAAATCTTCCTGTCCTCTTAATGAAGCGCATCAAGTCTTGGTGAGGCAGTTTGTTTTTTCAACTCATCCACAGATAGAAGAGCAGACCCCAGAGTATCCAGCCTGCACCTTGCGAAGGCCGGACACGCAAACAAAAAGTGTTCCGTTGCCTCGTGCTCTCCCTCCAGGCAGGACTGACACTCAGGGCTGTCAACAACTCCCATCCTTGTTAGATGTACGTAAAGTGAGCTGTGGCCGGTGATGATGCCAACCACAGTTCTACATTGTTTCCCTCCGAGCCCCATGAGAAAATCAGACATATTCCCATTGGGCCCATCAAGAAACAGTTTTATACACCTGCAAGTACTCAGGTTCGTCCATCTCTGCTAATGCTTTCTATGAACATCCGCTTTGATGAGAGACCCGATACTCGAGGTGGCAACTCGTACGGCGGGTTCCGGTCCGAGGAACGGAGAATCAGAGCCAGCCCCACACAAATTGTTGTTATTTTCCGATAAGATTAGGGAATATTCCCTAAAATGTACGGAATATTCCCTAAAATGTAGGGACTATTCCCTATATTTCAATGGAAATGTAGGAAATATTCCCTACATTTTAGGGAATATATTCTAAAATGTAGCTTTTTTTTCCCTCAATTTGAAGGAGTATTCCCTACATTTTATGGAATAGTCTAATATTTTTTACAGAGTAGCTAGAAGGTCATCCCTTTCATTCCCCATGTAACCAGGAACCCACAGAAGGGACACCTTGTTGTGGATACACAACTTATCCACAGACGACCTGCAATCCCCCAGTAACTTAGATGTTATCCGAGGGCCACTCAGACCCAACAAAGCTGCCTGACTTTCCGAAAGGATAGCAATGTCCTTCCTTCTAATTTGCATATCAAGGGCTAACTTCGCTGCCACCGATATGGTGAAGACTTCAGTCTGGAAGACAGTGGTATGTTTTCCAAGTGAGTACTCCATCCCAATATCAAGCTCAGGAAAGTAGACATCCGCCCCAGCTCACTCATTAGTGAGAGAGCCGTCGGTGAAAATTTTAAGAGCGTACCAGGGAAAGCTCCATAAGGCACTTCCCTCAGTCCACGATTCCCTTCCAGGAAAGCTCATAGAAAAGCGACGCGCAAACCGAAGCTCAGGTACCATCGCATCACGTGGCATACTGGTCAGAGAGTTTTCCAAACCTAGTCCGTACGCCAGAAAGCAATGAGAAGAGCTAGTCCAGCCATCCTCCTAACAGCCCCATAAGCGCTACCTGCACACAGCCCTTTTGGCATCTGCCTGAATGACTAGATCCGGAGGTGGCAGATTAAGTACGACCTCAAGAATAGCAGTAGCCGTAGATCGCATGGAGCCCGTAATACCCAAGTGGGCAAGCCTTTGGAGGCCCGCCAACTTCCGGATCGAAGTTCCCACAAGCGTCTTCGGCTACCAGCATGGGTATCCAATGCACGACCTTTGGAAGAACAAAGTACCCAAGCTTATGTCTTCTGGAGAGGAGCACCAAGCTGGTCTTTGTTGGGTTCACTGTAATGTCATGACAGGTGCACCAATCCTCAAAAATATTGAGGCCACGTTGCATGAAGGCATAGGCAGCAGTCATGCTACCTGCAAATGAGCAGAGGGATGTCATCTGCATATACACTTCACATGAGAACGCCAAGGAGGAGCGCAAGTAAAGGAACGACCTCGTTCTTCTACTCATTGCCCCACGAGGATTTAAAAAATTGCCTGCGCATGCATGAACTGTAACTCTGTAGCAATTTTTTCCACTCTAAATGCTTAAAACATGGTTTTAGAGCGCTTACTTCTACTTTAATTTCAACGAATGATTAGAAAAAAGTTCTGCCACGCTCTACGGCTATTAAAACACTTTATACATACATACTCTTATTTCCAACAAGTTATAACCAATAACGTTAACAATATGTTCAAAAGACTGGACTTATTTACTTTTGGTATATTCTAACGTCTGTCTTGAATACATAAAGTGAATAAAAGAAGTATGTAGGCTCAACTTGTATTCGGTTAAACTATACGTAAGAAACCGTGAGCACTTTCTTTTAATATCAAAAATTTATCCAATGTTAATCTGCCATACTCGAATTAAAAATAATAATATTTTACTCATGCCAGCCAATGATAACATTTGACGTAGCTTAAAATGTGTTGGGAGAGATTTAGGATCCTTGCCATAAGCTGAATTGGAATATTAAAAAAAAAAGCAAGCAGCGTTTCCGATTTTGATTAACTTTGTTATATATGCATACATATAATTTATTTCTGATATCATTAATACATGCTTACAGAGTAGATATATGGTGGTATATATTAAAGAGTTTAGAGTGTCAGCATTTTCTCTTTAGATTGGCTTATACTTAACTGTATTCGTAAACATACGTCTTTGGGGAATTTTTTTTACAAAAACCCCGTGATGAAGTTTGCTAATTCTAACTTAATCTATCTTAAAACTTTCTGGAGTAATAACATTGGGAGTAGAAACTTGACGCCAGTTTACAAGCCTTCACTTCGACCAATTCAGCGTCCATTAGTTGGTGCAGTCGATTGGTAGAGAAAAACCATGGAAAGTTAAGTATCAATTCCAGTAACCTGTTATTCTTTTTATGAGTTCGAATATCAAGAGTTTATTGTCAAGCATATTAGTTTCTACTTATAAATGGATACAAAAGCTGTGTAATGATTTTTATTTTATGGATCATTTGGGAAACAAGAGGATTATATATTTTGTCTAGTGTAATACCCAAGTAGTTAACTTTATCGGATCAGGGGATATCCTATCCGTGAAGAGTAAGATTTGCGGTAGGTAAATGGCATAATTTTCTTCTATGACTGAAAACATTGCTTGGGTTTTGCAGCAGTTCAATTTAATTTTCCATTTATGGAAATACTAACATAGGATGTTCAGGCTAGCTTATATCGTTGATATGATATCTGCGGAGTTTACAAACGAGGTGAAAATGGATGTATTATTAGCAAAGATAGAAGCATTGCGGTTGTTTAACGCAGGAAAGTCTGCTGTAAATATGCTATACAGGATGGGCCCGAGAACAGAGCCTTGCGGAACCCCTGATTTGACCTTGTTACGTTACCCTTTCTCTAGACGTAACTCATGGCCGTTCAGGCCGATTTCGTAACTCAGTGAAGATTGGTTTGGGTTTCTTAGTGTTGTCGCACAAAAGTTTTAATTTTCATTATATCCATATTTGAACACTGGCAAAAACTTTGAGAGTTGAATTTCGAAAATTCATGAAATCGGGCGGAACCTTGTTAGATTTGTCATACACAATTTTTCCAGATTCGGACATTTTTCACTTACTATTGGGAGTACAAATAAGTTTCCGCCGTGTTTTATCATAAATTGGGCATTTATTGTGAAAGGACGGTACATTATATTTTATTCAAAGTATTGCCCAGCGTTAGCCACTACTTTTTCTCATCTTTCTGGCGGCATATGAATACCGTGTCGGAAGAATGCTTCATCTTTTGAGGCTATCCACGAACCGACCCAATTTTTAGTATCTTCATATGATGTCAGGCAGGCCATGTGCCATCTACCGGATCAAGTAGTAATTGGAGAGCGCAATGTCTGGTGAGTACGGCGGGTGGGGTAGGACTTCCCAATTGAGTGTTTCCATGCATGTAGCTTTTGACCTGTGCCGCAGCATGTGGACGAGCACTATTATTGATGAGAATATTTTTGTCGTGTCTGGAGTAGTAGTGGGCGCATTTTTCCTCGAGAGCTCGGCTCAATCTCGTTCGGTATAGTGCCCCAGTAATGGTTTCGTTTGGTTTGGTTCCCATGATTTCCACTTCTTTGGATTATCATAGTAGATCCATTTTTCATCACCAGTGACTATACGATGAAAAAACCCTTTTGTTTATGTCTGGAAAGCAGAATTATACATGTGTGAAATCGGCGTACAACTTTTCTCGGCTTCAGTTCATATGGTACCCGATTCCCTTGCTTTTGAATCATTCCCAACGATTTTAAACGATGTGAAATTGCTAATTGAGTCGCTCCTAATAAAAGTTCAACTTTTTGCGTTTGGCAGGAATTTTTCTCCAATAATGCTTCCAATTGCGCGTCTACGTACACTTTTGGCCTTCCGCTACGTTCTTTGTCTTCGAAGTCAGTCAAACTTACCATTCTTAAACTTTTGAAATTACTCATAACTTTTCTCACTTAAAGCAGCCTCACCATTCTACAAGCTATCGAGGCGCCTCAGTTGCAGATTTCTCAAAATTAAAAATGTGAATCAAAAATTCTCGCAAATGATGCCTATTCGGTTCAACCATAAGATACTGGTGGGCCATCTGTTGTTAAACGTCGGAAACTTATTTGTACTCCCAATATTATCTGTAGGAAAGATGAAGACTACAATTTGAATAATATGCTCTTGGTATTGACACAAATACTGCAGATGGCACCAGAAACCAAATACATATCCATTTCAGTTCATATTTCCAATTGAAAAATCTTTTAGTTATCCCTACCTTCCCAAAGAAGGTTCCCTTTCATACTGCCTGCTATTTTTTCAAAGATGCGGTGCCAACAATGATGTATATCCACTCAATACCTATATAAACATCCTCCAACAATCTGCATTCCAAAAAAGGTCAAGTTCTTTTAAATCTACTTATTTTTCTCCTATTCCCTCAATTACCTCCTTTTACCTATCGGAGAAAAACAAAAAAATAAAAATAAAAAAAGCCTTTTCCCTTTATCACTCCTTAGTCAGTTGAAAGAGAGTTCATTAAATTAAAAACTGTAGATGAGCAGATAAAAAAAATGAAGAGTTAAAGCACCACCACTTAAAGTGTATCACAAAAATGCCAGTTATAACTAAGATTAATTCTATCACATAGTTCCATCTTTCAATTTTTTACAAAGGAACTAAAGAACTAACCACTAAGCTAGCTCAGCATCCTCCTCCGGGTAGATAGATAATTTTGCTCGTCAACAAAAACAGGAGAACTAAAGAGTTTGGATGGATCCCTATGAATGCGCTCAAAGAGACTTTTTCCCCATTTATATTTCTGTTGATGAAAAAAAAAATGCTCAAAATTAGGGTAATAAAGGGATGAATACAAAATTCCTCTTTTAATTTTTTTTTTTCATCTTTTATTCTTTCGTCCTTCCTCCTTTTGGCTTTCACTCTTGCTGGTTGTCCTTTTGATTATTTCTAGTACTCTCGTCGACCAACGACGACGGTAGAATGCCCTTTATCCTCTGTTGGGAATGCTTTCATTAAGTGCCCTTTGAAGATAGTAGGCTTCATTCACATTGGAATTCAGAAGTGTTGGGGGATGGTGAAATGATTTTTTTATTATTCAGGAATTTTTTCTTCTTCTTTTTCTCTAAATAACGAGGTGATCACGATTGCCACCTGTTTTATCACGACTATTCTTCTTTCCTTTATACAAAACCAGAACCATCACTCCAACTTGTTGTGGAATTTTTTTTTGCGCCTCTCCCTCCCTCCATAGTGTATCTACATTCAATTTCAGATCCGTATTCATTTTTACAGTCCAACAATCATCATCAATTGTAATCTCCCTCTCTAACCCCCTTGAATGGAAAATTGGAGTATGCAAGACTTTTATCCTTTTTTTTTCTTTCATTTTTATGATAACGTGGACCCTTTTGTAGTATCTATCGTTGTCATGACCGAAATCAATCCACTCTGAGACTCTGTCTTTCACTTTTCAGATTCGCCAACGTTGCAGGAAGAGGAAGGAGATCTTTATACAGCATCCCTGGAACTTTCTTTAGAACTGGCTAGGGAGGATTTGGCAAAGAAACTTGAATGTCGGGTGATTTCGGACTCCCTTAGTCAACCTGTAGTGAATTTTATTGAATGGGATCTCCAAGGTAGGTTTGCTTTTAATTTTTCTATGTAATTCTGGTGGTTACGGATTTTCTTTTTTTTTCAATTTTCTTTCAGTTCGTCCTCTTGTAGCGGATCTTTTGGGTGCTGAAAATGATACCGTTCAAGGTAATCGTGCAACTTTGACGTGTAAGGTAAGCGATTTTCGTTATGCGTTATATCATTCACCTCAGTTTTTAGTCCTTTTATAGTTAGTTAGCTTTACATATAAATATTATTACTCAAAATAGAAATTTTCAAGTATTACTTGTATGTCGATTTTGTGGAGTTTTATATGGTTTTTATTATGCTCCATTTAAAGTGCGAGCGGCAGCTTGCCTGCCAGCCAGCCTGTTCATAAACCAATCTCTACTAGCATAATTCACTTCTGTGTCCTAATTTTATTCTGCGGAAATTTCCTGAGTGCGTTAAAACTAATTCGTTGATTTAAAAATTGTTGGAATTTTTTTTTATACGATAACATGAGGTTCGAGGCACTATTGGAGGAGCTCGGGTGTATTTGGACTTTTATACAAAAATCTGGATACAATTGTTGATGAAGTTTGTTTTTAGTTCTGAAAAGGTTTTATTTTGAGTTTATACATACCATAGATAAAATTATAGTGCACATACTACGTAACCTAAAGTAGTGCGCATATAAGTATTAATAAGACTCAGTAAAAGTGTTTATTTCCTAAAACCACATTTAATTCCATCAAGAATACGGTCATTAATAGCTTCCATGGGGTAGTCAATTAATATTCACGTATATAAAACCAGTCCAAGGTCGACTATAACTTTGCCAATGAATTGATGGAAATGTATGATCAGATAGTAACTGGAAAATGTCCTTGACGAGCACAATACAGACTTGTAAAATAATAATACAATTACATTATTTTGTATTTAAATTTTTTTTTAATCCAAATACAATTCGTTGGTACTCGTATTTGGACATTTTAAATATACCTGTACTGGGACTTGTACCTACTCGTACTTATAATTCCTGGAAATGTACTTAAATGTCCGGCCTTAATTCTCTTAGTATTAAAATATCTAAGCGATTTAAGATCGGATATTTAAGTACTTTTGCAGAGGGTATACTAAGTTTGTCATTCCGTAACGCACATAAATAATGCTAGTAGAGCAAAATTGCTTGGACACCCACGCATAATACATATTAAAAGTTATTTACATTTTTGCATATCCGTCTGTCGTTGCGTCCTCACGATAACTCGAGAAGCGTTCAATTAGTGCCAGTTTCACAGTTCGAATTTAAACTCAGGATTCGTTAAACTCCCTTCGTAGTTTAAACTGAGTTTAAATCAAAATGAGATTCACAGTGTTCGACCTTTTTATAATATGACAGCACTGGGGAATTGTGAACTACCAAGCTATTGTCTGTACATTTGTGAACTAACAAATTATTGTGATTCAAGATTCAAGAGAGAGTGGTATGATTGAAATTTCTTTATAGCTCATATCTTCCTGGTCTAAATTTATTGCATTATCAGACATATTGTATTATCACACGAATTGTTGTTTAAAACCCAATCTACTTCAGCAAGTGTCAAATTGAAATGTCATTTCGTTCACATTTAAAGATAAACTGAGTTTAAACCACATCTTAAGCTTAAGCTAGAATTGTGAAACGTTTCGAGTGCTGAATTTTTCTCACGGATTAAAAAAAAAATTAATTTAAGTTCGACAATGGGAACAATCGGGCAACTCCGTCGTAGGGTTGCCATATAAAAATTTCGTTTTTTCAATATCCTTAGCCTATATGTATAATAGATGCATTTATCACTTCTCAGGCACTCCTTTACATGTTAAATCCTTAAAGCCTTTTAAAATTTTCTCCAGTGCATCATCCATTAGAGCTACCTTGCCACTTCGAGTAAGATTCTACAGATGTATGTAACTATGTATATAATATACAAAGGTTTACGTGAAGCCCAACATGAATTTTAGGCAAGCGGGGTATGTATGGTAAACATATCAATTTCAAAATGGTTGTCAAAAGGAAGTGGTTTCTTTTCTTGTTTGTTCTCGTGGAAATAAAAATGCCTAGATCTGCACCAAATATGCTTTGAATAGTCCTATACATCGAGCTACGGGTACAATTTGTATGCTTACCTACTTCTTCGATAGCGTCACACCCCGAACTGTGAAATATGATCTAACCCTTACTTTAAACAACTAAACCTGTACAACATTGGTATGTAAATTAACTTTAAAATCAATATTATTATTAATATATAGAGTAAATAGAAGGGGACAGAGTAAAGATCCTTGAGACATATCTGATACTGATCTTGATACAGGCTGCTCTATGAGAAAAAATAAATTATTTTGTGAGATAACTTAGAAGCAGTTTCTAGCTAACTTTGTCAAATTATTTTGGGAATAGTACCAAATTTTTAGATCATCAAATGTAGAAAGCTTGGAGATTCCAGAAATCGCGAAATGTGCCGTATGAAGTTGCGCTACATTATATGAAGAAAGATTATAATATATTGATTGTTAGTTATTGACATAGTAATAATGCAACGGGTTATTGCCAATTACGGTATAATTGTGCATTCTTTAGTAATTCCTTAATGAAGTTTTTATTACTTCGTCTTCTTCTCCTTCTCTTCTTCTCCTCCTTCTCTTCTTCTTCTTCTTCTTCTTCTCTTATTCTTCTTCTTCTTCTTTTTCTTCTTCTTCTTCTGCTTCTTCTTCTTCTTTTTCTTCTACTTCTTCTGCTTCTTCTACTTCTGCTTCATCTGGCTTTCCTTCTTTTTCTTCTGCTTCTGTTTCTTCTTCTCCTGCTTCTTCAACTCATTTCCGACATGGAGCAGATGGCGAAAGTCATTTCTTTTTCTTGCCGATTTTTAATGAGCTTTCAGTTATCAAGATGTTGTCATCAAAATGCCTGAAGCATTAGGCGGCGCCAGTCGGCATGGCTTGAGAACAGCTCCATTAAATCGTGTCAATACCCAATGTCTTATCTAACTCAGTAAAAAACCTACGAAATCGAAAAAAATACACTTCTGTAATACAATTTTCTAGATAGTTACCTACTCTTTTTTTAAATTAATTTTATTCAATAATTTTCTATTAGTTTTCCGTTTAATCAGCTTCTCTACCAAGAACCTCAATTACTGTTGTAGAGCATCTGTGCATGCTCGAAGTATATGATAGAAAACATTATTTTAGAATTTTTTAAAATCGATATTTTTAGCAATACGCTCAATCAGGCAACCCGACTAATCATTTAAAAAAAAAAATTTTCAAATCTGAAATTTCAATCCTATAGTCTTGTTTCAGATAATCGTTGTACTTAGTAAAATAAAATCCGACTTACAATAATACATTTTTTTTTCTTTTCAGGTAACTGGATCACGACCTCCAGCTGATATTAAATGGAAGAATTCAAGCATTGAAATTTTTCCGAATCCAGAAGCCGATATTCAAATCGAAACGGACTCAGTAAGATTATAATTGATTTTGTAAAAAAATCAAAAATCGATTAAAATTTATTAAATTGCGTACATTTTCAGTCTTTACAAAATGATGGAACTTATGAAACCATCAGTAAATTACATTTTACAGCATCACGTTTTGAAAATGACAGAACATTCCGTTGTGAGGCTGATAATGTTGTGATGCGTGAACATCGCGAAAAACCACTTCATGCATTCCAAACATTGGATGTTTTATGTAAGTGTAAACTTTTCTTTACTATATTTTGTTCTAATTAAAAATTAAAAATAAACAACTGCGTTCAGCACATGCAAGATTTATTTGAAAATGTTTAAATTGAAAGATGGAAATTAAGTTGGGAAAAATGTATTAAGTCGATTTTATATTTTCTCAATTTACACTTAGATTTTTTGTTATACCGTTATTAGTGATTTAGTTATTTTATTGAATCAAACTACTTTGATAGTTTGCTCGTAGGGATAGGACATATAAAAGAGAAACAGTAGCTTTTCATCGTAACTAAGCTCTGGGCGAAGTTTCAGAAGTTCACCATTGTTGTGGTGTTCCGTAATATCGTTCTCCTTCAAATTGACATAGTTGTTGTCGAACTCCTTGTGGAATTCGGAGGTATATCTTTAAATGGGTTATGAAATGAATGATCTTCTACTTTTGGTAGCCATATAGTACGTTTTCACTAGGCCGAAGTTATGTAATTTCGATGAAATCGTCGAAATCAGCTCAAAATTATTCAATTTCCTATACATTTTTATACCCTAGATGAAATCTATAGGGTATGCTAAGTTTGTCATTCCGTTTGTAACACCTCAAAATAATGATGGTAGAGCAAAATGGATTGGACACTCACGCATAATATTAAAAGTTATTTTAATTTTTGCATATCCGTCCATCCGTCCATCTGTACGGACGATAACTCGAGAACGCGTATATTTAGAGAGCTGAAATATTGTACAAGGACTTTAAAACAAAAAGTAAAATCGGGCAACTCCTTCTTGGTGTTGCCATATAAAAATTTAGGTTTTCTACGTATGCTCTGAAAACGATCAATCCAAGACATTTTTATTGTACCATAAACTTCTTCAGAATACGAAATCCTATAGAATTGGTTATAATCATTTTTTCTGTCCGACAAACCGTTCTAGAAATATATGCGAAAAACCACTTCAAAAACCAAACATTCGCAGAAGGATGACAATACGAAATTTCAAAAAGGCATTTAATTCAGCTTAATTCAGCGTAATTTCTACAAAATTGCCATCGAAATTACGTATTTTTCCCCGAATGCATCCTAAATCTCTTGATCGTTTCAAAATAGCCGACCGTGGTTCATAGTTATGATGACTGGTTCATAGCTATAATGACTGCTCGTGTTTTGGTTTAAGAACAAGGAAAATAGAAGTCAACTGTCAACAAAATTACGAAAAACATAGTGAAAACAGGGTCTCGTAATTTCGAAATTTTTGCTCGAAATTACGCTATTTGAGGCCTAGGGAAAACGTACTATTAAAGTAAAGCTGAATAGCCGAAGTTTTGTTTTAACTGAAATTTTATAAGAAATCTATACTGGAAATATATGACAAAAACGACTCATAGCTTTATTTATACCAGAACTGATGTCTTTTTTGCGTGCCAACGTGATTTATGATATTAACGTTACCTACATAATATATACATAAGTAGATCTATCTATTCCACTTTTTGATAAATTGCCAGATTGAACCTGGCACTGCAGCGACGATTAAGTTTTGCTTAGTTATTATCTAGTATTTTGGAAAAACTAGAGCAGTTCATCGCCATACTTTATGTATCTACGTTGAAGATGTGGATAAATCTTTTATTCTATAAAGTTCTCCATCTAGAGTTGATGTTCAAAGAGGCTAGGTAGATTTGAACCAATATTTTTTAAGAATGCTTATCCAGAATGATCCCAAAGCTGTTGATCTACATAGGCCCTCAGCCATTACTAAACATGTAGCTTGTTGCCTAATTTGTAGAATATAGTTTTAAATATATCTTAAATAATAAGGGACAGAACTTTTCTTGTTGTAGACAATACATCAATTCCTGCTTAGTTGGCGCAATCAGTTAAGTTCCAATTTAGTTCCCCAATTTATCATCTTTCCTCATGTCAGACACTAGGCTTTTGCTAGCCTACTGTAATTTTCTTCAAATGTGTTTCTTGAAATTCTTTCCGTATTCGATTTTTTTTATATATTCAAGTTTTTCAACCACTGAATTTTTCTTTTTCTTTTATTATATAAAATAATGAATGGCTACCACTTTATTATTGTTTTTCACATATGAACTAATAGTCACTTTTTCGTTGAAACCGATTTTCGTTGAAAAGCTTTCCTATGATTTCGAAGGCAGCATCTTTTCCGGTAATCTTTAATCTTTTTTTCCAGTGTGCCTACAAGATAAGCACCCCAGGTCATAAGGACACAAATGAGCTAATGATAGCGAAGTGAAAAAAAAAAACCTTCTGTAATAATGCATTAGTTAGAGCCCGTAAGGTGCTCGCGCAAAATAGTACCACTCGTTTGCCCTGATTATTTTTGCGTTCTAATCCTGGTACTTTCTCAGTATAGCAATATATGACCATGTAGTGGAAATAAATTTAATGCCTACCACACCTTATAGTTCAAGAGGTAGCGATGCATTTTAGGTAGTGTTTTTATGCCGATCGATTATATCTTTTTCGATATATCTGGTATGACTAATAAGTAAATCAAGCGGGGGTGTGGTTGTGGAAGGCAGCGAAAGTTATAAAAAAAAATTTTTTTTTAAGTAATAGTATGCCAGCTGAAACTTATTTTTATAAACAGTTGACATCATAGTGAGTTGAAAAAAATCGTCAGCTGCATCGCAGAGGGTGGATTATGCGTCAGCTGCTCGCATGAACTTGTAAAAAAAAACACGTAAAATAAAGTAATAGTATAATAGCCTAAGAGCGCGTAGACGTAAGGAACTCCACTTCGGTACATGTTGTTGCCATGCAATAATTTTGGTTTTTTACGTATATTGTAAAAACAATCAGTCCTAGACGTTTTTACTTTACTGAAAAGTTCGTCAGAATATGAAATTCTATGAAATTGCTAATAATTATTTTTACTGTCCGACAAACCGTTCTAGAAATATATGTGAAAAACTACTTCAACATTCAAACTTGCTTGATAGGTCACTATACGAAATTACATAGGGGCATTCATCTAGAGCATCATCAGTATTGGCCAGACATGGACATTTGTATCATACTCGTAACGCTCGGCAATATTAATGCTCTTCAGAACGATGTAAAAATTACAATGCACGTTGGTTTCGGAAATTCCCAAAGATTCGTCAATATTATATGAAGAAGTAAAAAAGTTAGAATTGGTCTAAGATAAATTCTTACGATACCCTAGATGAATGCCCGTATGTAATTTCGTATGGTCACCTGTCTGTGCAAGTTTGAATGTTCAAGTAGTTTTTCGCATATATTTCTAGAACGGTTCGTCGGACGGTAAAAATTATTATTAGCGATTTCATATTCTGACGAACTTTTCAATACAGTAAAAAAGTCTAGGACTGATTGGTTTTACAATATACGTAAAAAACCAAAATTGTTGTATGGCAACACCAAGAAGGGGTTGCCCGCTTTAGTCCATTTTCGAAATTGCATTTACGATTGCTATGAAAATGCCATGTACCAAATTTCAGCTTTCTACGTCGACGCGTTGTCTCAGTCTATTACTATTATTTTATTTTACATGTTCTTTTTTACAAGTTCATCCGAGCAGCTGACGCATAATCCACTCTCTGCGATCCAGCTGGTGATATCATGTCCGCGGTATATTTGACTGCGGAGGTGGATTGAAGAAAAAAAAATGTTTTGACCCAACATTTGGATTCATAAATGCCTTATTTTGACCTTCAGACAGAAATCAGAAATATTTCCCTCCTCGTGTTCATTCAGATTCTAAGGTGGAGGCCAGTCGTTATCATCAGTAGCCAAATTATGGGTTTGAACATCTTCATCCTTGATGTCTCTTATATCATCCTCGAGCTAAAAAAGCACCTTTACTGCTCTTTTTCTCTATTTTAATAAATGTTTTCAAATTTTGTACCAAATCGAACTCTACAATACTTTAATTTATAATTTATGGAGCCTAACGGTATATCTATGTAAGATAAAGCTCAAATTACTAGGAGAGCGATTTCATGATTTCTCGCAAATTTTAATATAATTTTCGATACAAAATCTAAGGCTTCAGCTACAGGTTTTTATGCTTAACTGTACAAGAGATATGGTTGCTGGAGGAGACCAAAACTCGACAATACATACGAGCTCAATTCAAAGTTCAGTTTATTAATTTTTATGACTGCGAATCGGGGGACTTATGGAGTTGCTGTTTCAGTTTGCCTTTTTGAAAAGATTGATAAGGTTTGAGTCCGAAAAATTTCAAACCATGATCTTTACAGTCTTCTTCGGATACGAGTAGAGTATTCGCGAGCTTCTAATTTTTGAATGACTCTTTCCGTGTGTTATGGTGTGTTATGTATACAATCCGCTATGAGCTTGTTGAATACATATTCAAATATTATTTAGAATTTTGGTATCGAAGTTGTTTTCGTCATTCAATTCAGCAATTCAAATGTGATAGTCAACTATCTCATATGGACTTACATTTAACTTGTATTTTTAAGTGTCATTACTGTTTGGAAAAAAACTCTTTACAAACGACAAATCTTTGAAAAAAAAATTTCTTTTGCAAAAGAGGGCGTTTCGTATCAGCCGGAGCCGTATACTCATCAGTACTGCTTGGCTCCAAGCCAAGCTGGCATCATATATGTACTGAAAAAAATGTTAAGTGTGAATCGTATTTGAGGCGAGATACTAAGTATTTACTTAAATGCCTAGCAAGATTTGCCATATGAAAGAATAGCATTTCATAAGAATTGTCATTGCTGTTTGTCTGGCATTCTTCTGGTCTTTAATTTTGTAAATGCAGATTTCTTTAGAATTCAACAGTTCTATACCAAAAATGAAATGAAAAAAATTTTTAGAAACTAGCATTTAATTTATGAATTTTCCTTTTTTTTTATAGTTATGTGACAAATGCTCTTAGCAAATATTTGCATTCATACATCACTCACTTAATTTTAATAGCACTCAACAACATTTCCATGAAAATTCACCAACATCATTCATACATACATATATTTACAAAATTGACCAACCGAAAAGCCTCATCATAATAACAATTTCCATTTCAGATGAGCCTGTTGTGAAGGTTTTCCCGCCCAATATGACAGTGAACGTGTCCGAATCTGTCCTGCTACAGTGCGAATATGAAGCTAACCCAGCCTCACTTCTCAGTGTTAAGTGGTAAGTGTGTAAATTCGTTTTAATACAATAAATTTTGTTTATACGCTCTCAAAATTAAACTGATGTGAATAAATGGGGATGTACACACTAAGTGCATTTCCAACCGCAAGCTTGTTTTTTAGCCGGCATTCTTGCCCTTTCATCTCGTACTATAACAATATTAAACTATCTAAATCCAGACATATTTAGAGTAGATATATACAGATATATAGCCTAGCTACACTTCGTCTAGTAGGTCTACATACATTGGTTTTTGTGACGGGCCTTCTCCTGCAATGGAAAATGTTTCACGATAATGAAATTCGAATTGAAACTCCACAGCTAAAGTCTAATTGAATTTTTCATTGATGGTGTGATACTACTATAAGCTTGCTGCAGAGGTTTCTAAAGGTTTTCAGTATATACATAGATAAACTATAATACTTCTAGCTATCTATACTATAGATTCTCTCAAAGACTAATGGAACTGAGAGAAAATTTTGCCTGGATTTGCACGCATCTATCAAAGGCAGACAAGTAGAACAAACTACATAGACACAGTGGATATGGTCTAATCATCAAAAACCGCAACTAATTAAAAACAAATATATGCGCCTAGCCTAGGTGAATTCACGCTCTCTAGTCCATTTGTATTCGCACATTTGAAATTGGTAAAATAGTGATGTATGGCCATGGACTACATGTGGGGAATATATATTCAGTAAAGCTATACTAAAATAGTTCAAGGATATTTAATTCGTATTGGTACCCCCTTGCCAACCTTTTGTTAAATGGAAGTAATTTGCTAAATTCTTTTCATGGAAAATTAGATGGGGAAATTAAATAGAGTGGAGCGGAATTAATGTGTAAAATTATATTAATGAGCTCGTCATTAATGAAGTCATCCGTTATTTTCATTTGTATTATAGATGAAACATCTCTTCTTGACGTTTATAGTATCTAGCAGCTTCCATTGATTATAGTCATATCCAACAAAATGAAGCTCCACATAGACTCTCTAGTTTCTACCCTCTTTTTCCTTTCGCCTGTTTTTGCTTTCCAAGATAGTAGTAGCTATCCCAATGATGAGTGCTGCCATCTCTAGCACATGTTTGAGAGTCTGTTGGTTGGTGCGATAGATATGTTTGGATTGATGTCCTTGCTTTTTGATAAATGCTCTTATTGCGTTTTTTTTTAGATCTTACAAATATCCTATGTCTCCCATGAAGTCCATTTTGGTTGTTGCTTTTGTTTCTGCTATTGTACAGAAATGAGAATAGCGAATTGGAAATTTTAGAAAACGCCAAATGAAATTAGATGGGAAAAATGCAGGATCAAATCCAGGTGTGATTTTTTATTTATTTGATTTATATAATAATCTGGATAGTGAGGCTGATACTAGCAGATATTCATAGTTTAATTATTAATGTATAGAAGTATCTGTTCACGATTTATTGGGACTAGCAATTCATATTCTTTTGAGGACTGAGATCAGGTTATATTTTTCAACTTCTGGCTGTATTCTATAATGTATGTATGTTCCTTTTATAACCAGAATCAATCAAAATGAAAATCGTCCATGGTTTTCAGATTATATATGTATATTATTTGATAGCTCGAAACTTTGCAGATCTACGGTGGGGAGAAATAACCGTACAATATGCAAGCAAAGAAGAGACATTTTTCAATTATTCTTATCACTATATTACCTAAAAGAATTCCAAAGAGCTGGGATCTCACCTTCCAAAAATCTGAAGCTGTCTAAAGGAATTTTTAATTAAATTATTAAATAACCTGGACCTGACTGTGGTTACTTGTAATCTTCTACACTTTTTTATCCAAGAAATGTTGATGCTTTATAGATTTCTTGTTTTTACAACTGAAAAATGTTCTCCGTTCTTTCGATTTCAAAACAATTGCATAATTGCCCTTCTGACAGATCACTGATATACTTCGGTAAGCGTTTGTTGCTGATAGACTGTCTTTACATTTACGCTTGCTTGTTTTTTTTTTTTTTTAATACTTTTAACTGTTTTATCGTGTTCTTCAATTTCCCAGCCAATGGAAATTATTCCGCAATCTGTAGTATTAATTGTGGTGTACCACAAGATTCAGTTTTTGGGCCAGTGCTCTATCGTATATTTATTAATGAATTGTTTGGTGTACGGAACATAGCGATTTATACTTTTATGAAGGTGCGATGACACCCACTAAACTTATTTTGAGACTTATATTAGTCTAATTGTGAACAAATCTCTGGAGGATATTCATCAACAAATAATCGTAAGAAATCTGACGACCTGACGATTTATCGTTATATACTAAATACTACCCCCGAACTGTCTCCACAACTATTATTTTCCCCAGCATCTTAATGCATCGGTAATTTTCTGCAATTGTTTTTTTTTTAATTCTTTTTACTGCAAGTCGAGCCTGATTAGGTTCATCTCAAGAATTTTGGGCATAGTTAACTGCGACATTAGTTATATTTTTGCTGGATAAAATATGAAGCTCTTGAAGCCTTTTGTCGTCGAGAGCGTATTCAATACGCAGATAATATTTTTATTTAATTTTCTCTTATCCCATACGGGACCCGAACTCACATTTTTTTTAGAATCAGTGATTGATGGAAATAGTATAACATCGAGGATACTTATTTTTAATGTTTTTAAATTAAATTATAAAAACAAGAAGAAAAAAACAACCGCTTTGTAGGGCGACTGTACTGATAAAAATACTTGTAACTGCTTGATATCCCAAAAGGCCTTACCATTGTTGGGAGAACTCTACATATTATCAGTTTTCAAAATACTAAACAAAAATACCACTGGCATCCTCTCTACAAATTTTCAACATTGAATTGAGTCCTCAATTTTTGCCATTTCTCGAAAATAATTTAGATGTAGAAAAATTCTTCCCTGAATTTGTTTATCTGAAGAAAAATATACTTAAACAAAAACTAAAGGCCTGTAACGATAATTTATTTACAGGTACAGAAATGAGGAACTTGTTAATGTGAATGAGTCCCGATTCCTTGGAGGTAATCCTGAAAATGTGGCATTAAATATTATGTCAACTACGCGGGAGGATCGTGGAAATTACACATGTGAATTTCGAAATGCAGTTGGTACAGGTGTATCACCAACAAAAATTGAATTAGATGTGCAATGTAAGTGAATGAAAAAAAAAACAAACAACTTAAAATATTTGAAAAAATACGAAAAACATTAACAAAAAAACTTTTTCCATTAACTTTTTAAAGATGTTCCTCTTGTTGAAGTCATCATGGTACCTGATGGTCCGGTTAAAGAAAACGATGAAACCAATGTGACTCTATACTGCAACATAATCGACGGTAATCCATCTAATCTTCTTAAAGTTCGATGGTATGCAAATTCCACACTACTAAAAGAATTGCCAGATTGCAATGAAGCAGCAGTGAGTATTGAATAATAATAATAATGGCCAAAAACATGTTCATCCTCTTAACATGAATTATCATAATTTTAGGAAGATTTATGTCACGTCGATCCAAGTAAATTGCTTCTGGAAAGTATTGGCAGAGGGTTTTTCTTTAATTACTCCTGTGAGGGTTATAATACGGCTGGATGGGGTCCAAGAAGTCCAGATAAAGAATTGGTGGTAAGTTTTTCTTCTTTCGTGTATATATTTACAATATAAATATTTTATTAACTTTAAATATTATTTTCAAAGGTATACTATGAACCCGGTCCAGCGACTCTATCACATTATCCTCATGTAGCTATTAAGAAGAAAAGTGTAACATTTTCATGTTCTGTAGAAAATCCAGGATATCCTGAAGCGAATAGATTTCATTGGTGGCGAGGTGGTCGAGGTCCATTAATGGATGTCGTTACAAAAGATTGGACACTTGATCCTGTTGGATTGGATAGTCGAACAAATTTCTCTTGTTATGCATACAATGATGGCGGTCATGGAACTCCAGCTAGTGTAGAATTAGATGTTCATGCACCACCTTTATTCATAAGAAGCCTATTACCGTATACTGGGATATTACATTCTACGAAAAATGCAACTTTATCGTGCCGTGTGGAATGTGTTCCGAAATGTTCAATTTCATGGTTTAAAGATGGTGTTGGAATTGATCCAAGATCTGAAAGATATTTCATTGAAGAAACTTATTTACCTGCTGAACCAGCAACTGGTGATTTTGAAAGTGTTTTTTCGATTCTGGTGAGTATTATTATTGTGACATTTATATAAGAATGGTTTTCGATTTTTAGAATTATTATTTTTTTTAAGCATTTTAATATGTCCGCATGGCCGAATCAAGCATTTGACATCCTTGTAGATAATGCCAATTATACTTGTGTTTCTTCAAATAATTCAGCTGGTAATGGCGTTCGAAGTGCAACATATTTTAGTATTGAGTGTAAGTTTGATTAATAAAATAATATATGAAAAAAAAAAACAAAAAAATAAACATGAAAGGTGCTAAGTGTCAATTTTTTTTCACCATAGATGCTCCAACCAACACGAATGTATCAAGTGATAATGTTGATGTAATTGAGGATACAATTCCTGGGCGAATATTATGTTCCTCAAATGCTAATCCAGGTTAGTAATGAACTAATGCTTTTAAGGTTAAATGTTTTTATTTCTATATGAAGAGATTGTTTCCAAAACTGATCACTGGCATACATAATTTTTCATTTCGAGAAAATAGGGAAAAACTGTGATTGACAATCGGGAAAAAAAATTATGGGTCACATAACTAGAGGCCTTGTCCGATTTTACACGTAACTTCTTGTTGATAGAAAATCGTCCGTTTACACATTTTTATTGAATTTGAAATTTTTTAAAGTCAATTAAAAAATTAGAAATAACGGAGAAAAATAAACATATTGCCCAAAATATATATGTAGTTTTTGAAATATATTGAAATTATTTTCATAGTTTTGCGAAGAAAAATACAAAAAATGCGATTTGCACAAAAAAAAAATTTGAAAAATCAATTTTGAAAATAAAATTTATTTATAGAAAATTAAATATTATCTACCCTTTACTCTAAAAACAATAAAGACTTAAGTAATTAAAACAAAAAACCCCTTCCAAAAAAAAGTAGATGCTATTTTTTTGGTTTAAAAAAGTCTTTTTTTAAAATGTCTATCAGAGGGATGATGACTCTAGGAATCCCTAATTTTTGTTTTATTTAATTTTATTAATAGCAGTTCTTCCAGGGCATATATGACTATAAGCACTACTGACTATAAGTCATTTGAGCAAGTCCAATTGGCAATTGGCAACACTCTTGACTCCTTGATTTTAGAATTATTTTTTGAGTTTGTTACAGTTTTCGATAATGAGTGCAAATATTTTCTGCGGAATATTTAAAGAAGTTCAACAAAATTTCAAAAATTTTATGAAGATTTTGTCAAAATTGCAAAATTGAAAGCAAAAAAATAAGTTCAAGACAGCTAACCAAAATTTTGCGGATTGAGAAAATAAGTGTTTTTAGAAACTACAGGCTCTATTTAATGCAAGCTGCGAATTAAAAGAAGGTATAAATATTGGTTGAGTTAGGAAATTTGTATAACGACAATAAACGTACAAGGCACATATTTTAAGAAATAGTTTAAACGTTTAAAGATTGACGAAAAAAAACATTTTTATGAAGGTAAACATATCAACAAGATAATACATAATTTTCTAATTAAGCGAAGGTGCAAAAATCACTCTCCTCAAGTATTAGCTGAATCTATAAAATGAGAGAATTGGAATTGTTGCGTTCACCAAATGCCAATCAATCTGAGTTTTTAATGAGGCAAACTATATATTTGACAATTTAGGGTAAATTTAACTAGTTTTGATTTTTACCTTATTGCACCCATGCTGTTTTCTCTGCCATTTTTTTTTTTCATGATAACTATATAAAGATTCCGTTTGAAGATTTTTGATTTCGTCTTTATTCAAACCAGACACAAGGATGCTAGCTCCATAAATTAATATCTCAATTTCGCTTAGTGCGTCACCACCTTCCATTCGTCGGACAGAAGTCTGTAGTATAAAAGTTTGACTTTAGGATAATCTAAACAGAGTCTGCAAGAACTACATCTGAGTACCAACATTTAGCCTACCAAAAACCACTTTAGGGGGAACTAAAAAATAGAAAAACAACGTAATTTCATTTGTCACAGCGCGTATAAGATATGTATATGTCTGGTCCGAGGTGGCGTGATCTCGCCTGTGATGGCGCTTTTGATCCATTTCGAGTCGATAACTTCAAAGGAGCGTCAAGAGCGTGCATCAGGTGACCCGTGAACCGTGTCATTTCTTCATATAAAAGCGGCTATAGAAACAGCTATGCTTTCTTCAAGATGAGTTTTTGATTGGCAATTTTATGTAATCAGCTCGAGGCAACATGCGCCATGGGAAGTATATGAGCGCAGCGCGAACCGGTGTGAGCTTGTCCACACTAAATGGCCTGGCCCGTGAAACCACGGGCCGTTGGAAGCAAGCTCTACTACAGTCACGACATGGCCTCTTCCGTTTTTGTTTTTTCTTTTTTTAAGAAGATAGACCAATCCAGCAGGGAATTGTGTCGTCCAAGATGAAACCTCGAAGCATATCATATGTGAGTCTCCCGGGCTTACATCTGACAGCAAATTACTTCAAAAGCATTAATCTCTCCAAATAAGGTTTGCAATCTAACCTTTCAAAGGTAATAATCGAGCTCATAAAAAGTCTAAACTTAGACTAAGCACTCTAGGAGCGGACACAATAGATGAACTCTGATCGCGAATTCCGCATGGTCCTAGAGTAGCCCAGTCATCGCTACTCTTAACCTTATCCAGAGCCTCATTATTAATTTTCATGTAAAGAAAATCATTTTAATTTTCTCGTCTTTGACCTACATTTCGAAAGTTTTTTACCTTTTTTCTTCACTCTCCGAAGTCATATTTTTGTCTGCTTCTTTTAATCTAAAAGTACTTTTCAGTGTTTTCCACCTTCCTTTCGAATTTTCGTCTATGGAAAAATAAAATTTATTGTAAAAATTTTACAATTTTTTTGTTTTTCGTTTTCAGTTTTTTTTTTGCACACTTTATCTTATACTTTTTTTTTATTTAGTCTTTTTTTTTAATGATTTTTCTTGCATAAGCACGAAAGTCCTTGACATTGTTCAATTAGAAATTTCTCAAAACTATAACTTTTTTTTATTATCTTATGTTTCAACCGCCCCTCAGATAGCAGCACTTGCCATCGACATCCAAATTGAGCTCCAATTCGAATTCCATGAATGCCCGATTTGCCATTTTTATTTTTTTTGTATGTTATTGACAAGCATTTCACTTTATTGAATGCGTTGCATTCTCTGAAAAAATCATGATTTTTCTTCCTAACTGCGAAGAGGAACATTTAAGAATTGTTTTTCGTTTTCGATACCTTAGTCATTTCTCTTTGTACTGTCATTTGAGAAATTTCATATATCCTTGCCAACTACTTGATATTCAAATCAAGATAATTTTCTTGTATTACTTTCATCAATTTGTTGGTCTTTGGAAAAAAATCTTTCATATTCATGAATTTTAATGCAACGTCCAACCAAACCAATCCATACAGTTTTCTCCATACTTCTTGACATCGTGATATTTTTTTCATAACAGAAAATTTATTATTTTTTTCATAGTCATCGAATTATAGGACAAAAATCTGCAAATAAAAAAACTCTTTAGCCCAATAAAATGCTTGAATCTACTTTTTTTTTTCTTCTCTTCTCTATTAACCAACAAAATATTATGTTTTCCTTCAGAACCCACCTATGAATGGAAATTTAAAAATAAAACTGTTTCCCGTGGAAGTGCACTAATAATCAATACACCAATGACAAGAGAGGATGGAGAATATTACACTTGTCTGGCTTATAATAAGCACGGATCACATACAGCAAAAACATTTATAAATATTCAATGTGAGTTTTTGTTTGTGTTAGTTAGTGTTTGTTATTGATAAATTAAAAACGATAAAAAAAAGGATCTGATTTAGGAAATATATATGATTCATAAATTAACTCTCTTTTTTTCTGATCCCCAGATAAACCCAATTGCAATATAACACGGAAAGAAATTGATGATGAAGATAGGCTCATATGTACAGCAGATGGAAATCCGAAGGAAGTAAGTTCATATTATCAATAATTCTTAGGATTTATTTTACCTATCGTCCTGGATATGTATAGTGTATCTGTTCCTTGATCACACATACATATGCAGATATGCGATACATTTTTGTATATTCTGTGAGAAATATTGATTTGCACTATTTATATTGACAGATAGGTTTCCAGTGGCTATATAGATCGGAAAATGATTCTGTCGAATTAGGCAGAGGAGAATTTCGGATTCAATGGAGTTACTTAATTTTGGACGATTTTTCTATTATGCGAACTTATCGGTGTGTGGTGAATAATACTGTGGGAAATGGATTCTGTCAAATTGAAGTTGCAGGTGAGTTTTTTTTTTATTTTATTTTATTTTGTAGGTTAGGAAAAAAATTTAAATTTATGTGCTAAATATAAGCAATTAAAATTTTCAAACAGTTCTAAATAAAGTTCTAAAAATAAAATTTATTACAAAAATGCTTAAACTATATAATGAACAAATTAATAACTGCTTCTTTGTTTATTTGTTATTCGAAAATGCTGACATAGTAAGGCCTAAAAGTAAGTAAAAGGAATAATTAAAATAGAATTTTTCATAGCATGTTGTTGATATTTTACCCGGTGTGGTTAATATTGTCCAAACCAAATTCATAAAGCAAATATATTGCTTTTCTTTTTATTTCATTTTTGAATTTTATCTTTCCTGTGAATATTAGCTGGAGATTAATACAAGTCTCTAATTTAGACTACATATATAGAAACATGCAACTTAATTTCCCTGAATTTATAGCCGCATGCTGATATCCAGAATTACTAGCGTTAGAAATATTCCTTCGAAAGTTGAATAAGAACATTTCTAAAATTATTAACAAAACACCCTTTGGATGTTCGAAATTGTGACTGACTTAAAAACTGTGGAGAAGCATATGAAATAATGGTTAAAACAAAACAAAACTCACCACTTTATTGCTAATGGTAATATGTAGTAACCTAAAATTTTAATTCAGTTGAGCATGTGCTCTATGTATCAACACAACACTGAAACCTGACATTAAAAGAAATTTATTTTACACAATAAAAAAGTTGCATCAATTTTCAATTAAAGTTTAAATGACTGAACATTCCAAACATTTATTATTGATTACCGTTCCAGGACCTTATATCTTTACTTCTATGGCGCTATTGCTCCTGATGAAATCTCTAGCCAGAGCTCTTATAAATTTCTCCCACATATCTTTGAAGTTGAAAATAACAGAACAGTAAGACTGCTGAACGGTTTATTATTCTCTACCCTCTCCATCGCTGTTATAAGCCCTAACCATTCAAGTGACATGCACACCGGCACCTTTTTGACTCAACCCAATAATTCTCAATTCCCTATCCATCCCTTCTTTCTTTTCTGCCAAGGCTGTGTCATGGAATCCACTGAGCTTTGGCAACATCATTAAAAAGCTAACCAAAATACAATGAAAAAGCGATTGCAATCAGTTAGTTATCCCGACGGTGGCCTAAAGCAAAAATGCAACGAAAAAGTGATTGCAACCAGTTAGTTACCGCCAAGGTAGACTAAATACATATATTTCCAGCTTAGTGTTTTCTTCAAGACTTAATACCTTCGTGCTTTGTGAAGACTGGCTTTAAGGTATTACATCTGCATTTTGAAAAAAAAAATACTACTTTGTATCTCTGTTTCGAATAACTATAACTATAATATCCTGCACTTTGTTCAAAATACGTTTGAATAATAAATTAAATGTGTACATGTTCGAAAAACGCAAAATTAATCTAAACCATCAATTATTCAAAAAGAAATTGTAAAAATAGAACCAACAATTTTGTAATTTTTTTATTTGTTTTTTTATTTTTATACAAATACAGGAGAAAATTTTCATCACACTTTTCGCAGCCTTTTGTCAATCATTAATTATTATTAGCTACCTCTTATCTCTATCGTTATTGGCATATAAACGACCTTGATAACAGATGCTAAGAAACTATTGAAATCACTTCCGCGTGTAATTGAGGAAAAAATATTCTACGACTATGATGGAGGTCGATTCTAATATTTCCTCTACAACAGCTGAGCTTAGGGAAATCTTTTTATTTCTATTTGACCAAACAATTCAAAGACAGTATAGCCTTCGTTCATTGCCAGAATGTCTTCAGGGTCGAATGACGTATATTTAATCCAATTCCCAACACATTGAGGGTGGGTCTTGATAAACTTAAAATACAATTGACGGCAGTCAATTTGAATTTAAGTTTTACAGGTATATGTTTATGACGAAAAAACCAGAGCCTACAATATTTGTGAATTTTCCGAATCTTGAGTAATAATGAGGTGTCAAAATCTAAAATAATTTCCTAACGAACATTTTCTTTCGAAAATTCAAAGTTACCGCTTTTGGCGGTAATGAAATATTTTTATTCCCGTAATAATTTACAAATAATGTTTCTTCTGATCAATAAATAAATGTATAAAAGTTAATACGAATATAAAAATATAAAAAAATGACATAATAAAATGTAATAAAATGAAAACAGATAAAAACCTTTAAAAAAATAAATAAGTTTTTACGTACATGGCTTTGGTTCGTTAGCCAAAGTACAATATTCCAGATATTCAAATATTCCAGAATTCACAAGTTCTTTTATAAACTAACAAACAATTACAAATCTGTTCTTCTTTAAATATCACTAGCTACTGCTAATTATCGCAATCCAATTAGAACACTTTCGCCCATATATCCACTTTCACTTGGATTCACTTCACTGTCTAAAATAAGACTCGCACCTGGCACTAACAAGTGTGTATTTGGATTGTACCCTAGAAATATTCCAGAGTCCACCCGAGATTCCACTCTAAAAACATCAGAGCTCCACACCTAAATTTGTTTAGTGTCCACGCCTTGTTTCTCATTTTACGCAAAATTTCCATTTCCAATAGATGCCACCTGTCCCATTCTATTGCAACTTGCACGGAACAATATAAATAAAAATAAAAATCAGAGTAAAAGTACTTATATCTTATCAACATCACTTTTTTTTTTAAATTAATTTCCAAAATATGAGTTTTATATGACACCGCAAAAAACATAACATAATTGTTACAAATTCTTATTTATTGTCTTTATTCGAGTATCGAGTATATCATTACAATCCTAACAAAATTTAACACTAACATGACTAGGTACTCGTAAATATAGTCCTCCGCCTTTTGGTTTGAAAATATTCGAGGTTAAGACGTTTTGTACGAACAGATACATATAGACGGATTGACATGAAAAAAATCTAAATATGGAAGGGTAGATTTTGTAACTATTAAGTTGCAGTTTAGTTGTTTTTGTTCGCAACTTGCATGTTATTCTGTAAAAATAGTTCTGGGAATTTTTTTCACAGTTGAACCTTTCTCAAATAACGAATAGCTTCCAAAGATTTGAAAATTTATAACCAACTTTAAACGAGCTGTATATTTCCTGTGAAAGTTCGGTAGATGATAGAAATTTTTACGTCTATGACTGAACCCTGAGAGTTTTTCAAATTTGTTAACGAATTATGAAATACGGTTTAATCCTAAAAAGATTATTTTCATAGCCCTTTCTATTATAGGAAACATTTTCATAATGTGATCAGATTCTAAGGGCTATACAAACTATAAAATGACTAAAACGCTAAACTCTATATGAGATTCGTAAAAATGTCCAAATAATAAATTCGTTGCATCCTATATCACGACTGCAAAGTTTCTTTTTTTTTTTTTTATGTACGTGCAGCTTTCAACAACCTCCCAAGAAATTTATACTAGCTATACTTTATAGTATTATACCCTAATTCGTCTTCTGAAAGTTCCCCTTTGTCTAAACAAATCGCATCGTTAGTTGCATTGCAAAACTTATCTAGTTAGCACTTTTGACGTCTTCTGTTATAGGAAACTCAAATAATTACTAACAGAAAATACTGCAGTCAAAATCTATCTCTCTCTGGGCCTTTGTAAATCGCAATAATAACGTTCACTTACTTGCGAAGTTTCTTTTATTCAAATCCTGTAAAATCCCTTTCCAGTACACAAAAGTTCCTATTATTTCATCTACATTTAGTTATTCACCAGGCAAGCTTCAAGCTTTTTTCTACCCTCCCTTTAGTGCCACAATGCAGGGTTTCCTAATGGAAAAATGTTCTCTCATATTTCTAACTATAAATCGTTAACCCCGTAGATCTTCCAGAACACAGTATAGTATTATCTTCTACAAAACCAAGGACAGCTGGAGACCATGTGGAGAGCTTTGAATATTTCCTCAAATGCATCTGTTCGAAGGGTATAAGAGGTATGAACTTCTAGAAACACCTCCCAGTAGTAGCAGTAGTAGTACCAAGTGCAGCCAGGGTTTCAACTATAGGGCTCGCCAGAGTTATGTTATTCTTCCGTAAATGAAAACTCACAATGCTATCTAATGTGTTGGACATTTTTCCTGCTTTATGTATAAATGTATATATAATGCATATAAGTAGTATAGCAAACTACAATAGTTCTACTATGAGAATACATATTTTAGAATTGAATTGCATTTTGCAAGCCTGCGGAAGAAAGCATCTGATGGCAGGCAGGCAGGATGTATCTTGTACTGTCCGGAAAAAGCAGACAGACTTTTCTGTAATCTTGACACAATTAAAGTTCCTCCTTCTATAAAATAAAAAAAAAACCCCATGCGTAGTTTGTTGGCGGTTGGTGGTTTGTTTCACATATTAATTTAAATTTTTTTTCTGTACTATATGAACCGCTGTATGAATGAAAAATGCAATGGGGTTACATAATGAATCCTGTGCAGAAATTGATAAATCTAAGAATGCAGGGTTTAGGATTAAATTAAATTTTGTATCTCACATTTGGAACGTTGGTTGACACATATACATATATCTGCATTCATACAAACATTCATGGGAATTCGTTATAATATAGGATTGCTTCACGAGGTTTAAAATATTCAAAACTCTACACGTATATATTCTCCACCTTCTTCTACGTTCTACTATAGCTCTAGCTTCGACTATTCTTTCTTAACACCCTTTACACTTTGTATGGCGGACGGCACAGTATACTACATACAGAGCTCATGTTTAATTCTACTAAAATGTGAATGTACTCTACTGTGTGTAAGTTGATATGAAAATAAAACAACTATAATACAAGAGTTGTATAACTTTGGAGGTATCATGACTTCTGTCAGCTGTCCGTCATGATGTATTGTTGTCGGAATTGCTTTTGTAAGACCTTTAGTCCATGGGAATAATGTGGAAATATTTACCGTCAGAGGCTACCATATCGAGGAATAAGTAAAGAGCAACAAGAACAACAACATAGGAACAAATGAGTTTTCTTGAAAAAGAATTCTAAACATGGAAATGACGTTGTCTATACAAGTTCTCTTTTTCTTCATGTTATGTCTCTCTCGAGGACGTTTGTCTTTGAATATGATTAGGCAGAATTATAATGTACAAAAATATTTTACATACATTAAATAATTTAAAGCTATTTTATACATAGGTGGAGGAGGATTAACTTGAGAAGATTTGGTTATCTCAAGATAATTGCGAATCCGTAATCAGAAATGTAGACTACAACTCATCCCAGTCATCTCAGTAGGATTTCAAGAAATGGCTTCTAAATAGATAAACGATTTCGACTGGTGTTTTCTTCTTTCACCCTAACAGTGAGAAGGCGTACTCAATTGAAGTACACTCCTCACTATTTTCCTCTGGATGGATTTCCTACTTTGCACTGGTAGATCTTGATATTATTATTATCTCCGAATAAGTAATTCGCTATTTTATATATATTAGCTATGCAAGCTACTCTAAGACTTCTAAGTGTTTCTGTTATTATCTCTTAGGTTACTTGGAATACAATACAGTGTATTTACGATAAATGTAGGTATAGATACCGAAGAATTATGGAAAATTTAAAAGATGCATTAGCTGAGATAGAAATAAGCATAGATGAGGTTAAGAATGAACTAGTTATGTTAGTCTGGATTAACATTGTAAGCTCAAAATTTGTCTGCTCACAAATAAATTCTCTAATTTACATTTTTTCCAAACCGAAAGCTCAACAAATTTAGTTTAATTTAAGATTACAGTTTTTTCAGTGTAATTTTACACAATTTTACACTACGATGTCTGAACTAAAAATCTAAAATGTTAATTCGCCATGAACTTGAATTGAATTACATAAAAGAGTTGACATTATGAAAACACAATTCTGGTTGCGAAAATTTTACATACACTAAAACACCTATGTAGAGAAACTTCAAATTTTGCGGATTGTTATAAACAAAATTTTCTAAATAGTAAACATTAATTATAAATTAAATTTATGAACTACAAAGTTTATTTTTAAATTAAAATTATTAGATATAACATAACTGATTAAGAGAATTTCTCTCCGTGTAGATATTCCAGAATCTTTCAAATCTGTGCCTGATCCTATCATGAAAAAGAAAAAAGAAAATTTGAATAACACCCAACTACGGTCTCTGAGTGAAGTGAAGGAAGCAAATTCTCTTAAATATGAACCTAATTCTACCCTGACTGAGAAAAAGACGAATAATATGAAACTGCTCCCTCTGATTGAAGTGACAGAAGTAATTTCTCTTAAATCTGAACCTGATCCTACCCTGAAAGAGGAAAGTTTCAATATGACGAAACTACGCCCTCTGAGTGAAGTGACAGAAGTAATTTCTCTTAAATCTGAACCTGATTCTACCCTGAAAGAGGAAAGTTTCAATATTACGAAACCACGCCTTCTGAGTGTAGTGAAAAAAGTAATTTCTCTTAAATCTATGCCTGAGTCTATCCTGAAAAAGAAAAAAGAACATTTGAATCACACCCAACTACGCTCTCTGAGTGAAGTGAAGGAAGCAATTTCTCTTAAAAATGAGCCTAAGTCTACCCTTACTGAGGAAAAATTGAATGATATGAAACTACGCCCTCTGATTGAAGTGACAGATGTAAATAATCTTAAATCTGAACCTGGTCCTACCCTGAAAAAGGAAAGTTTGAATATTACGAAACTACGCCCTCTAAGTGAAGTGAAACAAGTAATTTCTCTTAAATCTGTACCTGAGCATATCCTAGAAAAGAAAAAAGAAAATTTGAGTCACACCCAACTACGCTCTCTGAGTGAACTGAAGGAAGCAATTTCTCTTAAATATGAACCTAATTCTACCCTGAAAGAGGAAAAATTGAATAATATGAATCTACGCCCTTTGATTGAAGTGACACAAGTAATTTATCTTAAATCTGTGCCTGATTCTATCCTGAAAAAGAACAAAGAAAATTTGAATAACACCAAATTACGCTCTCTGACTGAAGTGAAAGAAGCAATTTCTCTTAAAAATGAACCTACTCCTACCCTAAAAAAGATAACCGAAAATAATAATAATAACAAAAAACGACTCCCTATGAGTGAAGTGGAAGAAGCAATTTCACAGAAAAATAGAAGCAGAAGAACAACAACGTGGAAAATTAGAACAGGATCTGGTAAATAAATGCAAAAATTTAATAAGACTTGGGAACACATTACACATGCGTTACGTTTTTGACATTTCTATTATTTAAAACTATAACGAAATTCATTAAACGGAAAGTACAGCTTAACTCTATTTAAAGTGAGATTACAATTACTTCTGAGTAATTTTACACAACTTTTTTTTTCTCAACTTAAATATTTTTTAATATTTTAATCCCAGCTCTAAACAAACAAAAAATCACTTTGGTGTGATAAATGTCAAGTGAAAAATATAGAGAGTTTTTTTTTTTACTTATATTTGTCTCCAAAAATCACAATTTACAGAGAATTCTTTTTCGTTAAAAATAAGTTTGCATCCTGCGTGGAAAAGCCCAATTAAATTGTCTGCTCTTTTCTTTTAATTTTATTTGTCTGGTAAAAAAACTTTTATATGAAGGTACAATACAATATTAAATTTGAAGAAAAGAAAAGTGCTCCTCCATAGTTGAAAAATGACAGAATGAAATCCTAAAGAAAACCTAGTAATTTCTAAAATTCCGATACATACATACATTTACGTATAAATATCGATTTTCCCTATCTATTTTTGCTACTGCACTTTTAAAGAATTTTTGAATGAGATTTTGCCTTTGAAGATGACCTTGAAAATTAGAAAATTAGAAAAAATATACCTGAAAGCTTGAAATGAGACTTTAAAATCGTACTTAAATGCCCAAAGTGTAGTATGAATTATATTTCTTCCTTCGCATGGTGCATGTAGAAAAATGATTTAAACTCTGTTTCTCAAAATATATATATATATTTTAACTACTACAATGATTTTACGTTATTTTGTTTTTTCACCTAGGGCACTTAGCTTGGTGGCAAAGATGGGATCGGACCACATTGATCATTTTAATCGCCTCAATTGCAGCAATTCTGATAGCTGTTATCATAATTTGCATAATAATAATATGCATCTGTCGTCGGAAGAGGAGACAAGAGAAATGTAAGTTTTTACCAACATTTATATTAATTGAAGTAAAGAAAAGAAAAATTAAAAATAAAAAGATATAAAAAATTTAGTAGAAAATGAAGTCTTCGAAAATGAGAAAAAAAAGGATTTTTTTTTTATTTTATTTTTTATTATATTTCGTTTTATCCCAAATATTTATTTTTTTTTTTTTTTATTTAAAATATTCACGAGCAAAATAAAAATATTAAATATTCGTTTTGACAGTTTTGAATGCAATTAAGTTTATATTTTTTTTTAGTAATTTATTTATTTTTTATATTTAATTTGATTAAAGATATTTTTTGCGCTTATTTATTTATGAAATTTGCTTTATGGTTTGAGATATGTTGATATTTTAAATTCTATGCGAAAATACTTTTATCGCATGTCTTGTGATATCTGAGAGTTATGAGCAGTTTTTTTATGCATTTTTTACATTTTGCGTTTTTTCAATTATTATTTTTGATTTTTCTTTACTAAATATAAAATATACTTCACGCTGCTCTTTTAAATTTTATTGTGTAAGCAAGATAACTATTAAAATGGCAATTCAGTTACTATGAATCTGATGCAATTATAAATTGAGAAGCTACTGAATTTGTTTTCTCTTTTCAAATTTAATTACAACATTAAATAGAAGGCGTACATATGTATATGTAAATATTTTCAGTTGATAAAATCAATGCTTAAAACGATTTCAGCTTAAAGCTTTGGTTTTTCGAATAATAGATGACGCTAATGTGTTTTGGCTAGTTATGTATAGAAACGACAACCAATAGAAAGAAATTAAGTAGGAATTTTATTTTTATTCCTCCTTTTTTTTATCATCTTACAGAATATTTTCATGATTCTCCTCTTTAAGGGTGCTACACACGTTCTTGCAAATTGTACAACTTGGCATTTATATGCCTCCACACCCACTTCCACTTGTATGCAGACTTTAGTTCAATTCTATATCAAAAATACTCATATTTGTTTGTAGTTTCATTTGATTTCATTCATGCCCAACTTCAGTCTCCACGACTTAAATAAATATATAACAGATAAAGGTAGATGGCGCTAGTGTCAAACTCTGGAGTTTCCATTTTTAATATATACGAAATTTAAACAGAATTAGGTTGCAGAGATATTCATCTTTAGTTGCATACTTGTAGGCAACAGTTTTTGTCGATTTCATTCATGCATGCCCAACTTCAGTCTTAACGACTTTAAAAATATGTATAAAAAGATAAAGGTATCTATCATATTTGGTCACTAGATGGCGCCAGTGCCACAACCTTGAGTTTCCATGTTTAATATACAATGTGTATTTTCGGAGCTTGATCAATCAAACGCAGATTCTAGACACCTAGACAAACAAAAAATTGTATGACAGCGGGGGTCCACGTCAACCGTTTAGGAGTTAAGGGGTGATTAAGAAAAAAGCTAGATTTTCACATAACACCCTGTATCTTAAAATATACATAGAGATAAAGACTCATTTTATGCAAAACTTCATGGCCTTTCCAACGACTGCTCAACCAGCTCCGTGCCCCGCTCGTCTCAGGAGTTATAGGGCTATAAATTAAAAATTTAGGATTTTCTTACCTTTTTTTCTTAATTTGACCTCTATTATTTTTGCAAAAAGTTCATTAACATAACTTTTTTTTATAAAAACTGTAAACTGTAAGACTGTTCTCCTTAATTTAATCTATTACACCCTATGTACTATCTGCAGCCCTTTAAGAGTTATTAGCTCTTAACCTATTCTCAAACCTATTTTAATATATTTTCAAACCTATTCTCAACGATAATTTGTTCCCTTAGAACATCATTTTAATAAATATCGTCTAATTTCGGCGTGACCTGAATAGGTTTAACAGCTACAGTTGACGCATAGGATGTACTAGGTCAAATTAAAGAGAAGACAGAAGACAAAGAAGACAGTTTTTAGAAAAAACAAGTTATGTTAATGACCTTTTTGCAAAAATAATAGAGGTCAAATTAAAGAAAAGGTAAGAAAATCTGAAATTTTTAGTTCGCAGCTCGCAGCCAAATTGTGCACATGGTCTTTACTTTTATCGTATATTTGTGGTGAAGCTTTCAAAGGTCATTTTTTTTATATATTTATTTACAGTCGAACGTTTTTACACAAATCTTATTATTTTTCCATCAAGGCTCCAGAATTCTAAAACTACCAGCTCCGCCTGTTTGTCGGACTTTTACTACTTCTACAGCTTCTTTTAAAGCTTATATCAATAAGCACCTTAACTTGGTTGTTATAAAACATTTCTTGGCATACAATACAAACGTGCTTATAAATTATTACCATGCAATTTCCCTCTAAATTACTCTTGTCTTGATACAATTTTTCATGAGAACATACGTAATAACAAATATAACCGATTTATTCTTGAAGTATGCAATTATTCATTTCTTTCATCACACATCGCAAAAATAATCTTTCTAAGCCAAATAAATAGTGTCATATTATGGTGAGCCAAAATTATATAACAAACTTCAACCGTAACCAGCTAGAGTCTCCTTTAATGTCCTTTTTTTTTCAATCTAAACTGAAAAAGGCAATTCAAGTGGTATTTAAAAAACTCAAATTTCCCAGAAAAGTTGAAATAAATTTCGTAAATTAACTTTTTGGGAACTAACTGAATTTTATGAAAACCGCTCTACTCTAAATATGGGGAAAACTTTTTGGGGCACTTGATGAGGAGGGTTGGTTGGTTGGGATTGAGTTTTCTACTGAAAGTATTTAAGTTTAAATTTTTACTTTAAATATTGCCGCTTTGAAGAGAGAAAAACATATTTTTGGCTTTACTTGCTTTAATATCAAAATCAATTATGAATTGCCATTGCTTTGAAACTTGAAAAATTCTGTGTCTACATATATAACACAAAAAATATATATATATTTCTTCTTTCTGTTTTTTATTGAAATCTGTTTTCGAAGTGAATGCAATTTTAATAAATTTTTTTTTTGCAAAATGATATTTACGTTTTGTTTTCTTTTTCAAAAAACAAGAAAAATTAATTATTACTTTTTGTTTACTTCTTGAACTAACGCATTATATTTTTTGCTTCTATATTTTCCTTGCGCTTTTTCATCAACAAAAATCACAAAAAAATCTGCAACAAAAAAAATCTTGTAACAAAATTAATACGAAAAATCATCAAAAAAATAACATAAAAAAATAACTTATCACTACTACTATCACCACCACCACCACAACCAACAACAACAACATCAACTAACAAAACAATATTATCACAAATTTGTGTTATGAATTTAACCACAAAAAAAAATGATTTTGTAAAAATGACTAATAAGATCATACGGATGTTTCCATCAGTGCTACTCAAAGGTAAGATAAATTCAGTTACTCCTTTTTTCTTTTTTTTTCTTCTTTAAATTCTTTATAAATTTTGTTTTAAAAATTTTTATGTATTATGTTTTGTTAAATGTTTGAAAATTTTCGTTCTGACAAATCTTTTCTTGAATATTGTTTTGAAAGAAATTAAATTTTATCAATCTTGCCTTTTTTTAATTTTATAAATTTTGATTGTGCTCTTTTGTTTATTTGCTTTATTAATTACTTATTTAGCCAATTAAATAAGTTTAAATAGGTTTTTTTGTTTTCAAATGTTTCGCCACTTAATAGCACAATTTTTGCTGCTTAATTGATTTGCAATATTATATGTAGCTGTCTGTGATGCACACGATGATGTTTTGCGAAATATTTGTGGGATTATGATTTTCTAGAAATGCAAAAACTAAGTGAGACCTTTATAAGCAAAAAATCAAAAATTTATCAAAATTTGAAATTAGACTTTTGTTTTACTAAAAACGCAAATATAAATATTTAACAAAATAGCACAAGGGACGCACATAATTTTAAAATGTAAACAAAGTGGTTTTAGGATTCCGTACAACAAAAGGAAAAAAATTGACGTAGAAAGGCTTAGGCAAAATGTTAGGTCTTTGTGGCGCGACAGTCACAAATTACGAAATACTCTTTTTTAATTTTTAATTCTGGTGCGCTGGGTCCCCTAAAAAAATATATTATTTTTAGTATCAAGAATTTAAAAAAAACCTAATTCAAAATTGTTGGTAGATCGGTTATAAATATATAGCTCCAAAATGGTCGAAAAAATCCCCCCCCCCCTAATATTTTAGGTTTCTAAAGCTAAAATTTTAATTTTTTTTTTTTTATATTATTAAGCCAAGCTCAGGGGAGACCATACGATGCAAAGCACAGCGTGGCGGGAAAGAGATAGGGATTGGAAATAGGGAACATTCGCACAGTTCGAGATTTAAAATCATCGCGAAATCTTACTGTACGGCCGTAAGTAAGTTTGAAGGGTAAAAGAAAGTGCGCGGTCTGCGTGCAGAGATCATTCTGCAAGGGATCAAACTAGATATTTCATCAGAATATTGATCAGGCATGTAGCGATAAAGGAGCGAAGGGCATTCAACATTGCGACGGTACTCGAGTGAGTCTATATGACAAGTTATTGCCAAATCCGCAACGACCTCTTTTTTTAACAATATCCAATGAATCTAGGGATGTGCGACCAGCCCCGGCCCGGATATTGGAATTGTATTCCATTCTAGGTCTAATTTAGAACTTGTAAAGAAGCGCTAGATTCGATGGGCTGAAATATTCGTGCATACTCATTTCACAGATGTGACATTCCCTTTGGAGTCTGCATGAGTGTCTTAGGAGTAAGCGAAATCAATGATACTGTCATCGGCAAAACTATGGATGGAATTGAAAGTAAGGAAAGGATGATCATTAATGAAAATTAAGAAGAGAGTTGGAGAGTTGATAGAGCCCTGGGGTACACCGGAATTTATAGGGTAAGGTTCAGATGAAACGCCATCTAGTATAAGCCGTGTTAGGCCGCCGGATAAAAAACTTTCAATCCATAATAGAAGACGAGGGGGGAAACCAAGTGTTTTAAGTTTGGCTAAAATTGTTGGATGCCACACTCTATCAAAGACATTTGAAATATCTACGGAAAAGAGTTCATTATTTTGAAGGAATCGAAGTAATTGCAATTGATCGATAGTTTGAGGGATCACTTGTCTCTCCTTTTTTGGGAATAGGCTGAGCTTAGCTAGTTTTAATTAACAGGGGCGAAAAACCATCAGGACCTGTAGCTTTAAACACATCGATCTCCTTAAGTACCTTGAATACATCTCTCGCACATCTCTCGTATGGATGTGTATTGGCTCTAGTCCACATCCACACGAAAGATGCATAACAGGTGGCTGTGAAATTTGTGGAAGACGAGAATTTGAAGTGAATCTAGCAGCCAAAATATGAGCTTTATCCAGGGCGTCAGCAACCACTTCACTGTTGTTAAGTTATAAAGGTATAAAGGAATTGCTGAAGTTGTTCCTGAAGTTTTGACCAGGGACCAGAAAGCTTTGTTACCTTTGCGGCTTGCCAAGATTTTTGTCTAACATTTGGGTCAAAATGAAATTTTTCTCTCTGAATAATGGACTTGCAGGTGTTCCGTGCAGTCTTCTAGAGTTGTTTCAGTTTTGGACATGGATGAAATCAATAGGCGCGAAAAGCAGACAGACTCTCTCGCTTTTATTTCTTGGTTGCACTTATCGTTAAATCAAGAGAGATTTTACTGTTGTCGAGATCTGCTGTAAGAATACTGAATATATTCACGCATTCCAAAATTTTGAATGTTACACTAACTTCTAATTTGCATTCCTCGACAGCCGTTGAATAAAAACAGACCGACCAATCATTTTCTCTAATATACTGATTGAACTTTCCCAATCAGTATACTGATTGAGTTTTCCCAATCAGCAGTTTTGTAATGCCATAGAAGCCTACTTGTAGATGGAGAAGGAGGGCGGCACAGGTTTTAGGTGGAAAGTTGAGCTTGATTAAACAGAGGTTTGAATTACCAAGAGCTGAACCGACTGAGATGGAATATTTGTCGGGGTGAAATGTTAGAAACAAATCTAGTAAATTATCTTGTATGTCCAGCTGTAACAGGGAATTCGCGTGTGTACATCCACACTACCTGTTGCAAATTAAAAGATTCACAGAAGAGCTCAACAAACCGGCCCGCAGGGTTTATAGTTGAAGAATGTCTGAATCACGGTATGTTATAGACATTAAAATTGCCTCCCAGGATGATTTCGCAATATTGTTGGAGATATTGTCAAATACGGATACCGTGTCGTCATCAGACATATTTGAGCTGCGATAGAAAACAGATGTAGATGATGTGCCTGCGGAATTTGAACCTAACCCAGATGTAACTAAGTTATGGATTAGCGGAAGAAATATCTTTAAGGACGGAAAATGCCACATCATTCCGTATATATAATGCGATCCCCCTATGTGGAAAAAAAAAGAGGCACTAAGCTGTAACCAGGAACGTGATACTGACTAATATCAGCATCAGAAAACGAGAAAATCGATATTTCCAAAATTTAGTTTCGAAAAATTTCGAAGTTAAAAATAATTGAAAAAAAGTTGGCGTTGAAGTTTTTCCGATTATCTCTTTTTCGAATTTCGAAAATATTTTTTTTTTTTTTTTAAATCGTGATTATCTTTTCTGTAAAGTTTTATTCCTAAAATTTACATTAGTGTGAAATTCGTGCATTTTTTAATCGCGATTCACCTTCTATTAATTTATTCCTTTGATTTTTCCAACTTCAGAAAGAAATCTTATTAGCGTACAGAATTCAAAGTAACTTGACCTTTCATTCATTTAACTCTCCGATCTCCAGATTCACAGTCCTAAATCATTCGAAATGAAGTTAGTATATGAAAAATCGAAAATCTATAGTGGGTTTGACAGATCGGAGCTCTGTAGTCTAGTTGGAGTTTGTTGGAATTCTACCAAAGTCATGGCGTTACAATTATTTCATACATAAGAAATTATTTAAATTTAAACTTTAAAAAAAAATCATTCTTAAAAAAAATCACTTTGTTTACAATATAATTTATTTTATTTTTAATATCTCAAAGGCATGATGAGTAGTTATTTAATTAGTAAACAAAAAACAAATAATTCTTTTAATATTTTGCCTTGAAATTCTGTTTTTGTTTTCTTCTTATTGTTTTTTTTCTTTGTGTGTTTTTGTTCCTTGTTCCAATTTTTATTTCATATAGTGTGTTGTCGTATCAACCTTCATCACCTTTGCCTCCATCAACGATACAAGCTTCACCTGAAGTACCAAAGAGTCCTCCTAAATGGCCCTTACGACCCGGTGTAATGGTTCACGTTAAAGGTGATACAAAACAAAATTTATGTGCAAATCGATCAAACACTGTCGATACGAGCACAGTAGTAGTAGCAACTATAGAATCGCACCCATCTTCATCATTAGAAACACCACAACCACAAAATTCAAATCAATTCAATCATGGTGATAATGAAGAAAAATCTTTACAAGATCATCATCAAATTCGTACATTCCGAGTTAATCCGATTCATATAAATTTGGCAGGTGTTGCAAGTAATACAGATTCCATTGGCGAAGAGGATATAAAAAATGTCGATCAAAATGATGATGAAAGACCTCCGACATTACCACGAAGAAATATAATCGCAAGTAAAAATTCCACAAATCGAAATGATCATTCAGTGAATAGCGCTAATGAACTTTTGCCTAAGAAAAGAAAATCACAAATTGAGAATGTCAGTGATGATGATGATGACGAAAGTGGAATTGAAAATTTACAAGTCACAGGCGATTCTTTGTCGGCGGGGGGTGGAGGAGGATTATTTGAACGAATCTTTGGTGAAATTTTTACAAGAGAACGAAAGACTGAAAATGAAAATAACAACAACAACAATGAAAAACACCACGGAAGATTTTTCAAATTTTTTGGCAAATCGAAAATTTTTGGAAGACGACAACGTTTAGATCGCAGTGCATCGAATGTTGCAAATCCTTTCGCAATTGAACATCGCATAAAAGGAATTAGATGCTCAGGAAGTGGTAATTTACCCATAGATAAATAATTGTAGAGGCCTATAAAATTAACTAGTTTTTTTTTTCTCATTATATTTTTATATGTGCTTCCCCGTATATTTTACGTATCTGCTTATATGCATTATTTTGATGCATGCTGAATTGTTGTGTTGATTTGCTGTGTGCTTTTGTTTTTATGTTTTTGTTTGATACTGAAAAATTCTATAACTTGGGGAATAATATTGTCGAAAAAAACAATACAAAACAAAAACCGAAATAAAACTCGCACATGTCATTAAACCAAACCAACAAAAAACTCAGTTGTAACATACAAGAAAACACCAGTCTTAAAACGTCCTCTCGCTTTGGTCGATAGCAATAGTAATGCACTTCTAGATCCATCAGAGACAGCTCAAAAATGCGAGTCTGATTCAGCGAAAAAAAGTAAGAATTTCACTTGTTTTTTTTTTTTTTTACTTTACAATTGTTTTTTATTTGTTTGATTTTTTATTTATTTATTGTACTACTTATAAGCACATAAATTGTATCAATTGCATCTGTTCTGTACTAGGTAAATATTTTATATCTCAACTTGATGAAATATTGCTGCTGCAGTTTTATGAATTATTTTATGGTTTTTCGTGTTAAGGTGCTTTGCTGATTTTTTTTTCCTTTTCAGATTTGATTCTAATATGCTTTTTATCGCAAGCTTATTACATAAATTCGTGCATATTTGCTCCATTATTCTAACTAATTGCTATCTAATTTCATGTAATTTATAAATTAAAAGTTTCATGAATTTTTTCTGTATATAACAAAATTCTAAGATATGAATAAAATTAACTGTAAATTAGTAGAGAATTAATAACTACTTAAAAAATTTCTGACGACTTGATTTTGAATTGATATCACAAAAAAAAAGGGTTTTGTTGTCGATGTAAGTCGAGATGTGGGAAGAGTCATTTTCTTTAAACTGCCTTATATTAGAAATGAGATAGTTCTATTAGTCCTATTTAATTAAATTTTTGGAACTAATTTGGAATATTAGAAATGGGAGTATTTAAATTTTTGAAAATCATTTCATTATTCCTTCACTAGAATCGTTATGTACATGTTATAATTAAATAATTAAAATAAAAGCTTTAGAGTATATTGCTCTTTCCACGATTATCTTCTCTATTTAGCACCTTTATTCTTATTTTAATTGCCCAAACTAAAAAGATATCTAAGCAGTGTCTGTGACAGTTTGCTTTTTAAGTACATATTTAGACGCATTTGATGGTGAAATTTATTATAAAATGCATAAAAAAGTATAGATAATGAAAAATTAATCTTCTTTGTTCATTATTTTGATAGTTCATAGATCGCTTAACTTTCTATCGAAGGGTGTTATTTGGAATCCAATTTCAAATTTCCCGACCATAATATTTATATTTTGAAGTTTTTTAAAGATTTTGTTTTTTTTTTCCATCAGACCAACTGTGTTAGAATAATTTTCCTCTTTCAAAGGGCTATTTTCCAAATATACAAAAATTATTAAATCTTTTGGGTGAAGCAGGTTGAATTTTGAAATTTGAATTTCGAAAAATCGGTTATTTCTTACGAGAACCAGGAACCTATTTCATCATTGCTACAAGTTGTAAGCTATAAGTTACAAGTAAAAAAACATTATCTACGCTAAATACATGTACATGCATAAGTTTTCAGTTGTATAAAATACGTTCCATATAGTCTACTTGGAAGTATTTGAATCAACCAAATTAGTAATCGTATTGGAAAATGTCTCGATTATAATTATGCATTAAATAACAATCTATTTGTCAGTGCACATGAATTGAATAGCGTAGATACATGTGTGAGATTCCAGCAGTTCCACACGATAATTGCGCAACTTAGCACATCTTTCTGTCTTGAAAAATTTAATTTAATTAATTTTTACTTTCCTATTTAATTTGTTTTATTAAATTTTGGATGTTACATCAATATGGCGGCTCCCTACCATATTATATTTTTCGGTATGGAATGTAAATTGTTTCTTGTCTCTGTCTCACATCCGCCTCCTTTGCACTTATGTGTGAATTAATTAATACGTTTTCGCGAATACATACTGATGTATTTATCACCTTTCTGGTATCACAATTGTATTGCGCGAATTCGAATTAATTAGCTCTACAAACAGTATCATATCAAGAATGCTGTGATAGATACTATAGACCATTGCTCCCATACAATGTAGGCTTATTAATATTTAGTGCACAGGTGAAAAAAAAGGTTGATCTTTACTTGTTGAATGTTTTTTTTATAAAACACAAGAAATTCGATTTTAGTTGTGATAACTGAAACCTTTCGCTAAATTCAAGGACACTTTCTAAATTAAAATTTAATACTTTAAATATTTTTCATCTCATCTGGTTTTTTGCTATGAATCCTATTCAGTGGAAAACTTAAATTAAATTTACTTTAGAACCAATTAAATATTTTAATCAACTCTTAAGACTTGTAAAAATTTGTACTGTTTCACAAACATTACCGCTACAATTGAGTAATCTTTCATGGAACGCCCTATTTGTTTTAAAATTTACGAATTACAAATCAACGGACAAATATTCTGCAATACAACATAACTTCATGAAATACAAAATTATGCTTTTTAACAAAGTCTCTAAAGTTCCGATTGGGAACCTCACGTAAGCAACCGCTGAGGAGCTATCCATTTCAGAAACCTTTTGGACCAACATAGGATCACCTTGTGCCGTTTAGTCAATTCCTGAAGTCTGGTCTTGCATAACTGCACCAATTTTGATTTTACCAGCACAGCATCCAGCAAAACACACTACATTTATGATAAATGTCTCAAAAGACTTTTATGTTTTCAACTTTCGATAACAGTCTTATGGGGACTTTTATATTTTACTGTCAGTTATAAAAGTTATAGAATACTTTTATTTATTTAAGTCTCATAATGAATCTATCACAGATCTTTTATTGTTGCAGATCTCGGTATTCGATTTTACTAATATGCGAATATCCGAATACGCGGATCTGCGGACTATCCGATTCCTGAAATCCATAAGTTAGTCCATATTATACATGTCAGTAGTTGGAACAGTTGTTTAGTGTTTGGAGATTGCACAAGTGTTGTTATGAACCGTTGATATATTGTCATAGGGCATTCAGCTTATTATAGAATGTCTCGTGTAATAGGGCCAACCTCTAAAGTAATCTAATCGATGTACCCTGAGATCGTGCACCCAGAAGGATAGATGTCAGATTATCCCAATGACAACCTGCCTAGTTAGTTTCTTCTACGGCTGGCAATAGTGATGGTATGCTGTATCAAGATGCATCCACACAATAGCTTGAATTCAGGCTATAGGTCGAATATAGGACATAAGTCGGTCCGTTCCAATATCGTTTGCGTATCAGTCCGGTTACAGACGAACTAAATTGGGATTGGCAAGAGACGGCTATATTATTAGACATGAAAAGAAAGCATCCTTTGCGGATTTGTCGTTTTGGCAGTATCTACTGAAAAGTATTTTTTTTTCTTTTTCTCTCAAGAGTTGACACAAGACTATTTAAATTTTATTTATTTATTTAATTTGTCATGTTTTTACAAAAACTAAAGCCTACCTAGCTAGGCCTTTCTACGTTTAGCAAAATGTTATAGATGCTAGTTTCGAAATTTATATTGCCATGTTTACAAAGTGATTGGTCAAGTGTTCGAAAATGTACGACCCGGTACAGACGTGTCGCCACAAGTGATCCCATATGGTTGTAAAAACTTAGGTTACTTATCAGTCTTTTCACGAAAATGAATTAACTCAATTTAGGGATGCAAAGCATAAATACAAGCAATTTTTAATCTGCAGGAGAAAATAGAATCCACAGTTAAAAAATCGCTCTTTGGACATCATTGATTGATTGATAAGTGCAAATGTAATCAGTTTTCAAATATAAAAATTTTTCTTAAAACATTTTCATCTTCATTTAATACACTTGAAAAATCGCGGTTAGTTTTTTAGTTTGTCCAAATCAGTTTCATGAGTATTTCCCTGAAATATCACTGACCAGAATGAAATTCTAGATAAAGAATCCGGATTTTTAAGCAATGCAAATAATCATTTTCAATTTCTTATCAGGAAGAGAAAAGATAATAGAAACCAATAAATTTTTGATTAATTTTTGTGCTAAATTGCACTTAAGTTCTTAATTCATTTTTGCATAGCATTATGGCATTATTAGTTATATCTTTCTTAGATCAAATTTTTGGCTATAGCAAATATCAAAACTCAACATCTCCACAAACTTCAAATTGAAAATAATTTAAGACAAAAAAGCATGTCTATGGACCTTTTTTTATACCAACTTGGAAGAAAGTAATTGGGAAGGGAATCACTGATTTACTAAACCAATACAACGACAATAATCTCTCCCTTACAATTATAAACTAAAATTAAAATTAAATTAAATCAAGTCATCCGAAAAAAATTACATTTATAAATAAACTTTTAAATTCTTGTCTAGCAGCATACTTTCTTCTGATAATTATAGTTTCATATAGTATTTTATAATTAGTTTTAGATTTATCCGATGATTGTTTATTTTTTTTTATCATTTTACATTATTATTTCTTCCGTAAAATTTTTCAATTCAATTTTTTTTTTAATTATGTCATTTTTTGGGGGAATCGTTTTGTTTTTGAATTTTGTATTTCTAGTACACGCCAAGTCATCTACACTGAGGGATCCATTGACGGAACCTGGAGAGTATGAGAATCTACCATTTCATGGTCTTCAAACGGCGCCTAATAAGGTATTACCATTAATATTTTTTTGGTTGTTATACTGCTTTACGTTTTCTTCGAAAGAGTATACAATTTTGTTTTTTTGTTTTACGAATATAATTTCAATATAAATCACAAAAATATTTATCAGATTATCTCAGTGTTGTATGTACATATGTATGTATGTCTAGTGTCTTTATTTTAATTTAGAAAATTTATTAATGTGTGTTCATTTTGATATTTGGAACAACAAACTTCTGAAATTATTGTATGTCCAAAAATTTAATCCAAAATGATAACACAAGAATAAAAAGAATTTTTAACTTTTTCTGTTAACTATTTTTCTTCCATTTCAGTGTATAGTTAATAATTGTAAAATAATTTTTTTTTTTAATTTAACACAACATTTTCTTTCCTTCTTAATAAGATTAGAAAATATAAATAATAAATGATACACGAAAATCATCATATTTCAGACTCATTCACATCAAGAATTTGATATGAATTGCAATAATCAGTTGAAATCATTTAACATTGAACGAATTTACTGTGAGACTGATTTTTAAATTTTGAAGCTTCTGTTTGTTTTTCGTTTGTTGGTTTCATTTCGCCGAGAGAATATTTATGATTTAATTGATAGTTTTAAGTAATTTGTTATGATATGTTTCATTTATAAATAGATTCAATAATTTTATTTATATAGTTTATGAAAACAAAAAATATATTTTCTAGTGTATATATTAAATCGTGTAAAAATGCTAATTTTTTTCTGGCTGCATTAGATTTTATAGCTTCTATATATTTTGTAAAATATGTTTTTTATCACTTTGCACATAATACTATTTTTCTTTTTCTTTTTTTTTTTGCTTATTTCTTTTAGAATCTTTATGTAAAACATAATGAATTGATAATTGTTTATTTGATTTTTTGTTTTGTTACATTTTATTTTTTTACACTTTTATATAATTTATACTTTTTTTTATTAATGAAAATTGTGCAGTCGATAAATGAATTAATTTTTCATTATGCTCACATGGTAATAATTAGCCATCCTTACCAACTGATAAAATTTTAAATTTCTTTGTAGATGATTTAGTCCTTATTCATTTTAGGTCTACCTGTTTCTTCTACCTGGAGACTATGATTTGAATATTGTATTCCTAAATTTAATTGGATTAATATTTGCTGTTTTAACAGCTGCTTAGGGAAGAATTTCGATGTAACCCAACGCGAAACTACTTTCAATGTGATTTAAACAATTTCGCACTCTATCGAATGGTGGATGCATATTCAGTATGAACAGACTTTTTATCTGATCTGATCGTATTGCAAGAGTTACATGACTTTATTTGTTTTTTACCTATCCCACTGGTATAGTTGTAATCATCAAGTGTTTTCAAAGAACTGCTCCAATTATACTATTCTGCTGTATTGATAATCACAGGAATCCCTTTAAAAGTAAAGCATTCAGAGTAAATTTAGGCAAAAATAAATTCTCTCTTGTTGACTTTCCTCCATAGTTTCTTCTTTTATTCATGGGTCAATTTTGATAAAGTTACCTTTGCTGGCCCAGTTAAGTATTTTGAAGAGTAAGGCAAGACCACAGTATCATACAGTAGAACGGTTCTATTAAATGAAGCTTCTATAATGTGCTCTATAATTTCTCTTGCAACAAACTAACACACGAGAGTATATTTTTAATACAAAGAACGTTCCTATGTAAATTGGCGGTGGGAGAAAGAGAACTTGTTGCATTCATAAAATTTTACTAGAATAGAAAAGAGGCAAAATAACAAGAAGAAATATTATTTTCTGGAAGAAAGTGGCATCTTTATGAACGAACACCACTCAACGTTCAAACAGCTGTTTAATTTATGGATCAATATACATTTGAGACTATATTTTTCGAGATGTACCTACATAACAATAATCAATTCAAGGTAAATGGTGCAACTGCCTACTTTTCGCCTATTTACTTCCTCATCATACTTAGTAGCGTTATGAGAAATTGAGAAATTTTTTTTTTGCAATTATAATTCTAAAATTCAATTTCCAGTAATTTGCTCTAAATCTTTCTTCTGTATGAATATACTGTAGTACGGCGCTCACTTTTCTCTAAGTGGGTACCTATATATTTCCCGTGTTTTTACTATCTCCTGAGACTCATCGAATCTAGTACATAAGTATCACCTTACACCGGTGTGATTTTAAACACCATTACCATTTCGAAAGTTTCTGAAGGTTTATCAACACTTTGCAAGAATAGATTGCGATTTAATCATTTTCGTTTTGAAATTGTAGAGATAAGTTTTTCAATGAATTGGTGTTCAGGTGTGCAGACTAAAGTGTGTATGGAATAAGGTTTTATGCAATTTACCATGTTTAATTTCGAAATTCCCTGCTACTAAAATTTTTATGTCTTTCACTTAATATACTAAATTCATATCCTGTCCTTAATCACACACTCGTCAACAACTGATCTTCCATATTAGGCATCCATAATAAAGCTTATAAGAGATGGCCCTGACCAATTATGGACTACTCCCGCTGTGTTACTCTCCTATGATTAAGAGCATGGTTCATTTCACGGATGAAATAAGTCAAATTGATAAGTCTATATAGCTTAGCTATGGAGTAATTTACTCAACGAGCCTTATGTACAAGGACAACCTTGACTTCTTATCATATCTCTGATGTGTATTCTATTTTTATAAATTTCTTGAAGAAGCTTAATGTTAAATAATCGATATACGGAAATAGTGCTGGAAAAATACCGGGGGCTTGAAGAAATACTTGAATAAACCTAAAGCCAATATCGCATTGTCAATTATGATGGACACAGCTTCCACAATTTCAGCGGGAACTACATTATGATGGTTGGTTTCGATTGGCTTCCGGTGTAGTAAACAGGTTCGATACAGTGATATATAAATAACCTTTTGAGAAATTTTAATACTCTCATTTAGTTCTTCTGGGGTTCGGCGAGTGTATATAATAGAGCAATCTCTAGAACAGCTGTTCAATACAGCCTTATTCGCCAGTGTTTGTAAATAGCAACAGTGGTTATTGAAAAATGTAAACATTTCTTCTTCAGAAAAAACAAGTGTGTTTCTCTTTTTGTCACATATATGCTTAATTTCCTTAAATGCTACATGCAATTCTTTCTTTCAAATTTTGTTTTTTTTTTTTTTTCAAATGACGCCTACTCTGATGGGTAATGTCTTTCTAGTCAACAGATGCTCAATTGAATTTTCTATAAGCATACACTCGCCGATTGGAGTCTACTCCCTCCGTAATTTCCAATTAAAACTTTACATACTGATGGCTTATGAGTAAACATCTTGTCCAAAACACTCCACTTGTACATGTACTATATTAGATGAGTACTTCAAAGAAATAGATTTAGGATCTCTCTACGACTAAGTGTTATATAAATGTGGTTTCCCAGCCTTTATTAAGTCCCACGCATGTTTAACTGCTTCATGTCCGCAAATAATTTGATGGTCAACGAATTAAGATTGAACTTCTCCATGTAAAATCCTTCAACCTTGCTGATATGCATCGATGATGAACCATAGTCTAGTTTTCCATAGAGAGCGAGACCTCAGGTAAGGCTTCCATCTCCATGAACTTGTCAGTTAGTTACTTAACTTCAGCAGTCGCCCTTGTTTTTTGTTTTACGTTAACTGTATTTTGAGTTCTCTCATTTATATTTCAGAATTAAATGTGTAATCTTCATTCGACGTTATTTTCTTTATTCCACAAAATTAAATTTCATATCTCTTCAAATATCAATTTGTATATCAAATATATTTCGGACTACCGCAAACCTCTAGACTAAATCCAGTATTGTTATCGCTATAATGTTGGTTCATACTACATACTACACTACCAAAGCTTATGCCTTTTTTAATGATAATAAATTCCAATCATCTGCACAATTTTCAAATTTCACATTTTTCTTTCAAATTTCTTCTTATATGTCTTCCATTATCTCTGATTTATAAATAATTCACCGATTCAATTCAAAATGCCAAATAAAAAAAATTATCCTAATTTAAGTGGCATAGCATATAAAAAAAAATTAATCTGCTTTGTTTTTGTTTTTAATCAGCATAAAACATAGTTTCATTTATATTTTTCCAGTTTACTACGACTCCTATAAATTTTAATAATACAAATGTTGTTCGTGTTGCACCCCGCCCGAAACTAATCAGTAACAGTCAACATCAGCAATATCAGATGCAAACGCAATCACTAAAACAGCCCTATTCCATGATATCCCCTCAAACATTATCCATGTCCTCGAATAATTCCATTAAAAATTTAGTAGGTAGTGCTGTTGGTAGTGGAGGTGGAAGAGGTGGTGGAGGAGGATTAGGAGGAGGTGGTGCAGGAATCGGAAGTAATAGTTGTGCAAGCGGATCAACAATCGGTATAGGTGTTGGAAGTAACCAAACAAACAAAACAATCCCAAATAGCCAAGCAAATTACAATTTAAGCAACTGTTTCCCTACCAGCTACACTGAATACTATCATCAACAACAGCAAAAGCAGTGTTCCATCGGAGGTGGAACCAGTCATGTGGTAGGAAACTCTTTCACAAATTATCCATATACTGTTGAAAATAGAACGGGAAATATCGTGCCAGTGAACAATAATCCTTTTATAGCAAATAGTTTGAAAAAATTCAATACAAGCGGTTGCCATCCCGGAGGGCATCGTAAGAAACCACCAGAATCGGATAAAAAATTTTACTCACTTAAATCCTTGGGCCATAAAAAAGGTTTACATTTTTGCTCGATTAAACCTTCAATGTCAATAACATCGTCATCATCATCATCGAACAGGAAATGTAAACGACATCATTCATTTGCTGGCGGTGGTATTGGTGATGTTGTAAGCGGTGGTCCATCACATACATTGCCATCATATGCAGCACAAACTCATAAAATGCATTTTTATGAACCACCACTTTATGAGAATCTTACAGATTCTATTCAAATACATGAATCGAGTATAAATCCGGATCATGAACTTGAACAACAACAGAAGTTACCATTCAAAAAACAACATCAACAACACCACCACCATAAACAGCATCAGCACCAACAACAACAACATAATATGGAAGATTATAATAATGTAATAGAAGCAGAACGACTAAGTATCTATCGAAGTGATTCTGGTATATCGAACAGTTCGTACGAGTGTATAACACCAATTCCAGCCCCAAGGCAATTGCTTCCACAGAAAATTCATTCAACAAAATGCAAAACTAACCCCGTTTACATGAATATCATTACTGGGGGAGATGGTGGAACTGATGGTGATAATGGTGTTAAAGGTGGCGGTAGAAGTAATACAGCCACTAACTCTAGCCCTCCATCCACTGCCACTCATATACAACTATCCTATTGTAACGACGATTCTTGTCCTATAATACCTCCTAGCAATCCTAGCTGTAAGTGTAGTAACAACTATAGTCATGACTGTAGTAGCAATCATTGTGATGGTGCTAATAGCAGTAACCAATCTAACAACAATACTAACCAGGAACAGCATCATCAAAATCATCATCAGCATAGTAACCATCAGCAACGGTCTTCAGCAAATAACCGAAAGTGCAAAAAACGGACTCAAAGCTCCGCGTCGCTTCTGAGTCTTGAGGTTTGTGTGTGTTGTCATTTCAGATGTTGCCAATTTATACATAAAATTTTATCCTTGTAGTCCTGTTTTTTCCGTCTCTCTCTCTCTCTCTCTCTATTTCTAAAAATAAAACATTAAAGCGATGTTTTTTTATTATTATGTTTATGTTTTAAATTTTTATATTTTTCATTATTATTTTACTTATGACCTATTATCCTTACAAGTCAAAGGATGACGCCGCAATCTCACCTCTTTCTACATATTGTATATAGTACATAGATATAAAGAGGTATGTACGTAGGTACTTTAAGGCTTCACAGTTTGTGCCAGCCAAGTTTTGTGATCGAAAAAAAAAAACCATCAAGGACTCTCACGTTCAGGTGTTTGTGCTTTCAAAAAGTTTCAAGTTTATTTGCGTAATTGGCTTTGATTTAGCGCTTTGCCAAAAAGTTTTGAATTTGTTGCATACTGGTGGCGGTGAGGTGAGTGAATTATTCGCCATTAAAATCTGAAATAAGGCTGTGCGCTCTTTAAATCAAAACTGTCAAAAAAGAGCTTTACACATTTTTAACGTGTGACTAAAATAAACTTTGAACGCACAAATCATACACTAGCAAAGTTCCCCCTGGTCTTAACAATATAGCTGCAATTTCAATTTTGATTAGGTATATGTATAGGAAAATTATGGTTTAGGGATAGGATAATTGATGAGGATTTTAGTTGGTGGTAGAGGAGGAGGATGAGGATGTTTTTTGTTTTTTTTGTTTTGCTTTTGCTGCGCATATCTGATGGCATCATTTGTGTTATTTAAGAATTTATAACGTCATCAGTCTATATGTTTATCTCATGTATGTATGTACAATATCAACTTTGAAATTCAATTTTCAGCGGATATGACTGTGATGGTTCGCTATATTGGGTAGCTTGTTTTGTTGAATGAATATTTTATTAGTTAGTCATTAAAATGGAGGAAAATTGCATCATTTAGCCAGTCAGTTGGCACTCTAATTCATATGTATAGTATATAGTCATAGAGTACATATAATAGTAGGGAGAATAAAAAAAAAAAGTGAAGACAAATTCTCTGGGATGGCATTATTTTGAAATTAAGTCTTATAAAAAGCATTAAATAATCAATTTGTCACAATACCTATTATAAAATGTCACGTAACTATTTCATTACAATTGTTACTACACGAAGCAAAAAAAAGGATTTTCGAATAGCTCTGTATTTATCTCTTCGATCATGCCCTTGGCATTCAAGCGATGCTCTATCTCTCTTGCATTTATTTTTATTATTACGTTTTGTATTCTTTTTTTTTACTTTTTTTTTATTCACTTTTACGAATTTTTTAATATTTTCATCATTAACATCGCAATAGGAATACGCGTGGTATTTACTTTTGCTGCGAACTGGGGGAATTAGCAGACAAAGAGTTGTGGGATCTGATAAGACTCATTAACTCTTGTGGCTGGTTTCAGTGCACCCCCTTAATCTTAGATATATTTTCCAGGCAGGGTTCCAATAAAGTGGGATCAGAATGGACCATAGATGGTCGAATTTTGGCTGGTTGGTCGTACATGCTTTTACGGTTGCCGCCACTCTAACCTACCTTAACCTAACCTATCATTTACTCTGTTACTTCGGAGTGAGATAATTCGCCATGTAAACACCAACAAGACTGGAATTATCTACACCGGCGTTAGTTCGGTAGTCGATGTGGAATTAATCACATGTGAACACTTGAGTAAATCGAAGTGGATTGTCGTTTGGATATTTTTCGGTACACTTTCATCCTTCGCTTCGAATTCCTTCATGCATTCATACAGTATTTTAGAAATTGTAATTAGAAAATGTGCAGAGCCTTTCAAATATTTTTTGATTGGTTTGTTTTTTTTTTGTTTTAATCAAAACAGTTATTGCCGCCAATACAATCGAATACTAACTGTAGATTCATTTCTAACAAAACAAAAAAACATCGCTTTAAATGTTAACCTGAATTTGAACATTTCTCTTGACTCTTTTGTTACTAATAAATTCTAACCGCTTAACATGCTTTTTTTGTTTGTTTGTTCATATTTTCAGCGTGCTCCCCACACTAATCCATTTCTAGCAGGAAATTCATCATCATCTGGTTGTGCAAGCGGTAATAGTCAAGGGGGTGGTGCATCATCATCTTCATCATCTTCGACTGTTCGTTGTCCCCTACAACAGCAACATATGCAGCTCCATCAGCAACAACAACAACAGCTTCCTCCACAATCATATCATCAGCAACAATTTCTTGTGCCAAAAGAGCTTTATTCACCATCTTCATCGCTGTCCGCTCAATCAGCTTCGGGTCTTTCTTCTAATCATCAACCATCAAATCAGTGTAGTACTACTAAGAACTTTAGACAATCTAGTTCGACAGCAACAACACCAGCGATTCATTACAACAGTGATACTAGCGTACCAAACACTACTAATAATCATAGTAAGCGTAAGATTAGCGGATATATAATAAGACCAATGAAATTACCACTTCGAAAACATCATAGTTTTCATTTTCAACCATCTCAAACAATGGGTGGTGGTGGTGGTTCGAAATTAAAAACAAAATCGAATTATAAACAAAACGGTGGACCACTTGTTTTTAAGCCTTTCCTTAGTGAAAAGAGCGCATTTAAGCCTATCTCACCTGTTGGCATTAGTAATTGTAGTCGTCCAAGTGGCAATATTGTAACGACTCCACGAATCTGTGGAACAAGCCTTAAGCGACATATGTCGAATGTCGAATCATATGATAGTACTAGATTTTCTTCCGATAGTAATTCAAAGCTGAATGATGAACTTAATTCAGATGATGAAGAGGAAATCGATGAAATCATTATTACACAAGAAGAAGATTTACCTTCTTCATCATCAAATAGTACTATTGTTGGTAAACGTATTGTTTATGCTGATCTAGCGTCCTTATCATCTAATATTGGTCAACAAACATATAGGAATCCAAGAAGTTTGTCTCATAATACTAGTGAAAATCAATTAGATGAATTCGATGATATTACCATAAATTCGGACAGTGAACAATTTCGACGGAACAATAGACTGAATAGACCTATTCCATATCCTAACAAGGCCAGTAATTATAATGAATTTGAAGATACTGATGGGATGATGACGACCACGACAACGGCGGGGGCCGTTATAGCCACACCCACAAAGCGTGCTACACAATATGCGACACTTAAATTCAATGAAGTCAGTATTTAGGGATTTAAGTAGATTTTAGGGAATATTTATATAGCTAGGAAAACAGGTAGAAAGGATTTTGTTTTTCTATTCTATTCTAATAGATTTAAGTATGAAGTAGGTGGAAATGAAATTGTTATTGTTTAGTAGCTTCGTTTTCAAAGTTATTGTTATTGTTGCTTTTTACTTAACCATATTGCCTTGTTTAGGCTTTTATCTGTAATCAGTTATCAGATGTTGGTATAGGTCTTGTGTATTTATGAGAATGTTTTTTTTTATCCGATTTTTGCAAGATAGAATAGTCAATAGTTGCTTCTTCTTAAAATATCGCTCTTCTCCAGATCCTTCTTGATTTTTCAGTTCGACAAGTGAGTTGTTGGCTTGAGCCGTAAGTTTTTAAAACTCTGTAAACGGTCTGTTATAGATTTTGTGACCTTGCACTTTTCAAATCCTGATTGAAACACCGATTTAGATAATAATCGAGAAGAACAGTCATTGTTTGGTTTTTATAGACATTTTAGTGGAGTTCTATATCATGAGGATGCAGATTCTGATGTCTATGAGTTAGCAATCAGAAATCACCTTCATAATCCAGATTAAAAAAGCGGATCTATCAATATCTATTTTATGTTGAGTAATATAATTGCTCCATTACGATGAATCTACGGAATCTACGTTAAAGCTGTGTTCCATTTAGGAAAACTCTGTACCTTGAATTGTTACATTTGTAATGACTTTTGATGAGTTTAATTATTTCTCGAATATTCCGCGCGTTGTCTAAGAGATGGTTCACTTGATATACCCTTCGAGCGAATTCGTTTTGAATTCCACTCATAAAATTAAGTGGGAGGAGAGAGCATTTTTTTCCAATTTTATTAAGTCCGTAATTGTGTCTGGATGCTTCGCTTTTACTACTGCAAAGACGATTAATTCCGTGAGTATTTCTATTTTTAATGGGAATTGAATATGTATCCAAAGGGGTTGCGTTTGTACGTCGAGTTGTTTTTAAGGTTATTGCAGGTTACCTATGTCTTCTTAAGTCTCATTCCGGGTTTACACGGTGCGATTCTTGTAATAGTCAGGAACTTAAGGTTGTAGAAAAAAAAGTTCTTAAATGAACAAATTTTTAAATTAATTTTTTTATTTTTTAATATTATAGATAAGGAATATCCTTTGATATATTACACGTTGCTATTAGGAAGGATTTTAAGATAAGGGAGTGTAAACAGATCCGCTCAAAGCTGGCGAAACTCTAGCGAAGATCGCTTTTTAATGTGATGACTAATTGCTGCTAATTAAGCAAGTTTATTCTATGTGCATTACTATGAATTAGCATGCTTAAAAAGATAGCTTCTTTCTTTTTAATCCTTAATCAGGTATTTAGATTATTAATATATTCTTTTACTCGAATATGTGAAAGAAGCCTGTGCAAATATGTTCTCTCTACTGATGTGAATTAGTTTCACTTCATTCCTTAACATAAGAATGCTGTTATGAGGTCTCATATCGCGTAGTCTTCCACTATATATACATAGAAAAGATGCCAACAAAATATGAGTGTAGAACTTACTAACAAACCGGCTACATAGGTAATCAACTGTACTGAGATTACTGAGATTTACTCAGATTTTAGTAGCTAACCATCTTCGGGAAAAGCAAGTTTCTGAAACCTTCGTAAACTTTTGCTTTTTTAAGGGTGCGCCAGTATTATTCTCAATATGAGCAATTATGCAATAACTCGGTGTTGCGAGGGTCTTTTATTATGGTTTCTTCTTTCGTCGTATTTTTGAAGTACTGGGCAAAGTTTCCTAATCTGTTCGAGGGCACTCATATATTTATGTATTTATTTATTATTATTATTATTATTTGTGGGGGTATGTAGACAGAGTATCCAGCTCTCATCTAGTCACCGCGACCTATAAGATCTTTTTATGACGATACCCCTAAATGCCCTAGGGCGCCCATTCGAATTGAAGGTCTTTTACAAAGCCTATGACGTTATTGGAGACCATCTTTGCAACATATTCTGGCAGTGGAAATGCCTTTTCTATGTGTCTTAGAGTTATGCGACACAGAGCTTCACAGTCGCAGAGGACGTGTCCAGCGATTTTATCGTCTTTCATAAAGAAGCGACAGGTCGAGCTTATTCATCTTTTTAAGATGATATCTAAGTGGGCAGCGCCCATTACGAGCCTTAATTCGTTTTTGGTGATTGTGAGAAATACGTTAGTCCTCTGCTGCGAGTACTTTAGAAACTTCACTTCTTCGGTTGTCGTAGCCCTGGGGTATTTTCACAGTGTGCCTTTTTAATTCTTTCCTCACAAAGCCTGATCAAAGCTGAACAGTGGCTTTTTGAGTATCCAAAGACGGGCTCAGGGCTAGTAAACAGAGATCTGGCTCTTCTTGTAAGGTGGTTAGCAATCAGTGTCACCGTGCTTACTTCGGCCAGTTGATTCAAGACAGTACGACAGTCCCAAACCAGCTTAAACTCAAAAGTAAACTAGTTTAATGCTTTGAGTGCTGCTTGACTGTCTGATATTATGTATAATTTAGTACCACGCATATTCTTTTGAATTATTTCACAAGTTCTCTGGCGTGTATTTCTTTCTGAAAAATGGTTTTTGAGGCCCCTCCCTCTAGAGGAGGGCACTTCGGTCCGTATATGCCCACGCCTGCTCTACCTTCCATCTTGGACCCATCCGTGTACCATTTAAGAGATCTTTTTTCAAGAGGTAGATCTCCAATGTACTACTGCTGATGGTCCTCCAAGATTAACTTAAATTGTGTTTCAAAGTGATGGCGTTACGGCATAACGTCTTAAATTGGGTTTGCCGTCTGGTCCTTGAAGTATTGTATTTTTGGAGGACTATCAGGTGGCCAACCAGCTTGTTTGTATTCACTTTCTAACATGCAAATCTAAAGGGAGTAGGTCCAGCACAGCCTTAGGTTGAAGTTGGGCAGGTACGCATTGCACCAGTTATTCTTAGGTATGCAAGCCGTTGTAGTTTTTGTATATATATTTATGTAACTGCGTATACATATTCTAATGGAGTTTTTGAATCTTTTACTTCAGCTTGAGGGAAAGGGAGAGTAGTAAAAAATTTATTATTCCATCACTAATATCATATTTCTTCAGAGTAGGTACACAGTGTCGTTAAGTATGAAAGATGTCAAGATCTATAACACGTAAAATTTATTTATTCGTGATAATATTCGAAAATTGTCATATTTTCATATCCCTAAAGAGTGTCTTTTTACACCACCATCAAAAATACATAATTCATTGTGATCGTTTTGATATTTTTTAACATAAAATTTCCTTCTAATATAAAATCCAACCCTCCTGGATGGGCAGGGGTGAATAGATTTTAAAATCGTATCCATAAAACCAAAAACAAACATCGCGTATCTCTTTTAAGGGTAAATTAAATCTTCTTGCGGAATGTTACGCGTATGTCAGAGAAGTATACCTACATTAAAAGTAATTTGCGGCATGTTGTTACTTATTTTGTTTACACTTGAAAACATCATTTTTGTTCTGCGTGTAAAACAAATCGTGCACCACTTTTGAGCCTTGTACAAAATTCCCACAGCTCATACGAAAAAAGTAAATTGCCGTCATACATATATTTACATACTTACATAATACACGTGCCTCTATGTCATTCTCTGGTATATCCATCCATCCATATATAAATAAACCTCCTTGCATGTCAAAAGCTATTTAGAATATTTTTGTTTTTTTTTTTTGTTTTTTTCTTTTGGTCTTTGGGGTAAAGAACGGATAAAATTTCAAATATGTTACGACTTTACGTACGCGTTACATAATTGACACGAAAACGTACCGCAAATCTCTTTTTATCTTTTCAGCAACATAAAATCACATAAACTCGGATAATATATGTATATATAGCAAATTTTACGTTTACATACATATATATATCCTATCCTGTCAGTCAAGCATAATTTGGAAACATAATGAATTTGCAAATTTATTGTCGCTAATTATGATTTCTACTTATAATTAAAATTGACAGAGGATTTGAAATGAGGCTATGAAATATCCAATCACTATTAATGCAATTTTAGTGGTAGAAAATTGATGCGTAATCAACATTTAATGTTAAATATTGCGAGGTACAATATTATTTCATTTATGAACTTATGTACTCTACATTATTTATGTATACAACAAAGTAAAGGAAATATTGGGTAGAAAATGAACAAAATTTAATAATGCTTTCAAATTCAACTAACCCCAGGGAATGGCAAGAAAGAATATTTAATTAAAAAAAAACAAAACACACATTAAGCTTATCATCAATGTATAACTACTGCTGCTACGCGCATTAACCTAGTTATTTTCTCATCATTAAAATAAAATCTACATTCAAGATTTAAAAATCAGTTTGCCAATCTATATTAAATCTCCCCACTTAAATGGAAAGAAATATCCAAATAGTTTTTAAGATTATATTGTTGATGTTAAAATTATTAAGGAAAATATTAAAACAGAAAAAAGAACAAAAAACCATTTACGGGTTTTTTAAATTTTTGGTTAATAACAAACAAACAAAAAACTTTTTATGTTTTAGCTGTCCGACTTCGAAGACATCTACAAAGGAAGTGATACATACATTTATTAAAAAAAAAAAAAAATATGTATAAATAGGAAAAAAATACTTTTTTTGTAATATTCTTTTTCTCTTTTTTCTTGTTGCTAATATTTGTGTCATTTGTTAAAAAAAAAAAAAAGAAGAAAACAAAAAAAGTCACCAAAATCCTAAGTGTTGTGCATTTCATGTCCTAAAGGTAATTGAGATTTTATTATTATTATTTTTTTTTTCGTTTTAGTATGTATATATAAACAAAAAAGGCACCAACTTAGTATTATTATTAAAATCGAATTATTTGGATTTTCTTTATTGCATGTACTCCCACATGCCTAATAATTTACGACGCATTTTAAATCCATGCACAAATCATTTTTAATAATATTTATTACATTCTGTCGTGCTTTTATTTTTGATTTATATTATAAATATTTATAAGGGAATTTTTAGAATTGCTTTTATTATAGTAATTTAGTGTTATGCCAGGTCTTACTGTAGGAACTATGTTCGGAATTGTGTGTCTTCCGTAAAAGGAAGTTGTTGACTTGAAGGCTCACTACGAAGTCTTGAGGCCTTGTTTAGCAGCAGAACGTCTTGAAAATCCATTTAACGCAGTTAGCTGATGTCTTGACTATCTGCTGCGCCGTAGGTAACGGTGCGTCATAGATGTTTTATTACTGGTTGATTGAGTATTCAATTTCTTAATCGTGACGTGAAAAGATATGTGAATGCCCATACTCAGCATGATTGAAACTGGCAGCTGCTGACACAAGATCATTTGGCTGATTAATTTTTTATTAATGGAAAGGGAATTAATTAACAAAAACAGATATTAAAGCATCTTCTTAAATCTGTTCTTATGCTACTTCAAACCTTGAATTCTGTTTTAGTCATTTTTGCTTTTATCACATCTAAATAACAGAATCTGCAGATTATGTGGTGTTTCATATTTTTAATTGGATTCATCGGCATAGCTTAGTTCATTGGTCCCTATGATAGCCAATCAATTCTATTAAGTATTTCTTTGATAAAGTGTGCAATTTCCGGTCAATTATAGTTTTACTTTATTTGTCTGATAACAACCTTAAGAACCAATATTAGAAAGACATTAAAATTCGCACCATGAATATAGTCAGTGCCATCTGGGCGTGAATAATTATACGAGTAATGTCGGTAAATCAAAATAGTTGGCGCAAATTCTCCTACCAAACTACGTAATAGATAAACTTAACTGAACGGCCGACGTTTGCATTTTGTCGGTAAGTTTTGTGAAAAGCCTTTATACCATAAACTTAGGTAGGGCAAGGTTGAGAAACCATTTTGGATAAGTATAAAAAAAGAATAATAATACAATTTTTTTGTTATTTCCAACCTAAGTGAATCAGACAAAGTAGCAATAAAAAACTGGAGCTTTCTAATCAGTTGCTGAAGGAATAACTTTTCAATTAATTGTTTACCCCTCAATTCATGGAGATGGAACTTGATGTGGAAATAATTTGTAGGTGTCGTTTTCATTCTCTAATTCATGGAATGCTCCTATGATTTTAACAATACCATAAAAGCCTTCCCAATAATATTTTAGTAAATTATCGGCAATTATCTGAGCATTCTAAGGTATTGAAACAGACTTATATTTACATATATACATATATGGTCAAATACCTAGTTAACGAGTTATTCACTTGTTTGTAGTCAGGTTCCCGTTGTAATAATTTAGAGATTTCTGATAGATATACATTAACGAGTTAACATTTAATTGCACTTTTTTCAATGAAATGTTCCTTCGAGGAGTACTTCAGGGTTCTGTATTGGATTCTCTGATCTTTAAATCTGGTGATTCGATTCGAGATATTAGAATTATTTAATAGTATGTGGATGATATTCAGCTTTACTTCAGTAGACTAATAAATTGAGCTTGTCAATGTCATGATTGCTTCACTGATATTCACATAAACTTAGTTAAAACTTTGATTGTATCTGTTTTTACTCATTTACTTGAACATTAATAGTATGTGTGCCCGTAAAGTCATCTTATCTCCGGACTTCGAATTATTTAACACCAGTAAACTGACGGTGAGTGTAACGTTGTACACGGAATGGTATCGAAACATTGTAATTCTTCGGTTTTATCAATTCGCAATATAGTACATAGCGAAGCTGGACAATTTTAAATACCTTCTTCTTGGATACTGAAGCTTCCATAGGCTCTAAGACTCAACTCATTTTTGGAAACGTAATTTTTTCACATTTTTTGTATTAATACAACTATTAAAAATAATGGAAGACAAAAATAAAAATCTTTAAGACCACGCTCATTGAGAAATACCATTGACAAAATTAAGTATTTCTCATACCAACATCAAATTCATAGTAGTAACAAAGGGGAATTAACTGTGACACTAATTTGTCTACGCAGATGAGGGAAAACTAATCGCATGCGTGATTTCAAGATAATTATGACCCAATATATATCTTATAAAGACAGAAACTGTACGAATAAGGAACCCACATACAATGACTTCTTCAGAAGTGGTATGGACAAGTAAGAAGCTGTAAGCGTTCAAAATTTGCTTTGTGAATGCCCTAAACTTATCAAACGTAGAAAGAATACGCTTAGCATTTATTTTTTCCGCGAATTGTAGGAAATAGCCGACAAAGAGCTTGGAGGAAATCTGCTTAACATCTGGTATTCCTGAATATAATTATCTTTGTATACAGTTTTCATCAACGGGGTTTTGTAAAATTTTTTTAAGCTCCAAGTCATTTGCTTATGCAAATTATGTTAAAATCCTTGAAATATACATAAAATTTGTTTGACTGTTGTTATAAATTTTTTTATTTTCTCTGTGTAAGATTTTATTATCTTTTGAGTATACAATGCAAATAAAAAAAAAATTATTCTTATATTCCCATTGAATTGAAATTATTTTCTTAATTCTTAACACTTTAGTAATCATGTCAGGTATGTATGAGACTAACATTTTGTTGTTAATAATGATTATAATTTTAATTGTTGTAGGTAATTACCACATTTAGTGAGGTTTTTAAATAAAAACTCATTTCTTTCCAATTTTAATATGTTTTTACAAATTTTTGTACTAAACTCCCTTCATATTTCAATCTTAAAACAAGTACGACAGAATTATAAATCTAATAAAATATAAAATTTAATAACCCTCCAAATTAAAAAAAAAAAATCAATACGATTGTAGATTTTATTTGGCACTAACAACCACCACCGCTAACTACGTGTGTATATATCTTAGGCGAGCGATAACAATATGATAACCATGTCAAAATATCATTCACCATTGAATAACTTGTTTTTATTAACTATTATTATTATTATTATAGAAGGATCCAAACTAAAATGAATTTATTAGAAAACGAACTAAAGAAATAATATAATTATATAGAAAAGCAAGAAAATAGAAAAAACAATTTTTTATTGCCAAAGAATTGATATAAAATTAAATATAAAAAAGAAAAAAGAAAAAAGTAAAATTGAAAAATTCAATTTTCCTATTTATATTCTTATAGCCTCTAGGTCCCGGAAGCTTCGCAGATGATTTGGATTATGCTGATGTTGATTATCGTTCATATGGTCCTATCAATTATAAGGCCGCATCAATTTATGCTTTCGTTAAAAAACAGAAAAATAATGGTGCACTAAAAGAGGTTAAGTAAATTAAATTATATTTGTCTTAACCAATAAAATCCAAGGCATATAAATAAATAATAAATACAAAAATAATAAAAAACAAAACAAAAATACAAACACAATCCGAAAAATTAAAATAGAATAAAATCGATACAAATATAAAAATCCGATGTGAAATTTGTTTTTATATAAAATTCATAAAATCATTTAAAAAAAATTCATTTAATTTATAATTCAACTGCCAAAAATATTACACAAAATGCAAAAAAAAATTGTATATTCTAAAAAGTTCTTAAATTTAAAATATTTAATTGAAGAATTAAATAAAAAAAAGGAATTAGAAATGGAATAAAACGTCCATCGAATCATACACTTACTGGAAAATAGTAAAACAAAATGAAAATAAAACATGGCAAAAATCTCTTACTAAAACTTAACATCATTTTTCACCTTCATAAGAAAATATTAATTATATTTATAGGGATATAATAGAAAAAATCATTGTCAAATAAAACATTTTAGAAAATTTTTGATAAACATCATCATCATCAGGAAGTAATTTTTTAAATATTTTTTTATGATAGTTAATGTAAATTGTTTTAGTTCTTCATAAAATAATGATATTTATAAAAATGAAAACAACACATTATTTATTTATACTATTGTAGCTAAAAATAAATATTTCATTTCTGGTTATAACGTAATTAACGTATGTTTAGGTAAACAAAAACAAAATAATAAAAGAACATGAAGAAATAATGTTTTTAAGATCGTCACAATATAGATACTAAGGTAAAAAAACAAAAATTCAATATGTACTTAAAAAGAAAACAAAAAACAAACAAAAAAAGTAAACATTAATTGAGAGAGCTTTTTGGACTTTGATAATTACTGAAACTTAGTGAAGAAAATTAATTTAAAAATATAAAGACATGAAAATGAGAAAACTAAAAAAAATAAAAATTAAATAAATTTGTAACGCATATTCAAGTAATGTATAATACCCGATTTGTGTGACGGGGGGTAGTTTTTAAAAACAAAAAACAGAAAAAAATGATATTGTTCTTCTTTTGTAAATTGTCACTTAGTAACAAGTAAATAATTATGTAATTATAAAAATTATAGTCTTTATTTGACAACTGACGTATGAATTACTACTGTTTTTGTTATTACATAAATATATTGAAAAGTAAAACACATTTTGAATAATTGCTGGCGATTTTATTTGAAATTTTTATTTAATTTTATATTATTAATTAATATTATTATTACCTTTTTAGACTTATAGAATATATGAAATGGAGATGTGTGTATGTGTGTTGAAAAATCCAAGAAAAATATCAAAACAGATCCTTTTGTGTGGCTAAATACTTTTTTTTTTTGTATTTTTTCCATGGTCATAAGCAAAGTTGAATTTCCGAATATAATTACCAACAATTATCAGTACCAGTACCGGGACTCATCCTTGTACTGCAGTATACATACTCTGGTTGGTTCAGGTGTTTGAAACAAAAAAATTAAGTACTTAGACACGTAGTTAAGTACTTGACCAGTACTTCAAAGTATTTACGTTTGAGTTTTTAGACGGTCTTCTTTTCGCAATTTTTAATTTACAAAATTCGAAGTGAGGAAAGCAATAATTGTGTGGTTGTCCAAATAATAAGAAATCATGTTATTTCAAAAATATTTTATTAGAGTCTTTAAATATGCTGAATTAACTTTTAACTAAACTAATTTCTAAAAGTATTGATCTGTATAAGTAAGTTCAAGCCCACCAGTGAATGAGAATGACTTGTTCTACTGGTTCAGATGAAGTCAGTGGCGTACTTAAGTTTAAAGAAAATTTTCTCAGAACAGGATGCATTTTCTTCAACGTGCTCATTCCATTTCCAATGTTCGGTTCGTTTATATACTTACATATATAGGTCAAATATTCATATTCAATCTTCCTGGACCGCGATAAGTTGATACTCGAAGTACTCAAAACAAGCTATAATAATTCACACGAATACATAAAAAATATCTATATAAAATCTGCAGTAATTCAAATTTAGCGGTGATATCCTCGTTTTCTTCAAAATATTGAAACGCATTGGAGCAACCTTAACTCCTGATAGTCGAAGATAAATTTGCAGACTGAATTCATTTATTTTAAATATTCTTAACCTATTTATTGCTATTGCCTTATTTATGCCAGGCTATCCTTACCATTCTAAATGTTCAATAAATCACCCGTATAAGTACAATCACCCTGGTCGAAAACAAGGATTCGGGTTACTCCCATTTCTTCCAGTGCTACGTACACTGTGAATTTGTCTTGCGCATAGGAATCGCACATGTTACCAGCGATTCATGTGTTGCTTACTTTATTCTGATGACAACAGGGTGCGCAGTGTATGAGGGTCGGAAATCATGTTGTTGCATTTTTTTTTTCGTTTGTGCAATTGAAATGAAGCCCGCCACTTGGAATATTATATTCAAATAAAAGCATACGTTAATGTAAGACTAAACTTTGCTACTAAAACTCCACTTTGATACGCGGAAATGGAGGGAGAAACCGAACTTTTTCATGATAAAGTTCAAGTGAATATCAATATATGTATTAGTATAGTATACAGTATTGCGCTCATAGTACATTATTGACAGTGGAAACATTCATTATAGATGCAATGCTGAAGGGCCAATTACTTTATAAGCTAATTTAAAATAATTTGGGTGCATTGAACAGTATGCCCCACAAAAAAAAACTGAATCCTAATCTGATATGTATATATAAATAAATAAATATGAATAAATACTACGAAAAAAACTTAAAATTACTTCAAAGTACTAGTGAAGTACTTTGGTACTTAAGTACATGGTAGTTGGACACAAGTCCAAGTATACTTCAGAAAATACCGGTACTTGGGTTTTTTAGTACAAAAAATCCTGAAATACCTGTACTTACGTAGTACTCAAACTTCAGAAGACCGAAGACCTGAAAATATAGTTCTAGTCATAAGCAATTTTAAATATTTTCAAAATTTCAAACAATTTATGTACATTTCATCAAAATCAAATTTGAAAGTGAATACATTGAAGAATGTGTGTGTAAACAATTTGGTAAGAGCATCAATCATGAAGATTGGCAAAACTACTTAGAGAGGATAAATTTTTGGCAGGAATTACTTTAACTAGGACATTCTTTTGTAAGCTGAAGGTAATAAGGCAAAAAGAAAAAAAAAGAGTGACGTAGGAGAACTATATTGTTGACACGCTATATGCCTCGAGGTTGTTACGATTTTGAATTTTCTCAATAACTTTCCCTTACTTCCTCAACTTACTAGTGTACTCGTGCAAATGTCTTGTTGTATGGATACCAAGTATATAAATAAATTATTAAACAGAAATATTTTACAACTTTTTTTATTCATAAACACCTTTCTTACATAGAATTGCTGCTCTCGATGTATACCTAGTATCTATTTCAAACAAATTCATCAAATTTTTGAACAATGTTATAATTTCGAGCAAATCACAAAAAAAAACAACCAAGAAACTACTTAAGTTCTCTATAACTAAACTCAATTCAAATAAAAGTTATCTAAGCTCTAGGCACATTATTAAAGTGATCAAAAGTACATACACAAACACACACACGAAAGTGCTTAAATCTGCAAAAGTTGAAGGCAAAAATGACAAATATTCCGGATGCTTCTAGGGGAAGCTGGCATACAAAGTCCTCAGACAACAAAAGTAAGAAAAAAAATCGAATGACATAACAAAACATCTTAAAAATATGTGGATCAAAGAAAAAATCCGTATGATAGTACAGCAGCAATATGTGAACTTTTATCGACATCAATCCAAAGTGCTTTTTGTGACTTTCCTCTCAATCTCTGAAGCTCTACTTTTGACAATAACTTTTCGATATTATGCAAAGTCATATAGAAGGGGATATTTTTTCCTCAAAGCATCGCAACGGACTAGACAGATTGAAAGATTTTAGTCTAAAGGAGAAAGATTTATGATGAAATGAGGAGGATTAGAAATTACAATGGAAACTGTGTGGGGATTTGGAAAAGGATGAAAAAAAAAAAAACTTTAACAGTTTTTACATAGAACATAAGAAAAGTTAACATAACATCATAAGGTAGAGCAAGAGGCTTTCTTGGGTGTGGATTTTAAGACTTTAAATCAAAAAAGAAAGTTCATTTAAGATACATACTTAACAACTAGGAAAGAGACAGCATGAAATGATGACTTGCAATTTTTTTGTTACATCGGAGCTTAATAAGATGATAGTCAAGTTTTAATATCGTTTTCAAACTACAATAGGAGCGTAATATAAATAGATTGCATACCACAAGAATTAGGTAAAAAGTGAACACAAATAGGGCAGAAAAATGAGAACCCTCAGGTATTTCTGTGAAATCATTTTTGACAAAAACTTATAGAAAAGAAAATAAATCGAACGTTAACCTTTTAATTTAAAAAGTAATTAAATTCTGACATCGTCAAGATTTCTAAAAGATTTTTCGAATAAATATGCAGAATAATTTTAAAGAGGGTTCCAGTGTATGAATCTTTGAAGTCGAATTCCACTAGACAGAATAAAACAAAAGTCTCCGGCTTTATAAACCTAAGTAAGTCAGAAAAATATGTGAAAGCATTATTCAATAAAAATTACGAGGTGACAAAATGGACCAATGAGTTGTTTTACTCCTCAATGTGCATCCAACGAGTGGTGCTCATACGTCAAAATCGGTGACATTTAATTTTCAGTAAAAATTTCACCACAAAATAAAATCTCACCGATTTTGATGAGAGATGAAAAATTTGCGTAAAATCGCTAATATCTCAAAAACCATTGGCCGTAGACGATTTCTGATGAAATTTTTGCCTACCCCCTATCAATGCACACCCCCTGAAATGACACCTTTAGAATCTACTGACATGAAAGAAATTGCTTAAAATCGCTAATATCTCGACAACCATTGCTCGTAGACGATTTCTGATGAAATTCTTGTTCCCCCCCTTTCAACATACACCACCTGAAAGGACACCTTTAGAATCTACTGACATGTCAGCAATTGCTCAAAATCGCTAATATCTCGAAAACCGTTAGCCGTAGCCGATTTTGCCACCCCCTAGCCGTTAGCCGTAGACGATTTCTGATGAAATTTTTGTCACCCCCTAAGTGCATACACCCCCTGAAAGGACACCCTTAGAATCGATTTTTTTGTTTGTTTTCAATTAATTTTTTTATTTTTTTTTTACAAAAACTTCATCAGAAATCGGCTAACGGTTTTCGAGATATTAGCGATTTTATGTATTTTTTTCATGTCAATCGATTTAAGGGGTGTATGCACTTAGGGGGTGACAAAAATTTCATCAGAAATCGTCTACGGCTAACGGTTTTCGGGATATGAGCGATTTTATATATTTTTTTCATGTCAATCGATTTTAAGGGTGTCCTTTCAGGGGATGTAGAAAACAAAATTAAACAAAAAAATTTACAAAACAAAAATTTAAAAAATAAAAATAAAAAAAAAATAAAAAAACAAGTTAAAAAAAAGTAAAAAAATTGAAAAAAATAAATTTACAAAACAAATTTAAAAAAAAAAAATTTCAAAAAAAATAAATTAAAAAAAAAATTACAAAAAAAAATTTAAAAAAAAATTCAAAAAAGAAAAAGGATTATCCCTACAAAGTTTCGCTGAGAAAACTTTCTTGGTCCAAAAAACCGTTTCGCCGTGGTCCGACGCATATGCTCCTAGTTTTATTGGTCTAACTTTTGACCTAGTGATTTATTTTCAAAAATTTTTTTGCACGTCTATTTCTTTTCTTATTCCGCGTCGAATGAGCCATCTCTCATCAAAATCGGTGAGTTTTCATTTTTTCGTGAAAAAAATCTATAGGCTATAGCCCATGTTTTTTGGCTAAATTTTGACTGAAAATTAAATGTCACCGATTTTGACGTATGAGCACTCGTTGGACGCGTATTAAAGAGAGGATCATCCCTACAAAGTTTCGCTGAGAAAACTTTCTTGGTTCTCTAGATATGTCCAAAAAACCGTTTCGCCGTGGTCCGACGCATATGCTCCTAGTTTTATTGGTCTAACTTTTCACCTAGTGATTTATTTTCAAAAATTTTTTTGCACGTCTATTTCTTTTCTTATTCCGCGTCGAATGAGCCATCTCTCATCAAAATCGGTGAGTTTTCATTTTTTCGTGAAAAAAATCTATAGGCTATAGCCCATGTTTTTTGGCTAAATTGTGACTGAAAATTAAATGTCACCGATTTTGACGTATGAGCACTCGTTGGACGCGTATTAAAGAGAGGATCATCCCTACAAAGTTTCGCTGAGAAAACTTTCTTGGTTCTCTAGATATGTCCAAAAAACCGTTTCGCCGTGGTCCGACGCATATGCTCCTAGTTTTATTGGTCTAACTTTTCACCTAGTGATTTATTTTCAAAAATTTTTTTGCACGTCTATTTCTTTTCTTATTCCGCGTCGAATGAGCCATCTCTCATCAAAATCGGTGAGTTTTCATTTTTTCGTGAAAAAAATCTATAGGCTATAGCCCATGTTTTTTGGCTAAATTTTGACTGAAAATTAAATGTCACCGATTTTGACGTATGAGCACTCGTTGGACGCGTATTGAAGAGAGGATCATCCCTACAAAGTTTCGCTGAGAAAACTTTCTTGGTTCTCTAGATATGTCCAAAAAACCGTTTCGCCGTGGTCCGACGCATATGCTCCTAGTTTTATTGGTCTAACTTTTCACCTAGTGATTTATTTTCAAAAATTTTTTTGCACGTCTATTTCTTTTCTTATTCCGCGTCGAATGAGCCATCTCTCATCAAAATCGGTGAGTTTTCATTTTTTCGTGAAAAAAATCTATAGGCTATAGCCCATGTTTTTTGGCTAAATTTTGACTGAAAATTAAATGTCACCGATTTTGACGTATGAGCACTCGTTGGACGCGTATTGAAGAGAGGATCATCCCTACAAAGTTTCGCTGAGAAAACTTTCTTGGTTCTCTAGATATGTCCAAAAAACCGTTTCGCCGTGGTCCGACGCATATGCTCCTAGTTTTATTGGTCTAACTTTTCACCTAGTGATTTATTTTCAAAAATTTTTTTGCACGTCTATTTCTTTTCTTATTCCGCGTCGAATGAGCCATCTCTCATCAAAATCGGTGAGTTTTCATTTTTTCGTGAAAAAAATCTATAGGCTATAGCCCATGTTTTTTGGCTAAATTTTGACTGAAAATTAAATGTCACCGATTTTGACGTATGAGCACTCGTTGGACGCGTATTGAAGAGAGGATCATCCCTACAAAGTTTCGCTGAGAAAACTTTCTTGGTTCTCTAGATATGTCCAAAAAACCGTTTCGCCGTGGTCCGACGCATATGCTCCTAGTTTTATTGGTCTAACTTTTCACCTAGTGATTTATTTTCAAAAATTTTTTTGCACGTCTATTTCTTTTCTTATTCCGCGTCGAATGAGCCATCTCTCATCAAAATCGGTGAGTTTTCATTTTTTCGTGAAAAAAATCTATAGGCTATAGCCCATGTTTTTTGGCTAAATTTTGACTGAAAATTAAATGTCACCGATTTTGACGTATGAGCGCTCGTTGGACGTGTATTGAAGAGAGGATCATCCCTACAAAGTTTCGCTGAGAAAACTTTCTTGGTTCTCTAGATATGTCCAAAAAACCGTTTCGCCGTGGTCCGACGCATATGCTCCTAGTTTTATTGGTCTAACTTTTCACCTAGTGATTTATTTTCAAAAATTTTTTTGCACATCTATTTCTTTTCTTATTCCGCGTCGAATGAGCCATCTCTCATCAAAATCGGTGAGTTTTCATTTTTTCGTGAAAAAAATCTATAGGCTATAGCCCATGTTTTTTGGCTAAATTTTGACTGAAAATTAAATGTCACCGATTTTGACGTATGAGCACTCGTTGGACGCGTATTGATGAGAGGATCATCCCTACAAAGTTTCGCTGAGAAAACTTTCTTGGTTCTCTAGATATGTCCAAAAAACCGTTTCGCCGTGGTCCGACGCATATGCTCCTAGTTTTATTGGTCTAACTTTTCACCTAGTGATTTATTTTCAAAAATTTTTTTGCACGTCTATTTCTTTACTTATTCCGCGTCGAATGAGCCATCTCTCATCAAAATCGGTGAGTTTTCATTTTTTCATGAAAAAAATCTATAGGCTATAGCCCATGTTTTTTGGCTAAATTTTGACTGAAAATTAAATGTCACCGATTTTGACGTATGAGCACTCGTTGGACGCGTATTGAAGAGAGGATCATCCCTACAAAGTTTCGCTGAGAAAACTTTCTTGGTTCTCTAGATATGTCCAAAAAACCGTTTCGCCGTGGTCCGACGCATATGCTCCTAGTTTTATTGGTCTAACTTTTCACCTAGTGATTTATTTTCAAAAATTTTTTTGCACGTCTATTTCTTTTCTTATTCCGCGTCGAATGAGCCATCTCTCATCAAAATCGGTGAGTTTTCATTTTTTCGTGAAAAAAATCTATAGGCTATAGCCCATGTTTTTTGGCTAAATTTTGACTGAAAATTAAATGTCACCGATTTTGACGTATGAGCACTCGTTGGACGTGTATTGAAGAGAGGATCATCCCTACAAAGTTTCGCTGAGAAAACTTTCTTGGTTCTCTAGATATGTCCAAAAAACCGTTTCGCCGTGGTCCGACGCATATGCTCCTAGTTTTATTGGTCTAACTTTTCACCTAGTGATTTATTTTCAAAAATTTTTTTGCACGTCTATTTCTTTTCTTATTCCGCGTCGAATGAGCCATCTCTCATCAAAATCGGTGAGTTTTCATTTTTTCGTGAAAAAAATCTATAGGCTATAGCCCATGTTTTTTGGCTAAATTTTGACTGAAAATTAAATGTCACCGATTTTGACGTATGAGCACTCGTTGGACGCGTATTGAAGAGAGGATCATCCCTACAAAGTTTCGCTGAGAAAACTTTCTTGGTTCTCTAGATATGTCCAAAAAACCGTTTCGCCGTGGTCCGACGCATATGCTCCTAGTTTTATTGGTCTAACTTTTCACCTAGTGATTTATTTTCAAAAATTTTTTTGCACGTCTATTTCTTTTCTTATTCCGCGTCGAATGAGCCATCTCTCATCAAAATCGGTGAGTTTTCATTTTTTCGTGAAAAAAATCTATAGGCTATAGCCCATGTTTTTTGGCTAAATTTTGACTGAAAATTAAATGTCACCGATTTTGACGTATGAGCACTCGTTGGACGCGTATTGAAGAGAGGATCATCCCTACAAAGTTTCGCTGAGAAAACTTTCTTGGTTCTCTAGATATGTCCAAAAAACCGTTTCGCCGTGGTCCGACGCATATGCTCCTAGTTTTATTGGTCTAACTTTTCACCTAGTGATTTATTTTCAAAAATTTTTTTGCACGTCTATTTCTTTTCTTATTCCGCGTCGAATGAGCCATCTCTCATCAAAATCGGTGAGTTTTCATTTTTTCGTGAAAAAAATCTATAGGCTATAGCCCATGTTTTTTGGCCAAATTTTGACTGAAAATTAAATGTCACCGATTTTGACGTATGAGCACTCGTTGGACGCGTATTGAAGAGAGGATCATCCCTACAAAGTTTCGCTGAGAAAACTTTCTTGGTTCTCTAGATATGTCCAAAAAACCATTTCGCCGTAGTCCAACGCATATGCTCCTAGTTTTATTGGTCTAACTTTTCACCTAGTGATTTATTTTCAAAAATTTTTTTGCACGTCTATTTCTTTTCTTATTCCGCGTCGAATGAGCCATCTCTCATCAAAATCGGTGAGTTTTCATTTTTTCGTGAAAAAAATCTATAGGCTATAGCCCATGTTTTTTGGCTAAATTTTGACTGAAAATTAAATGTCACCGATTTTGACGTATGAGCACTCGTTGGACGCGTATTGAAGAGAGGATCATCCCTACAAAGTTTCGCTGAGAAAACTTTCTTGGTTCTCTAGATATGTCCAAAAAACCGTTTCGCCGTGGTCCGACGCATATGCTCCTAGTTTTATTGGTCTAACTTTTCACCTAGTGATTTATTTTCAAAAATTTTTTTGCACGTCTATTTCTTTTCTTATTCCGCGTCGAATGAGCCATCTCTCATCAAAATCGGTGAGTTTTCATTTTTTCGTGAAAAAAATCTATAGGCTATAGCCCATGTTTTTTGGCCAAATTTTGACTGAAAATTAAATGTCACCGATTTTGACGTATGAGCACTCGTTGGACGCGTATTGAAGAGAGGATCATCCCTACAAAGTTTCGCTGAGAAAACTTTCTTGGTTCTCTAGATATGTCCAAAAAACCGTTTCGCCGTGGTCCGACGCATATGCTCCTAGTTTTATTGGTCTAACTTTTCACCTAGTGATTTATTTTCAAAAATTTTTTTGCACGTCTATTTCTTTTCTTATTCCGCGTCGAATGAGCCATCTCTCATCAAAATCGGTGAGTTTTCATTTTTTCGTGAAAAAAATCTATAGGCTATAGCCCATGTTTTTTGGCTAAATTTTGACTGAAAATTAAATGTCACCGATTTTGACGTATGAGCACTCGTTGGACGCGTATTGATGAGAGGATCATCCCTACAAAGTTTCGCTGAGAAAACTTTCTTGGTTCTCTAGATATGTCCAAAAAACCGTTTCGCCGTGGTCCGACGCATATGCTCCTAGTTTTATTGGTCTAACTTTTCACCTAGTGATTTATTTTCAAAATTTTTTTTGCACGTCTATTTCTTTTCTTATTCCGCGTCGAATGAGCCATCTCTCATCAAAATCGGTGAGTTTTCATTTTTTCGTGAAAAAAATCTATAGGCTATAGCCCATGTTTTTTGGCCAAATTTTGACTGAAAATTAAATGTCACCGATTTTGACGTATGAGCACTCGTTGGACGCGTATTGAAGAGAGGATCATCCCTACAAAGTTTCGCTGAGAAAACTTTCTTGGTTCTCTAGATATGTCCAAAAAACCATTTTGCCGTAGTCCAACGCATATGCTCCTAGTTTTATTGGTCTAACTTTTCACCTAGTGATTTATTTTCAAAAATTTTTTTGCACGTCTATTTCTTTTCTTATTCCGCGTCGAATGAGCCATCTCTCATCAAAATCGGTGAGTTTTCATTTTTTCGTGAAAAAAATCTATAGGCTATAGCCCATGTTTTTTGGCCAAATTTTGACTGAAAATTAAATGTCACCGATTTTGACGTATGAGCACTCGTTGGACGCGTATTGATGAGAGGATCATCCCTACAAAGTTTCGCTGAGAAAACTTTCTTGGTTCTCTAGATATGTCCAAAAAACCGTTTCGCCGTGGTCCGACGCGTATGCTCCTAGTTTTATTGGTCTAACTTTTCACCTAGTGATTTATTTTCAAAAATTTTTTTGCACGTCTATTTCTTTTCTTATTCCGCGTCGAATGAGCCATCTCTCATCAAAATCGGTGAGTTTTCATTTTTTCGTGAAAAAAATCTATAGGCTATAGCCCATGTTTTTTGGCTAAATTTTGACTGAAAATTAAATGTCACCGATTTTGACGTATGAGCACTCGTTGGACGTGTATTGAAGAGAGGATCATCCCTACAAAGTTTCGCTGAGAAAACTTTCTTGGTTCTCTAGATATGTCCAAAAAACCGTTTCGCCGTGGTCCGACGCATATGCTCCTAGTTTTATTGGTCTAACTTTTCACCTAGTGATTTATTTTCAAAAATTTTTTTGCACATCTATTTCTTTTCTTATTCCGCGTCGAATGAGCCATCTCTCATCAAAATCGGTGAGTTTTCATTTTTTCGTGAAAAAAATCTATAGGCTATAGCCCATGTTTTTTGGCTAAATTTTGACTGAAAATTAAATGTCACCGATTTTGACGTGTGAGCACTCGTTGGACGTGTATTGAAGAGAGGATCATCCCTACAAAGTTTCGCTGAGAAAACTTTCTTGGTTCTCTAGATATGTCCAAAAAACCGTTTCGCCGTGGTCCGACGCATATGCTCCTAGTTTTATTGGTCTAACTTTTCACCTAGTGATTTATTTTCAAAAATTTTTTTGCACGTCTATTTCTTTTCTTATTCCGCGTCGAATGAGCCATCTCTCATCAAAATCGGTGAGTTTTCATTTTTTCGTGAAAAAAATCTATAGGCTATAGCCCATGTTTTTTGGCTAAATTTTGACTGAAAATTAAATGTCACCGATTTTGACGTATGAGCACTCGTTGGACGCGTATTGATGAGAGGATCATCCCTACAAAGTTTCGCTGAGAAAACTTTCTTGGTTCTCTAGATATGTCCAAAAAACCGTTTCGCCGTGGTCCGACGCATATGCTCCTAGTTTTATTGGTCTAACTTTTCACCTAGTGATTTATTTTCAAAAATTTTTTTGCACGTCTATTTCTTTTCTTATTCCGCGTCGAATGAGCCATCTCTCATCAAAATCGGTGAGTTTTCATTTTTTCGTGAAAAAAATCTATAGGCTATAGCCCATGTTTTTTGGCTAAATTTTGACTGAAAATTAAATGTCACCGATTTTGACGTATGAGCACTCGTTGGACGCGTATTGAAGAGAGGATCATCCCTACAAAGTTTCGCTGAGAAAACTTTCTTGGTTCTCTAGATATGTCCAAAAAACCGTTTCGCCGTGGTCCGACGCATATGCTCCTAGTTTTATTGGTCTAACTTTTCACCTAGTGATTTATTTTCAAAAATTTTTTTGCACGTCTATTTCTTTTCTTATTCCGCGTCGAATGAGCCATCTCTCATCAAAATCGGTGAGTTTTCATTTTTTCGTGAAAAAAATCTATAGGCTATAGCCCATGTTTTTTGGCTAAATTTTGACTGAAAATTAAATGTCACCGATTTTGACATATGATCACTCGTTGGACGCGTATTAAAGAGAGGATCATCCCTACAAAGTTTCGCTGAGAAAACTTTCTTGGTTCTCTAGATATGTCCAAAAAACCGTTTCGCCGTGGTCCGACGCATATGCTCCTAGTTTTATTGGTCTAACTTTTCACCTAGTGATTTATTTTCAAAAATTTTTTTGCACGTCTATTTCTTTTCTTATTCCGCGTCGAATGAGCCATCTCTCATCAAAATCGGTGAGTTTTCATTTTTTCGTGAAAAAAATCTGTAGGCTATAGCCCATGTTTTTTGGCTAAATTTTGACTGAAAATTAAATGTCACCGATTTTGACGTATGAGCACTCGTTGGACGCGTATTGAAGAGAGGATCATCCCTACAAAGTTTCGCTGAGAAAACTTTCTTGGTTCTCTAGATATGTCCAAAAAACCGTTTCGCCGTGGTCCGACGCATATGCTCCTAGTTTTATTGGTCTAACTTTTCACCTAGTGATTTATTTTCAAAAATTTTTTTGCACGTCTATTTCTTTTCTTATTCCGCGTCGAATGAGCCATCTCTCATCAAAATCGGTGAGTTTTCATTTTTTCGTGAAAAAAATCTATAGGCTATAGCCCATGTTTTTTGGCTAAATTTTGACTGAAAATTAAATGTCACCGATTTTGACGTATGAGCACTCGTTGGACGCGTATTGATGAGAGGATCATCCGTACAAAGTTTCGCTGAGAAAACTTTCTTGGTTCTCTAGATATGTCCAAAAAACAGTTTCGCCGTGGTCCGACGCATATGCTCCTAGTTTTATTGGTCTAACTTTTCACCTAGTGATTTATTTTCAAAATTTTTTTTGCACGTCTATTTCTTTTCTTATTCCGCGTCGAATGAGCCATCTCTCATCAAAATCGGTGAGTTTTCATTTTTTCGTGAAAAAAATCTATAGGCTATAGCCCATGTTTTTTGGCCAAATTTTGACTGAAAATTAAATGTCACCGATTTTGACGTATGAGCACTCGTTGGACGCGTATTGAAGAGAGGATCATCCCTACAAAGTTTCGCTGAGAAAACTTTCTTGGTTCTCTAGATATGTCCAAAAAACCATTTTGCCGTAGTCCAACGCATATGCTCCTAGTTTTATTGGTCTAACTTTTCACCTAGTGATTTATTTTCAAAAATTTTTTTGCACGTCTATTTCTTTTCTTATTCCGCGTCGAATGAGCCATCTCTCATCAAAATCGGTGAGTTTTCATTTTTTCGTGAAAAAAATCTATAGGCTATAGCCCATGTTTTTTGGCCAAATTTTGACTGAAAATTAAATGTCACCGATTTTGACTTATGAGCACTCGTTGGACGCGTATTGAAGAGAGGATCATCCCTACAAAGTTTCGCTGAGAAAACTTTCTTGGTTCTCTAGATATGTCCAAAAAACCGTTTCGCCGTGGTCCGACGCATATGCTCCTAGTTTTATTGGTCTAACTTTTCACCTAGTGATTTATTTTCAAAAATTTTTTTGCACATCTATTTCTTTTCTTATTCCGCGTCGAATGAGCCATCTCTCATCAAAATCGGTGAGTTTTCATTTTTTCGTGAAAAAAATCTATAGGCTATAGCCCATGTTTTTTGGCTAAATTTTGACTGAAAATTAAATGTCACCGATTTTGACGTATGAGCACTCGTTGGACGCGTATTGATGAGAGGATCATCCCTACAAAGTTTCGCTGAGAAAACTTTCTTGGTTCTCTAGATATGTCCAAAAAACCGTTTCGCCGTGGTCCGACGCATATGCTCCTAGTTTTATTGGTCTAACTTTTCACCTAGTGATTTATTTTCAAAAATTTTTTTGCACGTCTATTTCTTTTCTTATTCCGCGTCGAATGAGCCATCTCTCATCAAAATCGGTGAGTTTTCATTTTTTCGTGAAAAAAATCTATAGGCTATAGCCCATGTTTTTTGGCTAAATTTTGACTGAAAATTAAATGTCACCGATTTTGACGTATGAGCACTCGTTGGACGCGTATTGATGAGAGGATCATCCCTACAAAGTTTCGCTGAGAAAACTTTCTTGGTTCTCTAGATATGTCCAAAAAACCGTTTCGCCGTGGTCCGACGCATATGCTCCTAGTTTTATTGGTCTAACTTTTCACCTAGTGATTTATTTTCAAAAATTTTTTTGCACGTCTATTTCTTTTCTTATTCCGCGTCGAATGAGCCATCTCTCATCAAAATCGGTGAGTTTTCATTTTTTCGTGAAAAAAATCTATAGGCTATAGCCCATGTTTTTTGGCTAAATTTTGACTGAAAATTAAATGTCACCGATTTTGACGTATGAGCACTCGTTGGACGCGTATTGAAGAGAGGATCATCCCTACAAAGTTTCGCTGAGAAAACTTTCTTGGTTCTCTAGATATGTCCAAAAAACCGTTTCGCCGTGGTCCGACGCATATGCTCCTAGTTTTATTGGTCTAACTTTTCACCTAGTGATTTATTTTCAAAAATTTTTTTGCACGTCTATTTCTTTTCTTATTCCGCGTCGAATGAGCCATCTCTCATCAAAATCGGTGAGTTTTCATTTTTTCGTGAAAAAAATCTATAGGCTATAGCCCATGTTTTTTGGCTAAATTTTGACTGAAAATTAAATGTCACCGATTTTGACGTATGAGCACTCGTTGGACGTGTATTGAAGAGAGGATCATCCCTACAAAGTTTCGCTGACAAAACTTTCTTGGTTCTCTAGATATGTCCAAAAAACCGTTTCGCCGTGGTCCGACGCATATGCTCCTAGTTTTATTGGTCTAACTTTTCACCTAGTGATTTATTTTCAAAAATTTTTTTGCACTTCTATTTCTTTTCTTATTCCGCGTCGAATGAGCCATCTCTCATCAAAATCGGTGAGTTTTCATTTTTTCGTGAAAAAAATCTATAGGCTACAGCCCATGTTTTTTGGCTAAATTTTGACTGAAAATTAAATGTCACCGATTTTGACGTATGAGCACTCGTTGGACGCGTATTGAAGAGAGGATCATCCCTACAAAGTTTCGCTGAGAAAACTTTCTTGGTTCTCTAGATATGTCCAAAAAACCGTTTCGCCGTGGTCCGACGCATATGCTCCTAGTTTTATTGGTCTAACTTTTCACCTAGTGATTTATTTTCAAAAATTTTTTTGCACGTCTATTTCTTTTCTTATTCCGCGTCGAATGAGCCATCTCTCATCAAAATCGGTGAGTTTTCATTTTTTCGTGAAAAAAATCTATAGGCTATAGCCCATGTTTTTTGGCCAAATTTTGACTGAAAATTAAATGTCACCGATTTTGACGTATGAGCACTCGTTGGACGCGTATTGAAGAGAGGATCATCCCTACAAAGTTTCGCTGAGAAAACTTTCTTGGTTCTCTAGATATGTCCAAAAAACCATTTCGCCGTAGTCCAACGCATATGCTCCTAGTTTTATTGGTCTAACTTTTCACCTAGTGATTTATTTTCAAAAATTTTTTTGCACGTCTATTTCTTTTCTTATTCCGCGTCGAATGAGCCATCTCTCATCAAAATCGGTGAGTTTTCATTTTTTCGTGAAAAAAATCTATGTTTTTTGGCTAAATTTTGACTGAAAATTAAATGTCACCGATTTTGACGTATGAGCACTCGTTGGACGCGTATTAAAGAGAGGATCATCCCTACAAAGTTTCGCTGAGAAAACTTTCTTGGTTCTCTAGATATGTCCAAAAAACCGTTTCGCCGTGGTCCGACGCATATGCTCCTAGTTTTATTGGTCTAACTTTTCACCTAGTGATTTATTTTCAAAAAATTTTTTGCACGTCTATTTCTTTTCTTATTCCGCGTCGAATGAGCCATCTCTCATCAAAATCGGTGAGTTTTCATTTTTTCGTGAAAAAAATCTATAGGCTATAGCCCATGTTTTTTGGCTAAATTTTGACTGAAAATTAAATGTCACCGATTTTGACGTATGAGCACTCGTTGGACGCGTATTGATGAGAGGATCATCCCTACAAAGTTTCGCTGAGAAAACTTTCTTGGTTCTCTAGATATGTCCAAAAAACCATTTCGCCGTAGTCCAACGCATATGCTCCTAGTTTTATTGGTCTAACTTTTCACCTAGTGATTTATTTTCAAAAAATTTTTTGCACGTCTATTTCTTTTCTTATTCCGCGTCGAATGAGCCATCTCTCATCAAAATCGGTGAGTTTTCATTTTTTCGTGAAAAAAATCTATAGGCTATAGCCCATGTTTTTTGGCTAAATTTTGACTGAAAATTAAATGTCACCGATTTTGACGTATGAGCACTCGTTGGACGCGTATTGAAGAGAGGATCATCCCTACAAAGTTTCGCTGAGAAAACTTTCTTGGTTCTCTAGATATGTCCAAAAAACCGTTTCGCCGTGGTCCGACGCATATGCTCCTAGTTTTATTGGTCTAACTTTTCACCTAGTGATTTATTTTCAAAATTTTTTTTGCACGTCTATTTCTTTTCTTATTCCGCGTCGAATGAGCCATCTCTCATCAAAATCGGTGAGTTTTCATTTTTTCGTGAAAAAAATCTATAGGCTATAGCCCATGTTTTTTGGCTAAATTTTGACTGAAAATTAAATGTCACCGATTTTGACGTATGAGCACTCGTTGGACGCGTATTGAAGAGAGGATCATCCCTACAAAGTTTCGCTGAGAAAACTTTCTTGGTTCTCTAGATATGTCCAAAAAACCGTTTCGCCGTGGTCCGACGCATATGCTCCTAGTTTTATTGGTCTAACTTTTCACCTAGTGATTTATTTTCAAAAATTTTTTTGCACGTCTATTTCTTTTCTTATTCCGCGTCGAATGAGCCATCTCTCATCAAAATCGGTGAGTTTTCATTTTTTCGTGAAAAAAATCTATAGGCTATAGCCCATGTTTTTTGGCTAAATTTTGACTGAAAATTAAATGTCACCGATTTTGACGTATGAGCACTCGTTGGACGCGTATTGATGAGAGGATCATCCCTACAAAGTTTCGCTGAGAAAACTTTCTTGGTTCTCTAGATATGTCCAAAAAACCATTTCGCCGTAGTCCAACGCATATGCTCCTAGTTTTATTGGTCTAACTTTTCACCTAGTGATTTATTTTCAAAAATTTTTTTGCACGTCTATTTCTTTTCTTATTCCGCGTCGAATGAGCCATCTCTCATCAAAATCGGTGAGTTTTCATTTTTTCGTGAAAAAAATCTATAGGCTATAGCCCATGTTTTTTGGCTAAATTTTGACTGAAAATTAAATGTCACCGATTTTGACGTATGAGCACTCGTTGGACGCGTATTGAAGAGAGGATCATCCCTACAAAGTTTCGCTGAGAAAACTTTCTTGGTTCTCTAGATATGTCCAAAAAACCGTTTCGCCGTGGTCCGACGCATATGCTCCTAGTTTTATTGGTCTAACTTTTCACCTAGTGATTTATTTTCAAAAATTTTTTTGCACGTCTATTTCTTTTCTTATTCCGCGTCGAATGAGCCATCTCTCATCAAAATCGGTGAGTTTTCATTTTTTCGTGAAAAAAATCTATAGGGCCCATGTTTTTTGGCTAAATTTTGACTGAAAATTAAATGTCACCGATTTTGACGTATGAGCACTCGTTGGACGCGTATTGAAGAGAGGATCATCCCTACAAAGTTTCGCTGAGAAAACTTTCTTGGTTCTCTAGATATGTCCAAAAAACCGTTTCGCCGTGGTCCGACGCATATGCTCCTAGTTTTATTGGTCTAACTTTTCACCTAGTGATTTATTTTCAAAAATTTTTTTGCACGTCTATTTCTTTTCTTATTCCGCGTCGAATGAGCCATCTCTCATCAAAATCGGTGAGTTTTCATTTTTTCGTGAAAAAAATCTATAGGCTATAGCCCATGTTTTTTGGCTAAATTTTGACTGAAAATTAAATGTCACCGATTTTGACGTATGAGCACTCGTTGGACGCGTATTGATGAGAGGATCATCCCTACAAAGTTTCGCTGAGAAAACTTTCTTGGTTCTCTAGATATGTCCAAAAAACCATTTCGCCGTAGTCCAACGCATATGCTCCTAGTTTTATTGGTCTAACTTTTCACCTAGTGATTTATTTTCAAAAATTTTTTTGCACGTCTATTTCTTTTCTTATTCCGCGTCGAATGAGCCATCTCTCATCAAAATCGGTGAGTTTTCATTTTTTCGTGAAAAAAATCTATAGGCTATAGCCCATGTTTTTTGGCTAAATTTTGACTGAAAATTAAATGTCACCGATTTTGACGTATGAGCACTCGTTGGACGCGTATTGAAGAGAGGATCATCCCTACAAAGTTTCGCTGAGAAAACTTTCTTGGTTCTCTAGATATGTCCAAAAAACCGTTTCGCCGTGGTCCGACGCATATGCTCCTAGTTTTATTGGTCTAACTTTTCACCTAGTGATTTATTTTCAAAAATTTTTTTGCACGTCTATTTCTTTTCTTATTCCGCGTCGAATGAGCCATCTCTCATCAAAATCGGTGAGTTTTCATTTTTTCGTGAAAAAAATCTATAGGCTATAGCCCATGTTTTTTGGCTAAATTTTGACTGAAAATTAAATGTCACCGATTTTGACGTATGAGCACTCGTTGGACGCGTATTAAAGAGAGGATCATCCCTACAAAGTTTCGCTGAGAAAACTTTCTTGGTTCTCTAGATATGTCCAAAAAACCGTTTCGCCGTGGTCCGACGCATATGCTCCTAGTTTTATTGGTCTAACTTTTCACCTAGTGATTTATTTTCAAAAATTTTTTTGCACGTCTATTTCTTTTCTTATTCCGCGTCGAATGAGCCATCTCTCATCAAAATCGGTGAGTTTTCATTTTTTCGTGAAAAAAATCTATAGGCTATAGCCCATGTTTTTTGGCTAAATTTTGACTGAAAATTAAATGTCACCGATTTTGACGTATGAGCACTCGTTGGACGCGTATTGATGAGAGGATCATCCCTACAAAGTTTCGCTGAGAAAACTTTCTTGGTTCTCTAGATATGTCCAAAAAACCGTTTCGCCGTGGTCCGACGCATATGCTCCTAGTTTTATTGGTCTAACTTTTCACCTAGTGATTTATTTTCAAAAATTTTTTTGCACGTCTATTTCTTTTCTTATTCCGCGTCGAATGAGCCATCTCTCATCAAAATCGGTGAGTTTTCATTTTTTCGTGAAAAAAATCTATAGGCTATAGCCCATGTTTTTTGGCCAAATTTTGACTGAAAATTAAATGTCACCGATTTTGACGTATGAGCACTCGTTGGACGCGTATTGAAGAGAGGATCATCCCTACAAAGTTTCGCTGAGAAAACTTTCTTGGTTCTCTAGATATGTCCAAAAAACCATTTTGCCGTAGTCCAACGCATATGCTCCTAGTTTTATTGGTCTAACTTTTCACCTAGTGATTTATTTTCAAAAATTTTTTTGCACGTCTATTTCTTTTCTTATTCCGCGTCGAATGAGCCATCTCTCATCAAAATCGGTGAGTTTTCATTTTTTCGTGAAAAAAATCTATAGGCTATAGCCCATGTTTTTTGGCCAAATTTTGACTGAAAATTAAATGTCACCGATTTTGACGTATGAGCACTCGTTGGACGCGTATTGATGAGAGGATCATCCCTACAAAGTTTCGCTGAGAAAACTTTCTTGGTTCTCTAGATATGTCCAAAAAACCGTTTCGCCGTGGTCCGACGCATATGCTCCTAGTTTTATTGGTCTAACTTTTCACCTAGTGATTTATTTTCAAAAATTTTTTTGCACGTCTATTTCTTTTCTTATTCCGCGTCGAATGAGCCATCTCTCATCAAAATCGGTGAGTTTTCATTTTTTCGTGAAAAAAATCTATAGGCTATAGCCCATGTTTTTTGGCTAAATTTTGACTGAAAATTAAATGTCACCGATTTTGACGTATGAGCACTCGTTGGACGCGTATTAAAGAGAGGATCATCCCTACAAAGTTTCGCTGAGAAAACTTTCTTGGTTCTCTAGATATGTCCAAAAAACCGTTTCGCCGTGGTCCGACGCATATGCTCCTAGTTTTATTGGTCTAACTTTTCACCTAGTGATTTATTTTCAAAAATTTTTTTGCACGTCTATTTCTTTTCTTATTCCGCGTCGAATGAGCCATCTCTCATCAAAATCGGTGAGTTTTCATTTTTTCGTGAAAAAAATCTATAGGCTATAGCCCATGTTTTTTGGCTAAATTTTGACTGAAAATTAAATGTCACCGATTTTGACGTATGATCACTCGTTGGACGCGTATTAAAGAGAGGATCATCCCTACAAAGTTTCGCTGAGAAAACTTTCTTGGTTCTCTAGATATGTCCAAAAAACCGTTTCGCCGTGGTCCGACGCATATGCTCCTAGTTTTATTGGTCTAACTTTTCACCTAGTGATTTATTTTCAAAAATTTTTTTGCACGTCTATTTCTTTTCTTATTCCGCGTCGAATGAGCCATCTCTCATCAAAATCGGTGAGTTTTCATTTTTTCGTGAAAAAAATCTGTAGGCTATAGCCCATGTTTTTTGGCTAAATTTTGACTGAAAATTAAATGTCACCGATTTTGACGTATGATCACTCGTTGGACGCGTATTAAAGAGAGGATCATCCCTACAAAGTTTCGCTGAGAAAACTTTCTTGGTTCTCTAGATATGTCCAAAAAACCGTTTCGCCGTGGTCCGACGCATATGCTCCTAGTTTTATTGGTCTAACTTTTCACCTAGTGATTTATTTTCAAAAAATTTTTTGCACATCTATTTCTTTTCTTATTCCGCGTCGAATGAGCCATCTCTCATCAAAATCGGTGAGTTTTCATTTTTTCGTGAAAAAAATCTATAGGCTATAGCCCATGTTTTTTGGCTAAATTTTGACTGAAAATTAAATGTTACCGATTTTGACGTATGAGCACTCGTTGGACGCGTATTGAAGAGAGGATCATCCCTACAAAGTTTCGCTGAGAAAACTTTCTTGGTTCTCTAGATATGTCCAAAAAACCGTTTCGCCGTGGTCCGACGCATATGCTCCTAGTTTTATTGGTCTAACTTTTCACCTAGTGATTTATTTTCAAAAATTTTTTTGCACGTCTATTTCTTTTCTTATTCCGCGTCGAATGAGCCATCTCTCATCAAAATCGGTGAGTTTTCATTTTTTCGTGAAAAAAATCTATAGGCTATAGCCCATGTTTTTTGGCTAAATTTTGACTGAAAATTAAATGTCACCGATTTTGACGTATGATCACTCGTTGGACGCGTATTAAAGAGAGGATCATCCCTACAAAGTTTCGCTGAGAAAACTTTCTTGGTTCTCTAGATATGTCCAAAAAACCGTTTCGCCGTGGTCCGACGCATATGCTCCTAGTTTTATTGGTCTAACTTTTCACCTAGTGATTTATTTTCAAAAATTTTTTTGCACGTCTATTTCTTTTCTTATTCCGCGTCGAATGAGCCATCTCTCATCAAAATCGGTGAGTTTTCATTTTTTCGTGAAAAAAATCTATAGGCTATAGCCCATGTTTTTTGGCTAAATTTTGACTGAAAATTAAATGTCACCGATTTTGACGTATGATCACTCGTTGGACGCGTATTAAAGAGAGGATCATCCCTACAAAGTTTCGCTGAGAAAACTTTCTTGGTTCTCTAGATATGTCCAAAAAACCGTTTCGCCGTGGTCCGACGCATATGCTCCTAGTTTTATTGGTCTAACTTTTCACCTAGTGATTTATTTTCAAAAATTTTTTTGCACGTCTATTTCTTTTCTTATTCCGCGTCGAATGAGCCATCTCTCATCAAAATCGGTGAGTTTTCATTTTTTCGTGAAAAAAATCTATAGGCTATACCATGTTTTTTGGCTAAATTTTGACTGAAAATTAAATGTCACCGATTTTGACGTATGAGCACTCGTTGGACGCGTATTAAAGAGAGGATCATCCCTACAAAGTTTCGCTGAGAAAACTTTCTTGGTTCTCTAGATATGTCCAAAAAACCGTTTCGCCGTGGTCCGACGCATATGCTCCTAGTTTTATTGGTCTAACTTTTCACCTAGTGATTTATTTTCAAAAATTTTTTTGCACGTCTATTTCTTTTCTTATTCCGCGTCGAATGAGCCATCTCTCATCAAAATCGGTGAGTTTTCATTTTTTCGTGAAAAAAATCTATAGGCTATAGCCCATGTTTTTTGGCTAAATTTTGACTGAAAATTAAATGTCACCGATTTTGACGTATGAGCACTCGTTGGACGCGTATTGGCGAGAGGATTATCCCTACAAAGTTTCGCTGAGAAAACTTTCTTGGTTCTCTAGATATGTCCAAATAACCGTTTCGCCGTGGTCCGACGCATATGCTCCTAGTTTTATTGGTCTAACTTTTCACCTAGTGATTTATTTTCAAAAATTTTTTTGCACGTCTATTTCTTTTCTTATTCCGCGTCGAATGAGCCATCTCTCATCAAAATCGGTGAGTTTTCATTTTTTCGTGAAAAAAATCTATAGGCTATAGCCCATGTTTTTTGGCTAAATTTTGACTGAAAATTAAATGTCACCGATTTTGACGTATGAGCACTCGTTGGACGCGTATTGAAGAGAGGATCATCCCTACAAAGTTTCGCTGAGAACTTTCTTGGTTCTCTAGATATGTCCAAAAAACCGTTTCGCCGTGGTCCGACGCATATGCTCCTAGTTTTATTGGTCTAACTTTTCACCTAGTGATTTATTTTCAAAAATTTTTTTGCACGTCTATTTCTTTTCTTATTCCGCGTCGAATGAGCCATCTCTCATCAAAATCGGTGAGTTTTCATTTTTTCGTGAAAAAAATCTATAGGCTATAGCCCATGTTTTTTGGCTAAATTTTGACTGAAAATTAAATGTCACCGATTTTGACGTATGAGCACTCGTTGGACGCGTATTGAAGAGAGGATCATCCCTACAAAGTTTCGCTGAGAAAACTTTCTTGGTTCTCTAGATATGTCCAAAAAGCCGTTTCGCCGTGGTCCGACGCATATGCTCCTAGTTTTATTGGTCTAACTTTTCACCTAGTGATTTATTTTCAAAAATTTTTTTGCACGTCTATTTCTTTTCTTATTCCGCGTCGAATGAGCCATCTCTCATCAAAATCGGTGAGTTTTCATTTTTTCGTGAAAAAAATCTATAGGCTATAGCCCATGTTTTTTGGCTAAATTTTGACTGAAAATTAAATGTCACCGATTTTGACGTATGAGCACTCGTTGGACGCGTATTGAAGAGAGGATCATCCCTACAAAGTTTCGCTGAGAAAACTTTCTTGGTTCTCTAGATATGTCCAAAAAACCGTTTCGCCGTGGTCCGACGCATATGCTCCTAGTTTTATTGGTCTAACTTTTCACCTAGTGATTTATTTTCAAAAATTTTTTTGCACGTCTATTTCTTTTCTTATTCCGCGTCGAATGAGCCATCTCTCATCAAAATCGGTGAGTTTTCATTTTTTCGTGAAAAAAATCTATAGGCTATAGCCCATGTTTTTTGGCTAAATTTTGACTGAAAATTAAATGTCACCGATTTTGACGTATGAGCACTCGTTGGACGCGTATTGAAGAGAGGATCATCCCTACAAAGTTTCGCTGAGAAAACTTTCTTGGTTCTCTAGATATGTCCAAAAAACCGTTTCGCCGTGGTCCGACGCATATGCTCCTAGTTTTATTGGTCTAACTTTTCACCTAGTGATTTATTTTCAAAAATTTTTTTGCACGTCTATTTCTTTTCTTATTCCGCGTCGAATGAGCCATCTCTCATCAAAATCGGTGAGTTTTCATTTTTTCGTGAAAAAAATCTATAGGCTATAGCCCATGTTTTTTGGCTAAATTTTGACTGAAAATTAAATGTCACCGATTTTGACGTATGAGCACTCGTTGGACGCGTATTGGCGAGAGGATTATCCCTACAAAGTTTCGCTGAGAAAACTTTCTTGGTTCTCTAGATATGTCCAAAAAACCGTTTCGCCGTGGTCCGACGCATATGCTCCTAGTTTTATTGGTCTAACTTTTCACCTAGTGATTTATTTTCAAAAATTTTTTTGCACGTCTATTTCTTTTCTTATTCCGCGTCGAATGAGCCATCTCTCATCAAAATCGGTGAGTTTTCATTTTTTCGTGAAAAAAATCTATAGGCTATAGCCAATGTTTTTTGGCTAAATTTTGACTGAAAATTAAATGTCACCGATTTTGACGTATGATCACTCGTTGGACGCGTATTAAAGAGAGGATCATCCCTACAAAGTTTCGCTGAGAAAACTTTCTTGGTTCTCTAGATATGTCCAAAAAACCGTTTCGCCGTGGTCCGACGCATATGCTCCTAGTTTTATTGGTCTAACTTTTCACCTAGTGATTTATTTTCAAAAAATTTTTTGCACGTCTATTTCTTTTCTTATTCCGCGTCGAATGAGCCATCTCTCATCAAAATCGGTGAGTTTACATTTTTTCGTGAAAAAAATCTATAGGCTATAGCCCATGTTTTTTGGCTAAATTTTGACTGAAAATTAAATGTCACCGATTTTGACGTATGAGCACTCGTTGGACGCGTATTGAAGAGAGGATCATCCCTACAAAGTTTCGCTGAGAAAACTTTCTTGGTTCTCTAGATATGTCCAAAAAACCGTTTCGCCGTGGTCCGACGCATATGCTCCTAGTTTTATTGGTCTAACTTTTCACCTAGTGATTTATTTTCAAAAATTTTTTTGCACGTCTATTTCTTTTCTTATTCCGCGTCGAATGAGCCATCTCTCATCAAAATCGGTGAGTTTTCATTTTTTCGTGAAAAAAATCTATAGGCTATAGCCCATGTTTTTTGGCTAAATTTTGACTGAAAATTCGTATGAGCACTCGTTGGACGCGTATTGAAGAGAGGATCATCCCTACAAAGTTTCGCTGAGAAAACTTTCTTGGTTCTCTAGATATGTCCAAAAAACCGTTTCGCCGTGGTCCGACGCATATGCTCCTAGTTTTATTGGTCTAACTTTTCACCTAGTGATTTATTTTCAAAAATTTTTTTGCACGTCTATTTCTTTTCTTATTCCGCGTCGAATGAGCCATCTCTCATCAAAATCGGTGAGTTTTCATTTTTTCGTGAAAAAAATCTATAGGCTATAGCCCATGTTTTTTGGCTAAATTTTGACTGAAAATTAAATGTCACCGATTTTGACGTATGATCACTCGTTGGACGCGTATTAAAGAGAGGATCATCCCTACAAAGTTTCGCTGAGAAAACTTTCTTGGTTCTCTAGATATGTCCAAAAAACCGTTTCGCCGTTGTCCGACGCATATGCTCCTAGTTTTATTGGTCTAACTTTTCACCTAGTGATTTATTTTCAAAAATTTTTTTGCACGTCTATTTCTTTTCTTATTCCGCGTCGAATGAGCCATCTCGCATCAAAATCGGTGAGTTTTCATTTTTTCGTGAAAAAAATCCATAGGCTATAGCCCATGTTTTTTGGCTAAATTTTGACTGAAAATTAAATGTCACCGATTTTGACGTATGATCACTCGTTGGACGCGTATTAAAGAGAGGATCATCCCTACAAAGTTTCGCTGAGAAAACTTTCTTGGTTCTCTAGATATGTCCAAAAAACCGTTTCGCCGTGGTCCGACGCATATGCTCCTAGTTTTATTGGTCTAACTTTTCACCTAGTGATTTATTTTCAAAAAATTTTTTGCACGTCTATTTCTTTTCTTATTCCGCGTCGAATGAGCCATCTCTCATCAAAATCGGTGAGTTTTCATTTTTTCGTGAAAAAAATCTATAGGCTATAGCCCATGTTTTTGTCTAAATTTTGACTGAAAATTAAATGTCACCGATTTTGACGTATGAGCACTCGTTGGACGCGTATTAAAGAGAGGATCATCCCTACAAAGTTTCGCTGAGAAAACTTTCTTGGTTCTCTAGATATGTCCAAAAAACCGTTTCGCCGTGGTCCGACGCATATGCTCCTAGTTTTATTGGTCTAACTTTTCACCTAGTGATTTATTTTCAAAAATTTTTTTGCACGTCTATTTCTTTTCTTATTCCGCGTCGAATGAGCCATCTCTCATCAAAATCGGTGAGTTTTCATTTTTTCGTGAAAAAAATCTATAGGCTATAGCCCATGTTTTTTGGCTAAATTTTGACTGAAAATTAAATGTCACCGATTTTGACGTATGAGCACTCGTTGGACGCGTATTGAAGAGAGGATCATCCCTACAAAGTTTCGCTGAGAAAACTTTCTTGGTTCTCTAGATATGTCCAAAAAACCGTTTCGCCGTGGTCCGACGCATATGCTCCTAGTTTTATTGGTCTAACTTTTCACCTAGTGATTTATTTTCAAAAAATTTTTTGCACGTCTATTTCTTTTCTTATTCCGCGTCGAATGAGCCATCTCTCATCAAAATCGGTGAGTTTTCATTTTTTCGTGAAAAAAATCTGTATATAGCCCATGTTTTTTGGCTAAATTTTGACTGAAAATTAAATGTCACCGATTTTGACGTATGATCACTCGTTGGACGCGTATTAAAGAGAGGATCATCCCTACAAAGTTTCGCTGAGAAAACTTTCTTGGTTCTCTAGATATGTCCAAAAAACCGTTTCGCCGTGGTCCGACGCATATGCTCCTAGTTTTATTGGTCTAACTTTTCACCTAGTGATTTATTTTCAAAAATTTTTTTGCACGTCTATTTCTTTTCTTATTCCGCGTCGAATGAGCCATCTCTCATCAAAATCGGTGAGTTTTCATTTTTTCGTGAAAAAAATCTATAGGCTATAGCCCATGTTTTTTGGCTAAATTTTGACTGAAAATTAAATGTCACCGATTTTGACGTATGATCACTCGTTGGACGCGTATTAAAGAGAGGATCATCCCTACAAAGTTTCGCTGAGAAAACTTTCTTGGTTCTCTAGATATGTCCAAAAAACCGTTTCGCCGTGGTCCGACGCATATGCTCCTAGTTTTATTGGTCTAACTTTTCACCTAGTGATTTATTTTCAAAAATTTTTTTGCACGTCTATTTCTTTTCTTATTCCGCGTCGAATGAGCCATCTCTCATCAAAATCGGTGAGTTTTCATTTTTTCGTGAAAAAAATCTATAGGCTATACCATGTTTTTTGGCTAAATTTTGACTGAAAATTAAATGTCACCGATTTTGACGTATGAGCACTCGTTGGACGCGTATTAAAGAGAGGATCATCCCTACAAAGTTTCGCTGAGAAAACTTTCTTGGTTCTCTAGATATGTCCAAAAAACCGTTTCGCCGTGGTCCGACGCATATGCTCCTAGTTTTATTGGTCTAACTTTTCACCTAGTGATTTATTTTCAAAAATTTTTTTGCACGTCTATTTCTTTTCTTATTCCGCGTCGAATGAGCCATCTCTCATCAAAATCGGTGAGTTTTCATTTTTTCGTGAAAAAAATCTATAGGCTATAGCCCATGTTTTTTGGCTAAATTTTGACTGAAAATTAAATGTCACCGATTTTGACGTATGAGCACTCGTTGGACGCGTATTGAAGAGAGGATCATCCCTACAAAGTTTCGCTGAGAAAACTTTCTTGGTTCTCTAGATATGTCCAAAAAACCGTTTCGCCGTGGTCCGACGCATATGCTCCTAGTTTTATTGGTCTAACTTTTCACCTAGTGATTTATTTTCAAAAATTTTTTTGCACGTCTATTTCTTTTCTTATTCCGCGTCGAATGAGCCATCTCTCATCAAAATCGGTGAGTTTTCATTTTTTCGTGAAAAAAATCTATAGGCTATAGCCCATGTTTTTTGGCTAAATTTTGACTGAAAATTAAATGTCACCGATTTTGACGTATGATCACTCGTTGGACGCGTATTAAAGAGAGGATCATCCCTACAAAGTTTCGCTGAGAAAACTTTCTTGGTTCTCTAGATATGTCCAAAAAACCGTTTCGCCGTGGTCCGACGCATATGCTCCTAGTTTTATTGGTCTAACTTTTCACCTAGTGATTTATTTTCAAAAATTTTTTTGCACGTCTATTTCTTTTCTTATTCCGCGTCGAATGAGCCATCTCTCATCAAAATCGGTGAGTTTTCATTTTTTCGTGAAAAAAATCTATAGGCTATAGCCCATGTTTTTTGGCTAAATTTTGACTGAAAATTAAATGTCACCGATTTTGACGTATGATCACTCGTTGGACGCGTATTAAAGAGAGGATCATCCCTACAAAGTTTCGCTGAGAAAACTTTCTTGGTTCTCTAGATATGTCCAAAAAACCGTTTCGCCGTGGTCCGACGCATATGCTCCTAGTTTTATTGGTCTAACTTTTCACCTAGTGATTTATTTTCAAAAATTTTTTTGCACGTCTATTTCTTTTCTTATTCCGCGTCGAATGAGCCATCTCTCATCAAAATCGGTGAGTTTTCATTTTTTCGTGAAAAAAATCTATAGGCTATACCATGTTTTTTGGCTAAATTTTGACTGAAAATTAAATGTCACCGATTTTGACGTATGAGCACTCGTTGGACGCGTATTAAAGAGAGGATCATCCCTACAAAGTTTCGCTGAGAAAACTTTCTTGGTTCTCTAGATATGTCCAAAAAACCGTTTCGCCGTGGTCCGACGCATATGCTCCTAGTTTTATTGGTCTAACTTTTCACCTAGTGATTTATTTTCAAAAATTTTTTTGCACGTCTATTTCTTTTCTTATTCCGCGTCGAATGAGCCATCTCTCATCAAAATCGGTGAGTTTTCATTTTTTCGTGAAAAAAATCTATAGGCTATAGCCCATGTTTTTTGGCTAAATTTTGACTGAAAATTAAATGTCACCGATTTTGACGTATGAGCACTCGTTGGACGCGTATTGAAGAGAGGATCATCCCTACAAAGTTTCGCTGAGAAAACTTTCTTGGTTCTCTAGATATGTCCAAAAAACCGTTTCGCCGTGGTCCGACGCATATGCTCCTAGTTTTATTGGTCTAACTTTTCACCTAGTGATTTATTTTCAAAAATTTTTGTGCACGTCTATTTCTTTTCTTATTCCGCGTCGAATGAGCCATCTCTCATCAAAATCGGTGAGTTTTCATTTTTTCGTGAAAAAAATCTATAGGCTATAGCCCATGTTTTTTGGCTAAATTTTGACTGAAAATTAAATGTCACCGATTTTGACGTATGAGCACTCGTTGGACGCGTATTGGCGAGAGGATTATCCCTACAAAGTTTCGCTGAGAAAACTTTCTTGGTTCTCTAGATATGTCCAAAAAACCGTTTCGCCGTGGTCCGACGCATATGCTCCTAGTTTTATTGGTCTAACTTTTCACCTAGTGATTTATTTTCAAAAATTTTTTTGCACGTCTATTTCTTTTCTTATTCCGCGTCGAATGAGCCATCTCTCATCAAAATCGGTGAGTTTTCATTTTTTCGTGAAAAAAATCTATAGGCTATAGCCCATGTTTTTTGGCTAAATTTTGACTGAAAATTAAATGTCACCGATTTTGACGTATGAGCACTCGTTGGACGCGTATTGAAGAGAGGATCATCCCTACAAAGTTTCGCTGAGAAAACTTTCTTGGTTCTCTAGATATGTCCAAAAAACCGTTTCGCCGTGGTCCGACGCATATGCTCCTAGTTTTATTGGTCTAACTTTTCACCTAGTGATTTATTTTAAAAAATTTTTTTGCACGTCTATTTCTTTTCTTATTCCGCGTCGAATGAGCCATCTCTCATCAAAATCGGTGAGTTTTCATTTTTTCGTGAAAAAAATCTATAGGCTATAGCCCATGTTTTTTGGCTAAATTTTGACTGAAAATTAAATGTCACCGATTTTGACGTATGAGCACTCGTTGGACGCGTATTGAAGAGAGGATCATCCCTACAAAGTTTCGCTGAGAAAACTTTCTTGGTTCTCTAGATATGTCCAAAAAACCGTTTCGCCGTGGTCCGACGCATATGCTCCTAGTTTTATTGGTCTAACTTTTCACCTAGTGATTTATTTTCAAAAATTTTTTTGCACGTCTATTTCTTTTCTTATTCCGCGTCGAATGAGCCATCTCTCATCAAAATCGGTGAGTTTTCATTTTTTCGTGAAAAAAATCTATAGGCTATAGCCCATGTTTTTTGGCTAAATTTTGACTGAAAATTAAATGTCACCGATTTTGACGTATGAGCACTCGTTGGACGCGTATTGAAGAGAGGATCATCCCTACAAAGTTTCGCTGAGAAAACTTTCTTGGTTCTCTAGATATGTCCAAAAAGCCGTTTCGCCGTGGTCCGACGCATATGCTCCTAGTTTTATTGGTCTAACTTTTCACCTAGTGATTTATTTTCAAAAATTTTTTTGCACGTCTATTTCTTTTCTTATTCCGCGTCGAATGAGCCATCTCTCATCAAAATCGGTGAGTTTTCATTTTTTCGTGAAAAAAATCTATAGGCTATAGCCCATGTTTTTTGGCTAAATTTTGACTGAAAATTAAATGTCACCGATTTTGACGTATGAGCACTCGTTGGACGCGTATTGAAGAGAGGATCATCCCTACAAAGTTTCGCTGAGAAAACTTTCTTGGTTCTCTAGATATGTCCAAAAAACCGTTTCGCCGTGGTCCGACGCATATGCTCCTAGTTTTATTGGTCTAACTTTTCACCTAGTGATTTATTTTCAAAAATTTTTTTGCACGTCTATTTCTTTTCTTATTCCGCGTCGAATGAGCCATCTCTCATCAAAATCGGTGAGTTTTCATTTTTTCGTGAAAAAAATCTATAGGCTATAGCCCATGTTTTTTGGCTAAATTTTGACTGAAAATTAAATGTCACCGATTTTGACGTATGAGCACTCGTTGGACGCGTATTGAAGAGAGGATCATCCCTACAAAGTTTCGCTGAGAAAACTTTCTTGGTTCTCTAGATATGTCCAAAAAACCGTTTCGCCGTGGTCCGACGCATATGCTCCTAGTTTTATTGGTCTAACTTTTCACCTAGTGATTTATTTTCAAAAATTTTTTTGCACGTCTATTTCTTTTCTTATTCCGCGTCGAATGAGCCATCTCTCATCAAAATCGGTGAGTTTTCATTTTTTCGTGAAAAAAATCTATAGGCTATAGCCCATGTTTTTTGGCTAAATTTTGACTGAAAATTAAATGTCACCGATTTTGACGTATGATCACTCGTTGGACGCGTATTAAAGAGAGGATCATCCCTACAAAGTTTCGCTGAGAAAACTTTCTTGGTTCTCTAGATATGTCCAAAAAACCGTTTCGCCGTGGTCCGACGCATATGCTCCTAGTTTTATTGGTCTAACTTTTCACCTAGTGATTTATTTTCAAAAATTTTTTTGCACGTCTATTTCTTTTCTTATTCCGCGTCGAATGAGCCATCTCTCATCAAAATCGGTGAGTTTTCATTTTTTCGTGAAAAAAATCTATAGGCTATACCATGTTTTTTGGCTAAATTTTGACTGAAAATTAAATGTCACCGATTTTGACGTATGAGCACTCGTTGGACGCGTATTAAAGAGAGGATCATCCCTACAAAGTTTCGCTGAGAAAACTTTCTTGGTTCTCTAGATATGTCCAAAAAACCGTTTCGCCGTGGTCCGACGCATATGCTCCTAGTTTTATTGGTCTAACTTTTCACCTAGTGATTTATTTTCAAAAATTTTTTTGCACGTCTATTTCTTTTCTTATTCCGCGTCGAATGAGCCATCTCTCATCAAAATCGGTGAGTTTTCATTTTTTCGTGAAAAAAATCTATAGGCTATAGCCCATGTTTTTTGGCTAAAGTTTGACTGAAAATTAAATGTCACCGATTTTGACGTATGATCACTCGTTGGACGCGTATTAAAGAGAGGATCATCCCTACAAAGTTTCGCTGAGAAAACTTTCTTGGTTCTCTAGATATGTCCAAAAAACCGTTTCGCCGTGGTCCGACGCATATGCTCCTAGTTTTATTGGTCTAACTTTTCACCTAGTGATTTATTTTCAAAAATTTTTTTGCACGTCTATTTCTTTTCTTATTCCGCGTCGAATGAGCCATCTCTCATCAAAATCGGTGAGTTTTCATTTTTTCGTGAAAAAAATCTATAGCTATACCATGTTTTTTGGCTAAATTTTGACTGAAAATTAAATGTCACCGATTTTGACGTATGAGCACTCGTTGGACGCGTATTAAAGAGAGGATCATCCCTACAAAGTTTCGCTGAGAAAACTTTCTTGGTTCTCTAGATATGTCCAAAAAACCGTTTCGCCGTGGTCCGACGCATATGCTCCTAGTTTTATTGGTCTAACTTTTCACCTAGTGATTTATTTTCAAAAATTTTTTTGCACGTCTATTTCTTTTCTTATTCCGCGTCGAATGAGCCATCTCTCATCAAAATCGGTGAGTTTTCATTTTTTCGTGAAAAAAATCTATAGGCTATAGCCCATGTTTTTTGGCTAAATTTTGACTGAAAATTAAATGTCACCGATTTTGACGTATGATCACTCGTTGGACGCGTATTAAAGAGAGGATCATCCCTACAAAGTTTCGCTGAGAAAACTTTCTTGGTTCTCTAGATATGTCCAAAAAACCGTTTCGCCGTGGTCCGACGCATATGCTCCTAGTTTTATTGGTCTAACTTTTCACCTAGTGATTTATTTTCAAAATTTTTTTGCACGTCTATTTCTTTTCTTATTCCGCGTCGAATGAGCCATCTCTCATCAAAATCGGTGAGTTTTCATTTTTTCGTGAAAAAAATCTATAGGCTATACCATGTTTTTTGGCTAAATTTTGACTGAAAATTAAATGTCACCGATTTTGACGTATGAGCACTCGTTGGACGCGTATTAAAGAGAGGATCATCCCTACAAAGTTTCGCTGAGAAAACTTTCTTGGTTCTCTAGATATGTCCAAAAAACCGTTTCGCCGTGGTCCGACGCATATGCTCCTAGTTTTATTGGTCTAACTTTTCACCTAGTGATTTATTTTCAAAAATTTTTTTGCACGTCTATTTCTTTTCTTATTCCGCGTCGAATGAGCCATCTCTCATCAAAATCGGTGAGTTTTCATTTTTTCGTGAAAAAAATCTATAGGCTATAGCCCATGTTTTTTGGCTAAAGTTTGACTGAAAATTAAATGTCACCGATTTTGACGTATGATCACTCGTTGGACGCGTATTAAAGAGAGGATCATCCCTACAAAGTTTCGCTGAGAAAACTTTCTTGGTTCTCTAGATATGTCCAAAAAACCGTTTCGCCGTGGTCCGACGCATATGCTCCTAGTTTTATTGGTCTAACTTTTCACCTAGTGATTTATTTTCAAAAATTTTTTTGCACGTCTATTTCTTTTCTTATTCCGCGTCGAATGAGCCATCTCTCATCAAAATCGGTGAGTTTTCATTTTTTCGTGAAAAAAATCTATAGGCTATACCATGTTTTTTGGCTAAATTTTGACTGAAAATTAAATGTCACCGATTTTGACGTATGAGCACTCGTTGGACGCGTATTAAAGAGAGGATCATCCCTACAAAGTTTCGCTGAGAAAACTTTCTTGGTTCTCTAGATATGTCCAAAAAACCGTTTCGCCGTGGTCCGACGCATATGCTCCTAGTTTTATTGGTCTAACTTTTCACCTAGTGATTTATTTTCAAAAATTTTTTTGCACGTCTATTTCTTTTCTTATTCCGCGTCGAATGAGCCATCTCTCATCAAAATCGGTGAGTTTTCATTTTTTCGTGAAAAAAATCTATAGGCTATAGCCCATGTTTTTTGGCTAAATTTTGACTGAAAATTAAATGTCACCGATTTTGACGTATGAGCACTCGTTGGACGCGTATTGAAGAGAGGATCATCCCTACAAAGTTTCGCTGAGAAAACTTTCTTGGTTCTCTAGATATGTCCAAAAAACCGTTTCGCCGTGGTCCGACGCATATGCTCCTAGTTTTATTGGTCTAACTTTTCACCTAGTGATTTATTTTCAAAAATTTTTTTGCACGTCTATTTCTTTTCTTATTCCGCGTCGAATGAGCCATCTCTCATCAAAATCGGTGAGTTTTCATTTTTTCGTGAAAAAAATCTATAGGCTATAGCCCATGTTTTTTGGCTAAATTTTGACTGAAAATTAAATGTCACCGATTTTGACGTATGAGCACTCGTTGGACGCGTATTGAAGAGAGGATCATCCCTACAAAGTTTCGCTGAGAAAACTTTCTTGGTTCTCTAGATATGTCCAAAAAACCGTTTCGCCGTGGTCCGACGCATATGCTCCTAGTTTTATTGGTCTAACTTTTCACCTAGTGATTTATTTTCAAAAATTTTTTTGCACGTCTATTTCTTTTCTTATTCCGCGTCGAATGAGCCATCTCTCATCAAAATCGGTGAGTTTTCATTTTTTCGTGAAAAAAATCTATAGGCTATAGCCCATGTTTTTTGGCTAAATTTTGACTGAAAATTAAATGTCACCGATTTTGACGTATGAGCACTCGTTGGACGCGTATTGGCGAGAGGATTATCCCTACAAAGTTTCGCTGAGAAAACTTTCTTGGTTCTCTAGATATGTCCAAAAAACCGTTTCGCCGTGGTCCGACGCATATGTTCCTAGTTTTATTGGTCTAACTTTTCACCTAGTGATTTATTTTCAAAAATTTTTTTGCACGTCTATTTCTTTTCTTATTCCGCGTCGAATGAGCCATCTCTCATCAAAATCGGTGAGTTTTCATTTTTTCGTGAAAAAAATCTATAGGCTATAGCCCATGTTTTTTGGCTAAATTTTGACTGAAAATTAAATGTCACCGATTTTGACGTATGAGCACTCGTTGGACGCGTATTGAAGAGAGGATCATCCCTACAAAGTTTCGCTGAGAAAACTTTCTTGGTTCTCTAGATATGTCCAAAAAGCCGTTTCGCCGTGGTCCGACGCATATGCTCCTAGTTTTATTGGTCTAACTTTTCACCTAGTGATTTATTTTCAAAAATTTTTTTGCACGTCTATTTCTTTTCTTATTCCGCGTCGAATGAGCCATCTCTCATCAAAATCGGTGAGTTTTCATTTTTTCGTGAAAAAAATCTATAGGCTATAGCCCATGTTTTTTGGCTAAAGTTTGACTGAAAATTAAATGTCACCGATTTTGACGTATGATCACTCGTTGGACGCGTATTAAAGAGAGGATCATCCCTACAAAGTTTCGCTGAGAAAACTTTCTTGGTTCTCTAGATATGTCCAAAAAACCGTTTCGCCGTGGTCCGACGCATATGCTCCTAGTTTTATTGGTCTAACTTTTCACCTAGTGATTTATTTTCAAAAATTTTTTTGCACGTCTATTTCTTTTCTTATTCCGCGTCGAATGAGCCATCTCTCATCAAAATCGGTGAGTTTTCATTTTTTCGTGAAAAAAATCTATAGGCTATACCATGTTTTTTGGCTAAATTTTGACTGAAAATTAAATGTCACCGATTTTGACGTATGAGCACTCGTTGGACGCGTATTAAAGAGAGGATCATCCCTACAAAGTTTCGCTGAGAAAACTTTCTTGGTTCTCTAGATATGTCCAAAAAACCGTTTCGCCGTGGTCCGACGCATATGCTCCTAGTTTTATTGGTCTAACTTTTCACCTAGTGATTTATTTTCAAAAATTTTTTTGCACGTCTATTTCTTTTCTTATTCCGCGTCGAATGAGCCATCTCTCATCAAAATCGGTGAGTTTTCATTTTTTCGTGAAAAAAATCTATAGGCTATAGCCCATGTTTTTTGGCTAAATTTTGACTGAAAATTAAATGTCACCGATTTTGACGTATGAGCACTCGTTGGACGCGTATTGAAGAGAGGATCATCCCTACAAAGTTTCGCTGAGAAAACTTTCTTGGTTCTCTAGATATGTCCAAAAAACCGTTTCGCCGTGGTCCGACGCATATGCTCCTAGTTTTATTGGTCTAACTTTTCACCTAGTGATTTATTTTCAAAAATTTTTTTGCACGTCTATTTCTTTTCTTATTCCGCGTCGAATGAGCCATCTCTCATCAAAATCGGTGAGTTTTCATTTTTTCGTGAAAAAAATCTATAGGCTATAGCCCATGTTTTTTGGCTAAATTTTGACTGAAAATTAAATGTCACCGATTTTGACGTATGAGCACTCGTTGGACGCGTATTGAAGAGAGGATCATCCCTACAAAGTTTCGCTGAGAAAACTTTCTTGGTTCTCTAGATATGTCCAAAAAACCGTTTCGCCGTGGTCCGACGCATATGCTCCTAGTTTTATTGGTCTAACTTTTCACCTAGTGATTTATTTTCAAAAATTTTTTTGCACGTCTATTTCTTTTCTTATTCCGCGTCGAATGAGCCATCTCTCATCAAAATCGGTGAGTTTTCATTTTTTCGTGAAAAAAATCTATAGGCTATAGCCCATGTTTTTTGGCTAAATTTTGACTGAAAATTAAATGTCACCGATTTTGACGTATGAGCACTCGTTGGACGCGTATTGGCGAGAGGATTATCCCTACAAAGTTTCGCTGAGAAAACTTTCTTGGTTCTCTAGATATGTCCAAAAAACCGTTTCGCCGTGGTCCGACGCATATGTTCCTAGTTTTATTGGTCTAACTTTTCACCTAGTGATTTATTTTCAAAAATTTTTTTGCACGTCTATTTCTTTTCTTATTCCGCGTCGAATGAGCCATCTCTCATCAAAATCGGTGAGTTTTCATTTTTTCGTGAAAAAAATCTATAGGCTATAGCCCATGTTTTTTGGCTAAATTTTGACTGAAAATTAAATGTCACCGATTTTGACGTATGAGCACTCGTTGGACGCGTATTGAAGAGAGGATCATCCCTACAAAGTTTCGCTGAGAAAACTTTCTTGGTTCTCTAGATATGTCCAAAAAGCCGTTTCGCCGTGGTCCGACGCATATGCTCCTAGTTTTATTGGTCTAACTTTTCACCTAGTGATTTATTTTCAAAATTTTTTTGCACGTCTATTTCTTTTCTTATTCCGCGTCGAATGAGCCATCTCTCATCAAAATCGGTGAGTTTTCATTTTTTCGTGAAAAAAATCTATAGGCCCATGTTTTTTGGCTAAATTTTGACTGAAAATTAAATGTCACCGATTTTGACGTATGAGCACTCGTTGGACGCGTATTGAAGAGAGGATCATCCCTACAAAGTTTCGCTGAGAAAACTTTCTTGGTTCTCTAGATATGTCCAAAAAACCGTTTCGCCGTGGTCCGACGCATATGCTCCTAGTTTTATTGGTCTAACTTTTCACCTAGTGATTTATTTTCAAAAATTTTTTTGCACGTCTATTTCTTTTCTTATTCCGCGTCGAATGAGCCATCTCTCATCAAAATCGGTGAGTTTTCATTTTTTCGTGAAAAAAATCTATAGGCTATAGCCCATGTTTTTTGGCTAAATTTTGACTGAAAATTAAATGTCACCGATTTTGACGTATGAGCACTCGTTGGACGCGTATTGAAGAGAGGATCATCCCTACAAAGTTTCGCTGAGAAAACTTTCTTGGTTCTCTAGATATGTCCAAAAAACCGTTTCGCCGTGGTCCGACGCATATGCTCCTAGTTTTATTGGTCTAACTTTTCACCTAGTGATTTATTTTCAAAAATTTTTTTGCACGTCTATTTCTTTTCTTATTCCGCGTCGAATGAGCCATCTCTCATCAAAATCGGTGAGTTTTCATTTTTTCGTGAAAAAAATCTATAGGCTATAGCCCATGTTTTTTGGCTAAATTTTGACTGAAAATTAAATGTCACCGATTTTGACGTATGAGCACTCGTTGGACGCGTATTGAAGAGAGGATCATCCCTACAAAGTTTCGCTGAGAAAACTTTCTTGGTTCTCTAGATATGTCCAAAAAACCGTTTCGCCGTGGTCCGACGCATATGCTCCTAGTTTTATTGGTCTAACTTTTCACCTAGTGATTTATTTTCAAAAATTTTTTTGCACGTCTATTTCTTTTCTTATTCCGCGTCGAATGAGCCATCTCTCATCAAAATCGGTGAGTTTTCATTTTTTCGTGAAAAAAATCTATAGGCTATAGCCCATGTTTTTTGGCTAAATTTTGACTGAAAATTAAATGTCACCGATTTTGACGTATGAGCACTCGTTGGACGCGTATTGAAGAGAGGATCATCCCTACAAAGTTTCGCTGAGAAAACTTTCTTGGTTCTCTAGATATGTCCAAAAAACCGTTTCGCCGTGGTCCGACGCATATGCTCCTAGTTTTATTGGTCTAACTTTTCACCTAGTGATTTATTTTCAAAAATTTTTTTGCACGTCTATTTCTTTTCTTATTCCGCGTCGAATGAGCCATCTCTCATCAAAATCGGTGAGTTTTCATTTTTTCGTGAAAAAAATCTATAGGCTATAGCCCATGTTTTTTGGCTAAATTTTGACTGAAAATTAAATGTCACCGATTTTGACGTATGAGCACTCGTTGGACGCGTATTGAAGAGAGGATCATCCCTACAAAGTTTCGCTGAGAAAACTTTCTTGGTTCTCTAGATATGTCCAAAAAGCCGTTTCGCCGTGGTCCGACGCATATGCTCCTAGTTTTATTGGTCTAACTTTTCACCTAGTGATTTATTTTCAAAAATTTTTTTGCACGTCTATTTCTTTTCTTATTCCGCGTCGAATGAGCCATCTCTCATCAAAATCGGTGAGTTTTCATTTTTTCGTGAAAAAAATCTATAGGCTATAGCCCATGTTTTTTGGCTAAATTTTGACTGAAAATTAAATGTCACCGATTTTGACGTATGAGCACTCGTTGGACGCGTATTGAAGAGAGGATCATCCCTACAAAGTTTCGCTGAGAAAACTTTCTTGGTTCTCTAGATATGTCCAAAAAACCGTTTCGCCGTGGTCCGACGCATATGCTCCTAGTTTTATTGGTCTAACTTTTCACCTAGTGATTTATTTTAAAAAATTTTTTTGCACGTCTATTTCTTTTCTTATTCCGCGTCGAATGAGCCATCTCTCATCAAAATCGGTGAGTTTTCATTTTTTCGTGAAAAAAATCTATAGGCTATAGCCCATGTTTTTTGGCTAAATTTTGACTGAAAATTAAATGTCACCGATTTTGACGTATGAGCACTCGTTGGACGCGTATTGAAGAGAGGATCATCCGTACAAAGTTTCGCTGAGAAAACTTTCTTGGTTCTCTAGATATGTCCAAAAAACCGTTTCGCCGTGGTCCGACGCATATGCTCCTAGTTTTATTGGTCTAACTTTTCACCTAGTGATTTATTTTCAAAAATTTTTTTGCACGTCTATTTCTTTTCTTATTCCGCGTCGAATGAGCCATCTCTCATCAAAATCGGTGAGTTTTCATTTTTTCGTGAAAAAAATCTATAGGCTATAGCCCATGTTTTTTGGCTAAATTTTGACTGAAAATTAAATGTCACCGATTTTGACGTATGAGCACTCGTTGGACGCGTATTGAAGAGAGGATCATCCCTACAAAGTTTCGCTGAGAAAACTTTCTTGGTTCTCTAGATATGTCCAAAAAACCGTTTCGCCGTGGTCCGACGCATATGCTCCTAGTTTTATTGGTCTAACTTTTCACCTAGTGATTTATTTTCAAAAATTTTTTTGCACGTCTATTTCTTTTCTTATTCCGCGTCGAATGAGCCATCTCTCATCAAAATCGGTGAGTTTTCATTTTTTCGTGAAAAAAATCTATAGGCTATAGCCCATGTTTTTTGGCTAAATTTTGACTGAAAATTAAATGTCACCGATTTTGACGTATGAGCACTCGTTGGACGCGTATTGAAGAGAGGATCATCCCTACAAAGTTTCGCTGAGAAAACTTTCTTGGTTCTCTAGATATGTCCAAAAAACCGTTTCGCCGTGGTCCGACGCATATGCTCCTAGTTTTATTGGTCTAACTTTTCACCTAGTGATTTATTTTCAAAAATTTTTTTGCACGTCTATTTCTTTTCTTATTCCGCGTCGAATGAGCCATCTCTCATCAAAATCGGTGAGTTTTCATTTTTTCGTGAAAAAAATCTATAGGCTATAGCCCATGTTTTTTGGCTAAATTTTGACTGAAAATTAAATGTCACCGATTTTGACGTATGAGCACTCGTTGGACGCGTATTGGCGAGAGGATTATCCCTACAAAGTTTCGCTGAGAAAACTTTCTTGGTTCTCTAGATATGTCCAAAAAACCGTTTCGCCGTGGTCCGACGCATATGCTCCTAGTTTTATTGGTCTAACCTTTCACCTAGTGATTTATTTTCAAAAATTTTTTTGCACGTCTATTTCTTTTCTTATTCCGCGTCGAATGAGCCATCTCTCATCAAAATCGGTGAGTTTTCATTTTTTCGTGAAAAAAATCTATAGGCCCATGTTTTTTGGCTAAATTTTGACTGAAAATTAAATGTCACCGATTTTGACGTATGAGCACTCGTTGGACGCGTATTGAAGAGAGGATCATCCCTACAAAGTTTCGCTGAGAAAACTTTCTTGGTTCTCTAGATATGTCCAAAAAACCGTTTCGCCGTGGTCCGACGCATATGCTCCTAGTTTTATTGGTCTAACTTTTCACCTAGTGATTTATTTTCAAAAATTTTTTTGCACGTCTATTTCTTTTCTTATTCCGCGTCGAATGAGCCATCTCTCATCAAAATCGGTGAGTTTTCATTTTTTCGTGAAAAAAATCTATAGGCTATAGCCCATGTTTTTTGGCTAAATTTTGACTGAAAATTAAATGTCACCGATTTTGACGTATGAGCACTCGTTGGACGCGTATTGAAGAGAGGATCATCCCTACAAAGTTTCGCTGAGAAAACTTTCTTGGTTCTCTAGATATGTCCAAAAAACCGTTTCGCCGTGGTCCGACGCATATGCTCCTAGTTTTATTGGTCTAACTTTTCACCTAGTGATTTATTTTCAAAAATTTTTTTGCACGTCTATTTCTTTTCTTATTCCGCGTCGAATGAGCCATCTCTCATCAAAATCGGTGAGTTTTCATTTTTTCGTGAAAAAAATCTATAGGCTATAGCCCATGTTTTTTGGCTAAATTTTGACTGAAAATTAAATGTCACCGATTTTGACGTATGAGCACTCGTTGGACGCGTATTGAAGAGAGGATCATCCCTACAAAGTTTCGCTGAGAAAACTTTCTTGGTTCTCTAGATATGTCCAAAAAACCGTTTCGCCGTGGTCCGACGCATATGCTCCTAGTTTTATTGGTCTAACTTTTCACCTAGTGATTTATTTTCAAAAATTTTTTTGCACGTCTATTTCTTTTCTTATTCCGCGTCGAATGAGCCATCTCTCATCAAAATCGGTGAGTTTTCATTTTTTCGTGAAAAAAATCTATAGGCTATAGCCCATGTTTTTTGGCTAAATTTTGACTGAAAATTAAATGTCACCGATTTTGACGTATGAGCACTCGTTGGACGCGTATTGAAGAGAGGATCATCCCTACAAAGTTTCGCTGAGAAAACTTTCTTGGTTCTCTAGATATGTCCAAAAAACCGTTTCGCCGTGGTCCGACGCATATGCTCCTAGTTTTATTGGTCTAACTTTTCACCTAGTGATTTATTTTCAAAAATTTTTTTGCACGTCTATTTCTTTTCTTATTCCGCGTCGAATGAGCCATCTCTCATCAAAATCGGTGAGTTTTCATTTTTTCGTGAAAAAAATCTATAGGCTATAGCCCATGTTTTTTGGCTAAATTTTGACTGAAAATTAAATGTCACCGATTTTGACGTATGAGCACTCGTTGGACGCGTATTGAAGAGAGGATCATCCCTACAAAGTTTCGCTGAGAAAACTTTCTTGGTTCTCTAGATATGTCCAAAAAGCCGTTTCGCCGTGGTCCGACGCATATGCTCCTAGTTTTATTGGTCTAACTTTTCACCTAGTGATTTATTTTCAAAAATTTTTTTGCACGTCTATTTCTTTTCTTATTCCGCGTCGAATGAGCCATCTCTCATCAAAATCGGTGAGTTTTCATTTTTTCGTGAAAAAAATCTATAGGCTATAGCCCATGTTTTTTGGCTAAATTTTGACTGAAAATTAAATGTCACCGATTTTGACGTATGAGCACTCGTTGGACGCGTATTGAAGAGAGGATCATCCCTACAAAGTTTCGCTGAGAAAACTTTCTTGGTTCTCTAGATATGTCCAAAAAACCGTTTCGCCGTGGTCCGACGCATATGCTCCTAGTTTTATTGGTCTAACTTTTCACCTAGTGATTTATTTTAAAAAATTTTTTTGCACGTCTATTTCTTTTCTTATTCCGCGTCGAATGAGCCATCTCTCATCAAAATCGGTGAGTTTTCATTTTTTCGTGAAAAAAATCTATAGGCTATAGCCCATGTTTTTTGGCTAAATTTTGACTGAAAATTAAATGTCACCGATTTTGACGTATGAGCACTCGTTGGACGCGTATTGAAGAGAGGATCATCCCTACAAAGTTTCGCTGAGAAAACTTTCTTGGTTCTCTAGATATGTCCAAAAAACCGTTTCGCCGTGGTCCGACGCATATGCTCCTAGTTTTATTGGTCTAACTTTTCACCTAGTGATTTATTTTCAAAAATTTTTTTGCACGTCTATTTCTTTTCTTATTCCGCGTCGAATGAGCCATCTCTCATCAAAATCGGTGAGTTTTCATTTTTTCGTGAAAAAAATCTATAGGCTATAGCCCATGTTTTTTGGCTAAATTTTGACTGAAAATTAAATGTCACCGATTTTGACGTATGAGCACTCGTTGGACGCGTATTGGCGAGAGGATTATCCCTACAAAGTTTCGCTGAGAAAACTTTCTTGGTTCTCTAGATATGTCCAAAAAACCGTTTCGCCGTGGTCCGACGCATATGCTCCTAGTTTTATTGGTCTAACCTTTCACCTAGTGATTTATTTTCAAAAATTTTTTTGCACGTCTATTTCTTTTCTTATTCCGCGTCGAATGAGCCATCTCTCATCAAAATCGGTGAGTTTTCATTTTTTCGTGAAAAAAATCTATAGGCTATATAGCCCATGTTTTTTGGCTAAATTTTGACTGAAAATTAAATGTCACCGATTTTGACGTATGAGCACTCGTTGGACGCGTATTGAAGAGAGGATCATCCCTACAAAGTTTCGCTGAGAAAACTTTCTTGGTTCTCTAGATATGTCCAAAAAACCGTTTCGCCGTGGTCCGACGCATATGCTCCTAGTTTTATTGGTCTAACTTTTCACCTAGTGATTTATTTTAAAAAATTTTTTTGCACGTCTATTTCTTTTCTTATTCCGCGTCGAATGAGCCATCTCTCATCAAAATCGGTGAGTTTACATTTTTTCGTGAAAAAAATCTATAGGCTATAGCCCATGTTTTTTGGCTAAATTTTGACTGAAAATTAAATGTCACCGATTTTGACGTATGAGCACTCGTTGGACGCGTATTGAAGAGAGGATCATCCCTACAAAGTTTCGCTGAGAAAACTTTCTTGGTTCTCTAGATATGTCCAAAAAACCGTTTCGCCGTGGTCCGACGCATATGCTCCTAGTTTTATTGGTCTAACTTTTCACCTAGTGATTTATTTTCAAAAATTTTTTTGCACGTCTATTTCTTTTCTTATTCCGCGTCGAATGAGCCATCTCTCATCAAAATCGGTGAGTTTTCATTTTTTCGTGAAAAAAATCTATAGGCTATAGCCCATGTTTTTTGGCTAAATTTTGACTGAAAATTAAATGTCACCGATTTTGACGTATGAGCACTCGTTGGACGCGTATTGAAGAGAGGATCATCCCTACAAAGTTTCGCTGAGAAAACTTTCTTGGTTCTCTAGATATGTCCAAAAAGCCGTTTCGCCGTGGTCCGACGCATATGCTCCTAGTTTTATTGGTCTAACTTTTCACCTAGTGATTTATTTTCAAAAATTTTTTTGCACGTCTATTTCTTTTCTTATTCCGCGTCGAATGAGCCATCTCTCATCAAAATCGGTGAGTTTTCATTTTTTCGTGAAAAAAATCTATAGGCTATAGCCCATGTTTTTTGGCTAAATTTTGACTGAAAATTAAATGTCACCGATTTTGACGTATGAGCACTCGTTGGACGCGTATTGAAGAGAGGATCATCCCTACAAAGTTTCGCTGAGAAAACTTTCTTGGTTCTCTAGATATGTCCAAAAAACCGTTTCGCCGTGGTCCGACGCATATGCTCCTAGTTTTATTGGTCTAACTTTTCACCTAGTGATTTATTTTAAAAAATTTTTTTGCACGTCTATTTCTTTTCTTATTCCGCGTCGAATGAGCCATCTCTCATCAAAATCGGTGAGTTTTCATTTTTTCGTGAAAAAAATCTATAGGCTATAGCCCATGTTTTTTGGCTAAATTTTGACTGAAAATTAAATGTCACCGATTTTGACGTATGAGCACTCGTTGGACGCGTATTGAAGAGAGGATCATCCCTACAAAGTTTCGCTGAGAAAACTTTCTTGGTTCTCTAGATATGTCCAAAAAACCGTTTCGCCGTGGTCCGACGCATATGCTCCTAGTTTTATTGGTCTAACTTTTCACCTAGTGATTTATTTTCAAAAATTTTTTTGCACGTCTATTTCTTTTCTTATTCCGCGTCGAATGAGCCATCTCTCATCAAAATCGGTGAGTTTTCATTTTTTCGTGAAAAAAATCTATAGGCTATAGCCCATGTTTTTTGGCTAAATTTTGACTGAAAATTAAATGTCACCGATTTTGACGTATGAGCACTCGTTGGACGCGTATTGAAGAGAGGATCATCCCTACAAAGTTTCGCTGAGAAAACTTTCTTGGTTCTCTAGATATGTCCAAAAAACCGTTTCGCCGTGGTCCGACGCATATGCTCCTAGTTTTATTGGTCTAACTTTTCACCTAGTGATTTATTTTCAAAAATTTTTTTGCACGTCTATTTCTTTTCTTATTCCGCGTCGAATGAGCCATCTCTCATCAAAATCGGTGAGTTTTCATTTTTTCGTGAAAAAAATCTATAGGCTATAGCCCATGTTTTTTGGCTAAATTTTGACTGAAAATTAAATGTCACCGATTTTGACGTATGAGCACTCGTTGGACGCGTATTGAAGAGAGGATCATCCCTACAAAGTTTCGCTGAGAAAACTTTCTTGGTTCTCTAGATATGTCCAAAAAACCGTTTCGCCGTGGTCCGACGCATATGCTCCTAGTTTTATTGGTCTAACTTTTCACCTAGTGATTTATTTTCAAAAATTTTTTTGCACGTCTATTTCTTTTCTTATTCCGCGTCGAATGAGCCATCTCTCATCAAAATCGGTGAGTTTTCATTTTTTCGTGAAAAAAATCTATAGGCTATAGCCCATGTTTTTTGGCTAAATTTTGACTGAAAATTAAATGTCACCGATTTTGACGTATGAGCACTCGTTGGACGCGTATTGAAGAGAGGATCATCCCTACAAAGTTTCGCTGAGAAAACTTTCTTGGTTCTCTAGATATGTCCAAAAAACCGTTTCGCCGTGGTCCGACGCATATGCTCCTAGTTTTATTGGTCTAACTTTTCACCTAGTGATTTATTTTCAAAAATTTTTTTGCACGTCTATTTCTTTTCTTATTCCGCGTCGAATGAGCCATCTCTCATCAAAATCGGTGAGTTTTCATTTTTTCGTGAAAAAAATCTATAGGCTATAGCCCATGTTTTTTGGCTAAATTTTGACTGAAAATTAAATGTCACCGATTTTGACGTATGAGCACTCGTTGGACGCGTATTGAAGAGAGGATCATCCCTACAAAGTTTCGCTGAGAAAACTTTCTTGGTTCTCTAGATATGTCCAAAAAACCGTTTCGCCGTGGTCCGACGTCTAACTTTTCACCTAGTGATTTATTTTCAAAAATTTTTTTGCACGTCTATTTCTTTTCTTATTCCGCGTCGAATGAGCCATCTCTCATCAAAATCGGTGAGTTTTCATTTTTTCGTGAAAAAAATCTATAGGCTATAGCCCATGTTTTTTGGCTAAATTTTGACTGAAAATTAAATGTCACCGATTTTGACGTATGAGCACTCGTTGGACGCGTATTGAAGAGAGGATCATCCCTACAAAGTTTCGCTGAGAAAACTTTCTTGGTTCTCTAGATATGTCCAAAAAACCGTTTCGCCGTGGTCCGACGCATATGCTCCTAGTTTTATTGGTCTAACTTTTCACCTAGTGATTTATTTTCAAAAATTTTTTTGCACGTCTATTTCTTTTCTTATTCCGCGTCGAATGAGCCATCTCTCATCAAAATCGGTGAGTTTTCATTTTTTCGTGAAAAAAATCTATAGGCTATAGCCCATGTTTTTTGGCTAAATTTTGACTGAAAATTAAATGTCACCGATTTTGACGTATGAGCACTCGTTGGACGCGTATTGAAGAGAGGATCATCCCTACAAAGTTTCGCTGAGAAAACTTTCTTGGTTCTCTAGATATGTCCAAAAAACCGTTTCGCCGTGGTCCGACGCATATGCTCCTAGTTTTATTGGTCTAACTTTTCACCTAGTGATTTATTTTCAAAAATTTTTTTGCACGTCTATTTCTTTTCTTATTCCGCGTCGAATGAGCCATCTCTCATCAAAATCGGTGAGTTTTCATTTTTTCGTGAAAAAAATCTATAGGCTATAGCCCATGTTTTTTGGCTAAATTTTGACTGAAAATTAAATGTCACCGATTTTGACGTATGAGCACTCGTTGGACGCGTATTGAAGAGAGGATCATCCCTACAAAGTTTCGCTGAGAAAACTTTCTTGGTTCTCTAGATATGTCCAAAAAACCGTTTCGCCGTGGTCCGACGCATATGCTCCTAGTTTTATTGGTCTAACTTTTCACCTAGTGATTTATTTTCAAAAATTTTTTTGCACGTCTATTTCTTTTCTTATTCCGCGTCGAATGAGCCATCTCTCATCAAAATCGGTGAGTTTTCATTTTTTCGTGAAAAAAATCTATAGGCTATAGCCCATGTTTTTTGGCTAAATTTTGACTGAAAATTAAATGTCACCGATTTTGACGTATGAGCACTCGTTGGACGCGTATTGAAGAGAGGATCATCCCTACAAAGTTTCGCTGAGAAAACTTTCTTGGTTCTCTAGATATGTCCAAAAAACCGTTTCGCCGTGGTCCGACGCATATGCTCCTAGTTTTATTGGTCTAACTTTTCACCTAGTGATTTATTTTCAAAAATTTTTTTGCACGTCTATTTCTTTTCTTATTCCGCGTCGAATGAGCCATCTCTCATCAAAATCGGTGAGTTTTCATTTTTTCGTGAAAAAAATCTATAGGCTATAGCCCATGTTTTTTGGCTAAATTTTGACTGAAAATTAAATGTCACCGATTTTGACGTATGAGCACTCGTTGGACGCGTATTGAAGAGAGGATCATCCCTACAAAGTTTCGCTGAGAAAACTTTCTTGGTTCTCTAGATATGTCCAAAAAACCGTTTCGCCGTGGTCCGACGCATATGCTCCTAGTTTTATTGGTCTAACTTTTCACCTAGTGATTTATTTTCAAAAATTTTTTTGCACGTCTATTTCTTTTCTTATTCCGCGTCGAATGAGCCATCTCTCATCAAAATCGGTGAGTTTTCATTTTTTCGTGAAAAAAATCTATAGGCTAGCCATGTTTTTTGGCTAAATTTTGACTGAAAATTAAATGTCACCGATTTTGACGTATGATCACTCGTTGGACGCGTATTGAAGAGAGGATCATCCCTACAAAGTTTCGCTGAGAAAACTTTCTTGGTTCTCTAGATATGTCCAAAAAACCGTTTCGCCGTGGTCCGACGCATATGCTCCTAGTTTTATTGGTCTAACTTTTCACCTAGTGATTTATTTTCAAAAATTTTTTTGCACGTCTATTTCTTTTCTTATTCCGCGTCGAATGAGCCATCTCTCATCAAAATCGGTGAGTTTTCATTTTTTCGTGAAAAAAATCTATAGGCTATAGCCCATGTTTTTTGGCTAAATTTTGACTGAAAATTAAATGTCACCGATTTTGACGTATGATCACTCGTTGGACGCGTATTAAAGAGAGGATCATCCCTACAAAGTTTCGCTGAGAAAACTTTCTTGGTTCTCTAGATATGTCCAAAAAACCGTTTCGCCGTGGTCCGACGCATATGCTCCTAGTTTTATTGGTCTAACTTTTCACCTAGTGATTTATTTTCAAAAATTTTTTTGCACGTCTATTTCTTTTCTTATTCCGCGTCGAATGAGCCATCTCTCATCAAAATCGGTGAGTTTTCATTTTTTCGTGAAAAAAAACTATAGGCTATAGCCCATGTTTTTTGGCTAAATTTTGACTGAAAATTAAATGTCACCGATTTTGACGTATGAGCACTCGTTGGACGCGTATTGGCGAGAGGATTATCCCTACAAAGTTTCGCTGAGAAAACTTTCTTGGTTCTCTAGATATGTCCAAAAAACCGTTTCGCCGTGGTCCGACGCATATGCTCCTAGTTTTATTGGTCTAACTTTTCACCTAGTGATTTATTTTCAAAAATTTTTTTGCACGTCTATTTCTTTTCTTATTCCGCGTCGAATGAGCCATCTCTCATCAAAATCGGTGAGTTTTCATTTTTTCGTGAAAAAAATCTATAGGCTATATATAGCCCATGTTTTTTGGCTAAATTTTGACTGAAAATTAAATGTCACCGATTTTGACGTATGAGCACTCGTTGGACGCGTATTGAAGAGAGGATCATCCCTACAAAGTTTCGCTGAGAAAACTTTCTTGGTTCTCTAGATATGTCCAAAAAACCGTTTCGCCGTGGTCCGACGCATATGCTCCTAGTTTTATTGGTCTAACTTTTCACCTAGTGATTTATTTTCAAAAATTTTTTTGCACGTCTATTTCTTTTCTTATTCCGCGTCGAATGAGCCATCTCTCATCAAAATCGGTGAGTTTTCATTTTTTCGTGAAAAAAATCTATAGGCTATAGCCCATGTTTTTTGGCTAAATTTTGACTGAAAATTAAATGTCACCGATTTTGACGTATGAGCACTCGTTGGACGCGTATTGAAGAGAGGATCATCCCTACAAAGTTTCGCTGAGAAAACTTTCTTGGTTCTCTAGATATGTCCAAAAAACCGTTTCGCCGTGGTCCGACGCATATGCTCCTAGTTTTATTGGTCTAACTTTTCACCTAGTGATTTATTTTCAAAAATTTTTTTGCACGTCTATTTCTTTTCTTATTCCGCGTCGAATGAGCCATCTCTCATCAAAATCGGTGAGTTTTCATTTTTTCGTGAAAAAAATCTATAGGCTATATATAGCCCATGTTTTTTGGCTAAATTTTGACTGAAAATTAAATGTCACCGATTTTGACGTATGAGCACTCGTTGGACGCGTATTGAAGAGAGGATCATCCCTACAAAGTTTCGCTGAGAAAACTTTCTTGGTTCTCTAGATATGTCCAAAAAACCGTTTCGCCGTGGTCCGACGCATATGCTCCTAGTTTTATTGGTCTAACTTTTCACCTAGTGATTTATTTTCAAAAATTTTTTTGCACGTCTATTTCTTTTCTTATTCCGCGTCGAATGAGCCATCTCTCATCAAAATCGGTGAGTTTTCATTTTTTCGTGAAAAAAATCTATAGGCTATAGCCCATGTTTTTTGGCTAAATTTTGACTGAAAATTAAATGTCACCGATTTTGACGTATGAGCACTCGTTGGACGCGTATTGAAGAGAGGATCATCCCTACAAAGTTTCGCTGAGAAAACTTTCTTGGTTCTCTAGATATGTCCAAAAAACCGTTTCGCCGTGGTCCGACGCATATGCTCCTAGTTTTATTGGTCTAACTTTTCACCTAGTGATTTATTTTCAAAAATTTTTTTGCACGTCTATTTCTTTTCTTATTCCGCGTCGAATGAGCCATCTCTCATCAAAATCGGTGAGTTTTCATTTTTTCGTGAAAAAAATCTATAGGCTATATATAGCCCATGTTTTTTGGCTAAATTTTGACTGAAAATTAAATGTCACCGATTTTGACGTATGAGCACTCGTTGGACGCGTATTGAAGAGAGGATCATCCCTACAAAGTTTCGCTGAGAAAACTTTCTTGGTTCTCTAGATATGTCCAAAAAACCGTTTCGCCGTGGTCCGACGCATATGCTCCTAGTTTTATTGGTCTAACTTTTCACCTAGTGATTTATTTTCAAAAATTTTTTTGCACGTCTATTTCTTTTCTTATTCCGCGTCGAATGAGCCATCTCTCATCAAAATCGGTGAGTTTTCATTTTTTCGTGAAAAAAATCTATAGGCTATAGCCCATGTTTTTTGGCTAAATTTTGACTGAAAATTAAATGTCACCGATTTTGACGTATGAGCACTCGTTGGACGCGTATTGAAGAGAGGATCATCCCTACAAAGTTTCGCTGAGAAAACTTTCTTGGTTCTCTAGATATGTCCAAAAAACCGTTTCGCCGTGGTCCGACGCATATGCTCCTAGTTTTATTGGTCTAACTTTTCACCTAGTGATTTATTTTCAAAAATTTTTTTGCACGTCTATTTCTTTTCTTATTCCGCGTCGAATGAGCCATCTCTCATCAAAATCGGTGAGTTTTCATTTTTTCGTGAAAAAAATCTATAGGCTATAGCCCATGTTTTTTGGCTAAATTTTGACTGAAAATTAAATGTCACCGATTTTGACGTATGAGCACTCGTTGGACGCGTATTGAAGAGAGGATCATCCCTACAAAGTTTCGCTGAGAAAACTTTCTTGGTTCTCTAGATATGTCCAAAAAACCGTTTCGCCGTGGTCCGACGCATATGCTCCTAGTTTTATTGGTCTAACTTTTCACCTAGTGATTTATTTTCAAAAATTTTTTTGCACGTCTATTTCTTTTCTTATTCCGCGTCGAATGAGCCATCTCTCATCAAAATCGGTGAGTTTTCATTTTTTCGTGAAAAAAATCTATAGGCTATAGCCCATGTTTTTTGGCTAAATTTTGACTGAAAATTAAATGTCACCGATTTTGACGTATGAGCACTCGTTGGACGCGTATTGAAGAGAGGATCATCCCTACAAAGTTTCGCTGAGAAAACTTTCTTGGTTCTCTAGATATGTCCAAAAAAACCGTTTCGCCGTGGTCCGACGCATATGCTCCTAGTTTTATTGGTCTAACTTTTCACCTAGTGATTTATTTTCAAAAATTTTTTTGCACGTCTATTTCTTTTCTTATTCCGCGTCGAATGAGCCATCTCTCATCAAAATCGGTGAGTTTTCATTTTTTCGTGAAAAAAATCTATAGGCTATAGCCCATGTTTTTTGGCTAAATTTTGACTGAAAATTAAATGTCACCGATTTTGACGTATGAGCACTCGTTGGACGCGCATTGAAGAGAGGATCATCCCTACAAAGTTTCGCTGAGAAAACTTTCTTGGTTCTCTAGATATGTCCAAAAAACCGTTTCGCCGTGGTCCGACGCATATGCTCCTAGTTTTATTGGTCTAACTTTTCACCTAGTGATTTATTTTCAAAAATTTTTTTGCACGTCTATTTCTTTTCTTATTCCGCGTCGAATGAGCCATCTCTCATCAAAATCGGTGAGTTTTCATTTTTTTGTGAAAAAAATCTATTATAGCCCATGTTTTTTGGCTAAATTTTGACTGAAAATTAAATGTCACCGATTTTGACGTATGAGCACTCGTTGGACGCGTATTGAAGAGAGGATCATCCCTGCAAAGTTTCGCTGAGAAAACTTTCTTGGTTCTCTAGATATGTCCAAAAAACCGTTTCGCCGTGGTCCGACGCATATGCTCCTAGTTTTATTGGTCTAACTTTTCACCTAGTGATTTATTTTCAAAAATTTTTTTGCACGTCTATTTCTTTTCTTATTCCGCGTCGAATGAGCCATCTCTCATCAAAATCGGTGAGTTTTCATTTTTTCGTGAAAAAAATCTATAGGCTATAAGCCCATGTTTTTTGGCTAAATTTTGACTGAAAATTAAATGTCACCGATTTTGACGTATGAGCACTCGTTGGACGCGTATTGAAGAGAGGATCATCCCTACAAAGTTTCGCTGAGAAAACTTTCTTGGTTCTCTAGATATGTCCAAAAAACCGTTTCGCCGTGGTCCGACGCATATGCTCCTAGTTTTATTGGTCTAACTTTTCACCTAGTGATTTATTTTCAAAATTTTTTTTGCACGTCTATTTCTTTTCTTATTCCGCGTCGAATGAGCCATCTCTCATCAAAATCGGTGAGTTTTCATTTTTTCGTGAAAAAAATCGCCCATGTTTTTTGGCTAAATTTTGACTGAAAATTAAATGTCACCGATTTTGACGTATGAGCACTCGTTGGACGCGTATTGAAGAGAGGATCATCCCTACAAAGTTTCGCTGAGAAAACTTTCTTGGTTCTCTAGATATGTCCAAAAAACCGTTTCGCCGTGGTCCGACGCATATGCTCCTAGTTTTATTGGTCTAACTTTTCACCTAGTGATTTATTTTCAAAAATTTTTTTGCACGTCTATTTCTTTTCTTATTCCGCGTCGAATGAGCCATCTCTCATCAAAATCGGTGAGTTTTCATTTTTTCGTGAAAAAAATCTATAGGCTATAGCCCATGTTTTTTGGCTAAATTTTGACTGAAAATTAAATGTCACCGATTTTGACGTATGAGCACTCGTTGGACGCGTATTGAAGAGAGGATCATCCCTACAAAGTTTCGCTGAGAAAACTTTCTTGGTTCTCTAGATATGTCCAAAAAAACCGTTTCGCCGTGGTCCGACGCATATGCTCCTAGTTTTATTGGTCTAACTTTTCACCTAGTGATTTATTTTCAAAAATTTTTTTGCACGTCTATTTCTTTTCTTATTCCGCGTCGAATGAGCCATCTCTCATCAAAATCGGTGAGTTTTCATTTTTTCGTGAAAAAAATCTATAGGCTATAGCCCATGTTTTTTGGCTAAATTTTGACTGAAAATTAAATGTCACCGATTTTGACGTATGAGCACTCGTTGGACGCGCATTGAAGAGAGGATCATCCCTACAAAGTTTCGCTGAGAAAACTTTCTTGGTTCTCTAGATATGTCCAAAAAACCGTTTCGCCGTGGTCCGACGCATATGCTCCTAGTTTTATTGGTCTAACTTTTCACCTAGTGATTTATTTTCAAAAATTTTTTTGCACGTCTATTTCTTTTCTTATTCCGCGTCGAATGAGCCATCTCTCATCAAAATCGGTGAGTTTTCATTTTTTCGTGAAAAAAATCTATAGGCTATAGCCCATGTTTTTTGGCTAAATTTTGACTGAAAATTAAATGTCACCGATTTTGACGTATGAGCACTCGTTGGACGCGTATTGAAGAGAGGATCATCCCTACAAAGTTTCGCTGAGAAAACTTTCTTGGTTCTCTAGATATGTCCAAAAAACCGTTTCGCCGTGGTCCGACGCATATGCTCCTAGTTTTATTGGTCTAACTTTTCACCTAGTGATTTATTTTCAAAAATTTTTTTGCACGTCTATTTCTTTTCTTATTCCGCGTCGAATGAGCCATCTCTCATCAAAATCGGTGAGTTTTCATTTTTTCGTGAAAAAAATCTATAGGCTATAGCCCATGTTTTTTGGCTAAATTTTGACTGAAAATTAAATGTCACCGATTTTGACGTATGAGCACTCGTTGGACGCGTATTGAAGAGAGGATCATCCCTACAAAGTTTCGCTGAGAAAACTTTCTTGGTTCTCTAGATATGTCCAAAAAACCGTTTCGCCGTGGTCCGACGCATATGCTCCTAGTTTTATTGGTCTAACTTTTCACCTAGTGATTTATTTTCAAAAATTTTTTTGCACGTCTATTTCTTTTCTTATTCCGCGTCGAATGAGCCATCTCTCATCAAAATCGGTGAGTTTTCATTTTTTCGTGAAAAAAATCTATAGGCTATAGCCCATGTTTTTTGGCTAAATTTTGACTGAAAATTAAATGTCACCGATTTTGACGTATGAGCACTCGTTGGACGCGTATTGAAGAGAGGATCATCCCTACAAAGTTTCGCTGAGAAAACTTTCTTGGTTCTCTAGATATGTCCAAAAAACCGTTTCGCCGTGGTCCGACGCATATGCTCCTAGTTTTATTGGTCTAACTTTTCACCTAGTGATTTATTTTCAAAAATTTTTTTGCACGTCTATTTCTTTTCTTATTCCGCGTCGAATGAGCCATCTCTCATCAAAATCGGTGAGTTTTCATTTTTTCGTGAAAAAAATCTATAGGCTATAGCCCATGTTTTTTGGCTAAATTTTGACTGAAAATTAAATGTCACCGATTTTGACGTATGAGCACTCGTTGGACGCGTATTGAAGAGAGGATCATCCCTACAAAGTTTCGCTGAGAAAACTTTCTTGGTTCTCTAGATATGTCCAAAAAACCGTTTCGCCGTGGTCCGACGCATATGCTCCTAGTTTTATTGGTCTAACTTTTCACCTAGTGATTTATTTTCAAAAATTTTTTTGCACGTCTATTTCTTTTCTTATTCCGCGTCGAATGAGCCATCTCTCATCAAAATCGGTGAGTTTTCATTTTTTCGTGAAAAAAATCTATAGGCTATAGCCCATGTTTTTTGGCTAAATTTTGACTGAAAATTAAATGTCACCGATTTTGACGTATGAGCACTCGTTGGACGCGTATTGAAGAGAGGATCATCCCTACAAAGTTTCGCTGAGAAAACTTTCTTGGTTCTCTAGATATGTCCAAAAAACCGTTTCGCCGTGGTCCGACGCATATGCTCCTAGTTTTATTGGTCTAACTTTTCACCTAGTGATTTATTTTCAAAAATTTTTTTGCACGTCTATTTCTTTTCTTATTCCGCGTCGAATGAGCCATCTCTCATCAAAATCGGTGAGTTTTCATTTTTTCGTGAAAAAAATCTATAGGCTATAGCCCATGTTTTTTGGCTAAATTTTGACTGAAAATTAAATGTCACCGATTTTGACGTATGAGCACTCGTTGGACGCGTATTGAAGAGAGGATCATCCCTACAAAGTTTCGCTGAGAAAACTTTCTTGGTTCTCTAGATATGTCCAAAAAACCGTTTCGCCGTGGTCCGACGCATATGCTCCTAGTTTTATTGGTCTAACTTTTCACCTAGTGATTTATTTTCAAAAATTTTTTTGCACGTCTATTTCTTTTCTTATTCCGCGTCGAATGAGCCATCTCTCATCAAAATCGGTGAGTTTTCATTTTTTCGTGAAAAAAATCTATAGGCTATAGCCCATGTTTTTTGGCTAAATTTTGACTGAAAATTAAATGTCACCGATTTTGACGTATGAGCACTCGTTGGACGCGTATTGAAGAGAGGATCATCCCTACAAAGTTTCGCTGAGAAAACTTTCTTGGTTCTCTAGATATGTCCAAAAAACCGTTTCGCCGTGGTCCGACGCATATGCGCCTAGTTTTATTGATCTAACTTTTCACCTAGTGATTTATTTTCAAAAATTTTTTTGCACGTCTATTTCTTTTCTTATTCCGCGTCGAATGAGCCATCTCTCATCAAAATCGGTGAGTTTTCATTTTTTCGTGAAAAAAATCTATAGGCTATAGCCCATGTTTTTTGGCTAAATTTTGACTGAAAATTAAATGTCACCGATTTTGACGTATGAGCACTCGTTGGACGCGTATTGAAGAGAGGATCGTCCCTACAAAGTTTCGCTGAGAAAACTTTCTTGGTTCTCTAGATATGTCCAAAAAACCGTTTCGCCGTGGTCCGACGCATATGCTCCTAGTTTTATTGGTCTAACTTTTCACCTAGTGATTTATTTTCAAAAATTTTTTTGCACGTCTATTTCTTTTCTTATTCCGCGTCGAATGAGCCATCTCTCATCAAAATCGGTGAGTTTTCATTTTTTCGTGAAAAAAATCTATAGGCTATAGCCCATGTTTTTTGGCTAAATTTTGACTGAAAATTAAATGTCACCGATTTTGACGTATGAGCACTCGTTGGACGCGTATTGAAGAGAGGATCATCCCTACAAAGTTTCGCTGAGAAAACTTTCTTGGTTCTCTAGATATGTCCAAAAAACCGTTTCGCCGTGGTCCGACGCATATGCTCCTAGTTTTATTGGTCTAACTTTTCACCTAGTGATTTATTTTCAAAAATTTTTTTGCACGTCTATTTCTTTTCTTATTCCGCGTCGAATGAGCCATCTCTCATCAAAATCGGTGAGTTTTCATTTTTTCGTGAAAAAAATCTATAGGCTATAGCCCATGTTTTTTGGCTAAATTTTGACTGAAAATTAAATGTCACCGATTTTGACGTATGAGCACTCGTTGGACGCGTATTGAAGAGAGGATCATCCCTACAAAGTTTCGCTGAGAAAACTTTCTTGGTTCTCTAGATATGTCCAAAAAACCGTTTCGCCGTGGTCCGACGCATATGCTCCTAGTTTTATTGGTCTAACTTTTCACCTAGTGATTTATTTTCAAAAATTTTTTTGCACGTCTATTTCTTTTCTTATTCCGCGTCGAATGAGCCATCTCTCATCAAAATCGGTGAGTTTTCATTTTTTCGTGAAAAAAATCTATAGGCTATAGCCCATGTTTTTTGGCTAAATTTTGACTGAAAATTAAATGTCACCGATTTTGACGTATGAGCACTCGTTGGACGCGTATTGAAGAGAGGATCATCCCTACAAAGTTTCGCTGAGAAAACTTTCTTGGTTCTCTAGATATGTCCAAAAAACCGTTTCGCCGTGGTCCGACGCATATGCTCCTAGTTTTATTGGTCTAACTTTTCACCTAGTGATTTATTTTCAAAAATTTTTTTGCACGTCTATTTCTTTTCTTATTCCGCGTCGAATGAGCCATCTCTCATCAAAATCGGTGAGTTTTCATTTTTTCGTGAAAAAAATCTATAGGCTATAGCCCATGTTTTTTGGCTAAATTTTGACTGAAAATTAAATGTCACCGATTTTGACGTATGAGCACTCGTTGGACGCGTATTGAAGAGAGGATCATCCCTACAAAGTTTCGCTGAGAAAACTTTCTTGGTTCTCTAGATATGTCCAAAAAACCGTTTCGCCGTGGTCCGACGCATATGCGCCTAGTTTTATTGATCTAACTTTTCACCTAGTGATTTATTTTCAAAAATTTTTTTGCACGTCTATTTCTTTTCTTATTCCGCGTCGAATGAGCCATCTCTCATCAAAATCGGTGAGTTTTCATTTTTTCGTGAAAAAAATCTATAGGCTATAGCCCATGTTTTTTGGCTAAATTTTGACTGAAAATTAAATGTCACCGATTTTGACGTATGAGCACTCGTTGGACGCGTATTGAAGAGAGGATCGTCCCTACAAAGTTTCGCTGAGAAAACTTTCTTGGTTCTCTAGATATGTCCAAAAAACCGTTTCGCCGTGGTCCGACGCATATGCTCCTAGTTTTATTGGTCTAACTTTTCACCTAGTGATTTATTTTCAAAAATTTTTTTGCACGTCTATTTCTTTTCTTATTCCGCGTCGAATGAGCCATCTCTCATCAAAATCGGTGAGTTTTCATTTTTTCGTGAAAAAAATCTATAGGCAGCCCATGTTTTTTGGCTAAATTTTGACTGAAAATTAAATGTCACCGATTTTGACGTATGAGCACTCGTTGGACGCGTATTGAAGAGAGGATCATCCCTACAAAGTTTCGCTGAGAAAACTTTCTTGGTTCTCTAGATATGTCCAAAAAACCGTTTCGCCGAGGTCCGACGCATATGCTCCTAGTTTTATTGGTCTAACTTTTCACCTAGTGATTTATTTTCAAAAAATTTTTTGCGCGTCTATTTCTTTTCTTATTCCGCGTCGAATGAGCCATCTCTCATCAAAATCGGTGAGTTTTCATTTTTTCGTGAAAAAAATCTTAGGCTATAGCCCATGTTTTTTGGCTAAATTTTGACTGAAAATTAAATGTCACCGATTTTGACGTATGAGCACTCGTTGGACGCGTATTGAAGAGAGGATCATCCCTACAAAGTTTCGCTGAGAAAACTTTCTTGGTTCTCTAGATATGTCCAAAAAACCGTTTCGCCGTGGTCCGACGCATATGCTCCTAGTTTTATTGGTCTAACTTTTCACCTAGTGATTTATTTTCAAAAATTTTTTTGCACGTCTATTTCTTTTCTTATTCCGCGTCGAATGAGCCATCTCTCATCAAAATCGGTGAGTTTTCATTTTTTCGTGAAAAAAATCTATAGGCTATAGCCCATGTTTTTTGGCTAAATTTTGACTGAAAATTAAATGTCACCGATTTTGACGTATGAGCACTCGTTGGACGCGTATTGAAGAGAGGATCATCCCTACAAAGTTTCGCTGAGAAAACTTTCTTGGTTCTCTAGATATGTCCAAAAAACCGTTTCGCCGTGGTCCGACGCATATGCTCCTAGTTTTATTGGTCTAACTTTTCACCTAGTGATTTATTTTCAAAAATTTTTTTGCACGTCTATTTCTTTTCTTATTCCGCGTCGAATGAGCCATCTCTCATCAAAATCGGTGAGTTTTCATTTTTTCGTGAAAAAAATCTATAGGCTATACCATGTTTTTTGGCTAAATTTTGACTGAAAATTAAATGTCACCGATTTTGACGTATGAGCACTCGTTGGACGCGTATTGATGAGAGGATCATCCCTACAAAGTTTCGCTGAGAAAACTTTCTTGGTTCTCTAGATATGTCCAAAAAACCATTTCGCCGTAGTCCAACGCATATGCTCCTAGTTTTATTGGTCTAACTTTTCACCTAGTGATTTATTTTCAAAAATTTTTTTGCACGTCTATTTCTTTTCTTATTCCGCGTCGAATGAGCCATCTCTCATCAAAATCGGTGAGTTTTCATTTTTTCGTGAAAAAAATCTATAGGCTATAGCCCATGTTTTTTGGCTAAATTTTGACTGAAAATTAAATGTCACCGATTTTGACGTATGAGCACTCGTTGGACGCGTATTGATGAGAGGATCATCCCTACAAAGTTTCGCTGAGAAAACTTTCTTGGTTCTCTAGATATGTCCAAAAAACCGTTTCGCCGTGGTCCGACGCATATGCTCCTAGTTTTATTGGTCTAACTTTTCACCTAGTGATTTATTTTCAAAAATTTTTTTGCACGTCTATTTCTTTTCTTATTCCGCGTCGAATGAGCCATCTCTCATCAAAATCGGTGAGTTTTCATTTTTTCGTGAAAAAAATCTATAGGCTATAGCCCATGTTTTTTGGCTAAATTTTGACTGAAAATTAAATGTCACCGATTTTGACGTATGAGCACTCGTTGGACGCGTATTGATGAGAGGATCATCCCTACAAAGTTTCGCTGAGAAAACTTTCTTGGTTCTCTAGATATGTCCAAAAAACCGTTTCGCCGTGGTCCGACGCATATGCTCCTAGTTTTATTGGTCTAACTTTTCACCTAGTGATTTATTTTCAAAAATTTTTTTGCACGTCTATTTCTTTTCTTATTCCGCGTCGAATGAGCCATCTCTCATCAAAATCGGTGAGTTTTCATTTTTTCGTGAAAAAAATCTATAGGCTATAGCCCATGTTTTTTGGCTAAATTTTGACTGAAAATTAAATGTCACCGATTTTGACGTATGAGCACTCGTTGGACGCGTATTGATGAGAGGATCATCCCTACAAAGTTTCGCTGAGAAAACTTTCTTGGTTCTCTAGATATGTCCAAAAAACCGTTTCGCCGTGGTCCGACGCATATGCTCCTAGTTTTATTGGTATAACTTTTCACCTAGTGATTTATTTTCAAAAATTTTTTTGCACGTCTATTTCTTTTCTTATTCCGCGTCGAATGAGCCATCTCTCATCAAAATCGGTGAGTTTTCATTTTTTCGTGAAAAAAATCTATAGGCTATAGCCCATGTTTTTTGGCTAAATTTTGACTGAAAATTAAATGTCACCGATTTTGACGTATGAGCACTCGTTGGACGCGTATTGAAGAGAGGATCATCCCTACAAAGTTTCGCTGAGAAAACTTTCTTGGTTCTCTAGATATGTCCAAAAAACCGTTTCGCCGTGGTCCGACGCATATGCTCCTAGTTTTATTGGTCTAACTTTTCACCTAGTGATTTATTTTCAAAAATTTTTCTGCACGTCTATTTCTTTTCTTATTCCGCGTCGAATGAGCCATCTCTCATCAAAATCGGTGAGTTTTCATTTTTTCGTGAAAAAATCTATAGGCTATAGCCCATGTTTTTTGGCTAAATTTTGACTGAAAATTAAATGTCACCGATTTTGACGTATGAGCACTCGTTGGACGCGTATTGATGAGAGGATCATCCCTACAGAGTTTCGCTGAGAAAACTTTCTTGGTTCTCTAGATATGTCCAAAAAACCGTTTCGCCGTTGTCCGACGCATATGCTCCTAGTTTTATTGGTCTAACTTTTCACCTAGTGATTTATTTTCAAAAATTTGTTTGCACGTCTATTTCTTTTCTTATTCCGCGTCGAATGAGCCATCTCTCATCAAAATCGGTGAGTTTTCATTTTTTCGTGAAAAAAAATCTATAGGCTAAATTTTCACCTAGTGATTTATTTTCAAAAATTTTTTTGCACGTCTATTTCTTTTCTTATTCCGCGTCGAATGAGCCATCTCTCATCAAAAATCGGTGAGTTTTCATTTTTTCGTGAAAAAAATCTATAGGCTATAGCCATGTTTTTTGGCTAAATTTGACTGAAAATTAAATGTCACCGATTTTGACGTATGAGCACTCGTTGGACGCGTATTGAAGAGAGGATCATCCCTACAAAGTTTCGCTGAGAAAACTTTCTTGGTTCTCTAGATATGTCCAAAAAACCGTTTCGCCGTGGTCCGACGCATATGCTCCTAGTTTTATTGGTCTAACTTTTCACCTAGTGATTTATTTTCAAAAATTTTTTTGCACGTCTATTTCTTTTCTTATTCCGCGTCGAATGAGCCATCTCTCATCAAAATCGGTGAGTTTTCATTTTTTGGTGAAAAAAATCTATAGGCTATAGCCCATGTTTTTTGGCTAAATTTTGACTGAAAATTAAATGTCACCGATTTTTGACGTATGAGCACTCGTTGGACGCGTATTTAAGAGAGGATCATCCCTACAAAGTTTCGCTGAGAAAACTTTCTTGGTTCTCTAGATATGTCCAAAAAAACCGTTTCGCCGTGGTCCGACGCATATGCTCCTAGTTTTATTGGTCTAACTTTTCACCTAGTGATTTATTTTCAAAAATTTTTTTGCACGTCTATTTCTTTTCTTATTCCGCGTCGAATGAGCCATCTCTCATCAAAATCGGTGAGTTTTCATTTTTTCGTGAAAAAAATCTTAGGCTATAGCCCATGTTTTTTGGCTAAATTTTGACTGAAAATTAAATGTCACCGATTTTGTGACGTATGAGCACTCGTTGGACGCGTATTGAAGAGAGGATCATCCCTACAAAGTTTCGCTGAGAAAACTTTCTTGGTTCTCTAGATATGTCCAAAAAACCGTTTCGCCGTGGTCCGACGCATATGCTCCTAGTTTTATTGGTCTAACTTTTCACCTAGTGATTTATTTTCAAAAATTTTTTTGCACGTCTATTTCTTTTCTTATTCCGCGTCGAATGAGCCATCTCTCATCAAAATCGGTGAGTTTTCATTTTTTGGTGAAAAAAATCTATAGGCTATAGCCCATGTTTTTTGGCTAAATTTTGACTGAAAATTAAATGTCACCGATTTTGACGTATGAGCACTCGTTGGACGCGTATTTAAGAGAGGATCATCCCTACAAAGTTTCGCTGAGAAAACTTTCTTGGTTCTCTAGATATGTCCAAAAAACCGTTTCGCCGTGGTCCGACGCATATGCTCCTAGTTTTATTGGTCTAACTTTTCACCTAGTGATTTATTTTCAAAAATTTTTTTCCACGTCTATTTCTTTTCTTATTCCGCGTCGAATGAGCCATCTCTCATCAAAATCGGTGAGTTTTCATTTTTTCGTGAAAAAAATCTATAGGCTATAGCCCATGTTTTTTGGCTAAATTTTGACTGAAAATTAAATGTCACCGATTTTGACGTATGAGCACTCGTTGGACGCGTATTGAAGAGAGGATCATCCCTACAAAGTTTCGCTGAGAAAACTTTCTTGGTTCTCTAGATATGTCCAAAAAACCGTTTCGCCGTGGTCCGACGCTATGCTCCTAGTTTTATTGGTCTAACTTTTCACCTAGTGATTTATTTTCAAAAATTTTTTTGCACGTCTATTTCTTTTCTTATTCCGCGTCGAATGAGCCATCTCTCATCAAAATCGGTGAGTTTTCATTTTTTCGTGAAAAAAATCTATAGGCTATAGCCCATGTTTTTTGGCTAAATTTTGACTGAAAATCAAATGTCACCGATTTTGACGTATGAGCACTCGTTGGACGCGTATTGAAGAGAGGATCATCCCCACAAAGTTTCGCTGAGAAAACTTTCTTGGTCTCTAGATATGTCCAAAAACCGTTTCGCCGTGGTCCGACGCATATGCTCCTAGTTTTATTGGTCTAACTTTTCACCTAGTGATTTATTTTCAAAAATTTTTTTGCACGTCTATTTCTTTTCTTATTCCGCGTCGAATGAGCCATCTCTCATCAAAATCGGTGAGTTTTCATTTTTTCGTGAAAAAAATCTATAGGCTATAGCCCATGTTTTTTGGCTAAATTTTGACTGAAAATTAAATGTCACCGATTTTGACGTATGAGCACTCGTTGGACGCGTATTGAAGAGAGGATCATCCCTACAAAGTTTCGCTGAGAAAACTTTCTTGGTTCTCTAGATATGTCCAAAAAACCGTTTCGCCGTGGTCCGACGCATATGCTCCTAGTTTTATTGGTCTAACTTTTCACCTAGTGATTTATTTTCAAAAATTTTTTTGCACGTCTATTTCTTTTCTTATTCCGCGTCGAATGAGGCCATCTCTCATCAAAATCGGTGAGTTTTCATTTTTTCGTGAAAAAAATCTATAGGCTATAGCCCATGTTTTTTGGCTAAATTTTGACTGAAAATTAAATGTCACCGATTTTGACGTATGAGCACTCGTTGGACGCGTATTGAAGAGAGGATCATCCCTACAAAGTTTCGCTGAGAAAACTTTCTTGGTTCTCTAGATATGTCCAAAAAACCGTTTCGCCGTGGTCCGACGCATATGCTCCTAGTTTTATTGGTCTAACTTTTCACCTAGTGATTTATTTTCAAAAATTTTTTTGCACGTCTATTTCTTTTCTTATTCCGCGTCGAATGAGCCATCTCTCATCAAAATCGGTGAGTTTTCATTTTTTCGTGAAAAAAATCTATGGCTGCCCATGTTTTTTGGCTAAATTTTGACTGAAAATTAAATGTCACCGATTTTGACGTATGAGCACTCGTTGGACGCGTATTGAAGAGAGGATCATCCCTACAAAGTTTCGCTGAGAAAACTTTCTTGGTTCTCTAGATATGTCCAAAAAACCGTTTCGCCGTGGTCCGACGCATATGCTCCTAGTTTTATTGGTCTAACTTTTCACCTAGTGATTTATTTTCAAAAATTTTTTTTGCACGTCTATTTCTTTTCTTATTCCGCGTCGAATGAGCCATCTCTCATCAAAATCGGTGAGTTTTCATTTTTTCGTGAAAAAATCTATAGGCTATAGCCCATGTTTTTTGGCTAAATTTTGACTGAAAATTAAATGTCACCGATTTTGACGTATGAGCACTCGTTGGACGCGTATTGAAGAGAGGATCATCCCTACAAAGTTTCGCTGAGAAAACTTTCTTGGTTCTCTAGATATGTCCAAAAAACCGTTTCGCCGTGGTCCGACGCATATGCTCCTAGTTTTATTGGTCTAACTTTTCACCTAGTGATTTATTTTCAAAAATTTTTTTGCACGTCTATTTCTTTTCTTATTCCGCGTCGAATGAGCCATCTCTCATCAAAATCGGTGAGTTTTCATTTTTTCGTGAAAAAAATCTATAGGCTATAGCCCATGTTTTTTGGCTAAATTTTGACTGAAAATTAAATGTCACCGATTTTGACGTATGTGCACTCGTTAGACGCGTATTGAAGAGAGGATCATCCCTACAAAGTTTCGCTGAGAAAACTTTCTTGGTTCTCTAGATATGTCCAAAAAACCGTTTCGCCGTGGTCCGACGCATATGCTCCTAGTTTTATTGGTCTAACTTTTCACCTAGTGATTTATTTTCAAAAATTTTTTTGCACGTCTATTTCTTTTCTTATTCCGCGTCGAATGAGCCATCTCTCATCAAAATCGGTGAGTTTTCATTTTTTCGTGAAAAAAATCTATAGGCTATAGTTTTTTGGCTAAATTTTGACTGAAAATTAAATGTCACCGATTTTGACGTATGAGCACTCGTTGGACGCGTATTGAAGAGAGGATCATCCCTACAAAGTTTCGCTGAGAAAACTTTCTTGGTTCTCTAGATATGTCCAAAAAACCGTTTCGCCGTGGTCCGACGCATATGCTCCTAGTTTTATTGGTCTAACTTTTCACCTAGTGATTTATTTTCAAAAATTTTTTTGCACGTCTATTTCTTTTCTTATTCCGCGTCGAATGAGCCATCTCTCATCAAAATCGGTGAGTTTTCATTTTTTCGTGAAAAAAATCTATAGGCTATAGCCCATGTTTTTTGGCTAAATTTTGACTGAAAATTAAATGTCACCGATTTTGACGTATGAGCACTCGTTGGGCGCGTATTGAAGAGAGGATCATCCCTACAAAGTTTCGCTGAGAAAACTTTCTTGGTTCTCTAGATATGTCCAAAAAACCGTTTCGCCGTGGTCCGACGCATATGCTCCTAGTTTTATTGGTCTAACTTTTCACCTAGTGATTTATTTTCAAAAATTTTTTTGCACGTCTATTTCTTTTCTTATTCCGCGTCGAATGAGCCATCTCTCATCAAAATCGGTGAGTTTTCATTTTTTCGTGAAAAAAATCTATAGGCTATAGCCCATGTTTTTTGGCTAAATTTTGACTGAAAATTAAATGTCACCGATTTTGACGTATGAGCACTCGTTGGACGCGTATTGAAGAGAGGATCATCCCTACAAAGTTTCGCTGAGAAAACTTTCTTGGTTCTCTAGATATGTCCAAAAAACCGTTTCGCCGTGGTCCGACGCATATGCTCCTAGTTTTATTGGTCTAACTTTTCACCTAGTGATTTATTTTCAAAAATTTTTTTGCACGTCTATTTCTTTTCTTATTCCGCGTCGAATGAGCCATCTCTCATCAAAATCGGTTGAGTTTTCATTTTTTCGTGAAAAAAATCTTATAGCCCATGTTTTTTGGCTAAATTTTGACTGAAAAATTAAATGTCACCGATTTTGACGTATGAGCACTCGTTGGACGCGTATTGAAGAGAGGATCATCCCTACAAAGTTTCGCTGAGAAAACTTTCTTGGTTCTCTAGATATGTCCAAAAAACCGTTTCGCCGTGGTCCGACGCATATGCTCCTAGTTTTATTGGTCTAACTTTTCACCTAGTGATTTATTTTCAAAAATTTTTTTGCACGTCTATTTCTTTTCTTATTCCGCGTCGAATGAGCCATCTCTCATCAAAATCGGTGAGTTTTCATTTTTCGTGAAAAAAATCTATAGGCTATAGCCCATGTTTTTTGGCTAAATTTTGACTGAAAATTAAATGTCACCGATTTTGACGTATGAGCACTCGTTGGACGCGTATTGAAGAGAGGATCATCCCTACAAAGTTTCGCTGAGAAAACTTTCTTGGTTCTCTAGATATGTCCAAAAAACCGTTTCGCCGTGGTCCGACGCATATGCTCCTAGTTTTATTGGTCTAACTTTTCACCTAGTGATTTATTTTCAAAAATTTTTTTGCACGTCTATTTCTTTTCTTATTCCGCGTCGAATGAGCCATCTCTCATCAAAATCGGTGAGTTTTCATTTTTTCGTGAAAAAAAATCTTATAGCCCATGTTTTTTGGCTAAATTTTGACTGAAAATTAAATGTCACCGATTTTGACGTATGAGCACTCGTTTGACGCGTATTGAAGAGAGGATCATCCCTACAAAGTTTCGCTGAGGAAAACTTTCTTGGTTCTCTAGATATGTCCAAAAAACCGTTTCGCCGTGGTCCGACGCATATGCTCCTAGTTTTATTGGTCTAACTTTTCACCTAGTGATTTATTTTCAAAAATTTTTTTGCACGTCTATTTCTTTTCTTATTCCGCGTCGAATGAGCCATCTCTCATCAAAATCGGTGAGTTTTCATTTTTTCGTGAAAAAAATCTTATAGCCCATGTTTTTTGGCTAAATTTTGACTGAAAATTAAATGTCACCGATTTTGACGTATGAGCACTCGTTGGACGCGTATTGAAGAGAGGATCATCCCTACAAAGTTTCGCTGAGAAAACTTTCTTGGTTCTCTAGATATGTCCAAAAAACCGTTTCGCCGTGGTCCGACGCATATGCTCCTAGTTTTATTGGTCTAACTTTTCACCTAGTGATTTATTTTCAAAAATTTTTTTGCACGTCTATTTCTTTTCTTATTCCGCGTCGAATGAGCCATCTCTCATCAAAATCGGTGAGTTTTCATTTTTTCGTGAAAAAAATCTATAGGCTATAGCCCATGTTTTTTGGCTAAATTTTGACTGAAAATTCGTATGAGCACTCGTTGGACGCGTATTGAAGAGAGGATCATCCCTACAAAGTTTCGCTGAGAAAACTTTCTTGGTTCTCTAGATATGTCCAAAAAACCGTTTCGCCGTGGTCCGACGCATATGCTCCTAGTTTTATTGGTCTAACTTTTCACCTAGTGATTTATTTTCAAAAATTTTTTTTGCACGTCTATTTCTTTTCTTATTCCGCGTCGAATGAGCCATCTCTCATCAAAATCGGTGAGTTTTCATTTTTTCGTGAAAAAAATCTATAGGCTATAGCCCATGTTTTTTGGCTAAATTTTGACTGAAAATTAAATGTCACCGATTTTGACGTATGAGCACTCGTTGGACGCGTATTGAAGAGAGGATCATCCCTACAAAGTTTCGCTGCGAAAACTTTCTTGGTTCTCTAGATATGTCCAAAAAACCGTTTCGCCGTGGTCCGACGCATATGCGCCTAGTTTTATTGGTCTAACTTTTCACCTAGTGATTTATTTTCAAAATTTTTTTGCACGTCTATTTCTTTTCTCATTCCGCGTCGAATGAGCCATCTCTCATCAAAATCGGTGAGTTTTCATTTTTTCGTGAAAAAAATCTATAGGCTATAGCCCATGTTTTTTTGGCTAAATTTTGACTGAAAATTAAATGTCACCGATTTTGACGTATGAGCACTCGTTGGACGCGTATTGAAGAGAGGATCGTCCCTACAAAGTTTCGCTGAGAAAACTTTCTTGGTTCTCTAGATATGTCCTAAAAACCGTTTCGCCGTGGTCCGACGCATATGCTCCTAGTTTTATTGGTCTAACTTTTCACCTAGTGATTTATTTTCAAAAATTTTTTTGCACGTCTATTTCTTTTCTTATTCCGCGTCGAATGAGCCATCTCTCATCAAAATCGGTGAGTTTTCATTTTTTCGTGAAAAAAATCTATAGGCTATAGCCCATGTTTTTTGGCTAAATTTTGACTGAAAATTAAATGTCACCGATTTTGACGTATGAGCACTCGTTGGACGCGTATTGAAGAGAGGATCGTCCCCTACAAAGTTTCGCTGAGAAAACTTTCTTGGTTCTCTAGATATGTCCAAAAAACCGTTTCGCCGTGGTCCGACGCATATGCGCCTAGTTTTATTGGTCTAACTTTTCACCTAGTGATTTATTTTCAAAAATTTTTTTGCACGTCTATTTCTTTTCTCATTCCGCGTCGAATGAGCCATCTCTCATCAAAATCGGTGAGTTTTCATTTTTTCGTGAAAAAAATCTATAGGCTATAGCCCATGTTTTTTGGCTAAATTTTGACTGAAAATTAAATGTCACCGATTTTGACGTATGAGCACTCGTTGGACGCGTATTGAAGAGAGGATCATCCCTACAAAGTTTCGCTGAGAAAACTTTCTTGGTTCTCTAGATATGTCCAAAAAACCGTTTCGCCGTGGTCCGACGCATATGCTCCTAGTTTTATTGGTCTAACTTTTCACCTAGTGATTTATTTTCAAAAATTTTTTTTGCACGTCTATTTCTTTTCTTATTCCGCGTCGAATGAGCCATCTCTCATCAAAATCGGTGAGTTTTCATTTTTTCGTGAAAAAAATCTATAGGCTATAGCCCATGTTTTTTGGCTAAATTTTGACTGAAAATTAAATGTCACCGATTTTGACGTATGAGCACTCGTTGGACGCGTATTGAAGAGAGGATCATCCCTACAAAGTTTCGCTGAGAAAACTTTCTTGGTTCTCTAGATATGTCCAAAAAACCGTTTCGCCGTGGTCCGACGCATATGCTCCTAGTTTTATTGGTCTAACTTTTCACCTAGTGATTTATTTTCAAAAATTTTTTTGCACATCTATTTCTTTTCTTATTCCGCGTCGAATGAGCCATCTCTCATCAAAATCGGTGAGTTTTCATTTTTTCGTGAAAAAAATCTATAGGCTATAGCCCATGTTTTTTGGCTAAATTTTGACTGAAAATTAAATGTCACCGATTTTGACGTATGAGCACTCGTTGGACGCGTATTGAAGAGAGGATCATCCCTACAAAGTTTCGCTGAGAAAACTTTCTTGGTTCTCTAGATATGTCCAAAAAACCGTTTCACCGTGGTCCGACGCATATGCTCCTAGTTTTATTGGTCTAACTTTTCACCTAGTGATTTATTTTCAAAAATTTTTTTGCACGTCTATTTCTTTTCTTATTCCGCGTCGAATGAGCCATCTCTCATCAAAATCGGTGAGTTTTCATTTTTTCGTGAAAAAATTCTATAGGCTATAGCCCATGTTTTTTGGCTAAATTTTGACTGAAAATTAAATGTCACCGATTTTGACGTATGAGCACTCGTTGGACGCGTATTGAAGAGAGGATCGTCCCTACAAAGTTTCGCTGAGAAAACTTTCTTGGTTCTCTAGATATGTCCTAAAAACCGTTTCGCCGTGGTCCGACGCATATGCTCCTAGTTTTATTGGTCTAACTTTTCACCTAGTGATTTATTTTCAAAAATTTTTTTGCACGTCTATTTCTTTTCTTATTCCGCGTCGAATGAGCCATCTCTCATCAAAATCGGTGAGTTTTCATTTTTTCGTGAAAAAAATCTATAGGCTATAGCCCATGTTTTTTGGCTAAATTTTGACTGAAAATTAAATGTCACCGATTTTGACGTATGAGCACTCGTTGGACGCGTATTGAAGAGAGGATCGTCCCTACAAAGTTTCGCTGAGAAAACTTTCTTGGTTCTCTAGATATGTCCTAAAAACCGTTTCGCCGTGGTCCGACGCATATGCTCCTAGTTTTATTGGTCTAACTTTTCACCTAGTGATTTATTTTCAAAAATTTTTTTGCACGTCTATTTCTTTTCTTATTCCGCGTCGAATGAGCCATCTCTCATCAAAATCGGTGAGTTTTCATTTTTTTCGTGAAAAAAATCTATAGGCTATAGCCCATGTTTTTTGGCTAAATTTTGACTGAAAATTAAATGTCACCGATTTTGACGTATGAGCACTCGTTGGACGCGTATTGAAGAGAGGATCATCCCTACAAAGTTTCGCTGAGAAAACTTTCTTGGTTCTCTAGATATGTCCAAAAAACCGTTTCGCCGTGGTCCGACGCATATGCTCCTAGTTTTATTGGTCTAACTTTTCACCTAGTGATTTATTTTCAAAAATTTTTTTGCACGTCTATTTCTTTTCTTATTCCGCGTCGAATGAGCCATCTCTCATCAAAATCGGTGAGTTTTCATTTTTTCGTGAAAAAAATCTATAGGCTATAGCCCATGTTTTTTGGCTAAATTTTGACTGAAAATTAAATGTCACCGATTTTGACGTATGAGCACTCGTTGGACGCGTATTGAAGAGAGGATCATCCCTACAAAGTTTCGCTGAGAAAACTTTCTTGGTTCTCTAGATATGTCCAAAAAAACCGTTTCGCCGTGGTCCGACGCATATGCTCCTAGTTTTATTGGTCTAACTTTTCACCTAGTGATTTATTTTCAAAATTTTTTGCACATCTATTTCTTTTCTTATTCCGCGTCGAATGAGCCATCTCTCATCAAAATCGGTGAGTTTTCATTTTTTCGTGAAAAAAATCTATAGGCTATAGCCCATGTTTTTTGGCTAAATTTTGACTGAAAATTAAATGTCACCGATTTTGACGTATGAGCACTCGTTGGACGCGTATTGAAGAGAGGATCATCCCTACAAAGTTTCGCTGAGAAAACTTTCTTGGTTCTCTAGATATGTCCAAAAAACCGTTTCACCGTGGTCCGACGCATATGCTCCTAGTTTTATTGGTCTAACTTTTCACCTAGTGATTTATTTTCAAAAATTTTTTTGCACGTCTATTTCTTTTCTTATTCCGCGTCGAATGAGCCATCTCTCATCAAAATCGGTGAGTTTTCATTTTTTCGTGAAAAAATTCTATAGGCTATAGCCCATGTTTTTTGGCTAAATTTTGACTGAAAATTAAATGTCACCGATTTTGACGTATGAGCACTCGTTGGACGCGTATTGAAGAGAGGATCGTCCCTACAAAGTTTCGCTGAGAAAACTTTCTTGGTTCTCTAGATATGTCCTAAAAACCGTTTCGCCGTGGTCCGACGCATATGCTCCTAGTTTTATTGGTCTAACTTTTCACCTAGTGATTTATTTTCAAAAATTTTTTTGCACGTCTATTTCTTTTCTTATTCCGCGTCGAATGAGCCATCTCTCATCAAAATCGGTGAGTTTTCATTTTTTCGTGAAAAAAATCTATAGGCTATAGCCCATGTTTTTTGGCTAAATTTTGACTGAAAATTAAATGTCACCGATTTTGACGTATGAGCACTCGTTGGACGCGTATTGAAGAGAGGATCATCCCTACAAAGTTTCGCTGAGAAAACTTTCTTGGTTCTCTAGATATGTCCAAAAAACCGTTTCGCCGTGGTCCGACGCATATGCTCCTAGTTTTATTGGTCTAACTTTTCACCTAGTGATTTATTTTCAAAAATTTTTTTGCACGTCTATTTCTTTTCTTATTCCGCGTCGAATGAGCCATCTCTCATCAAAATCGGTGAGTTTTCATTTTTTCGTGAAAAAAATCTATAGGCTATAGCCCATGTTTTTTGGCTAAATTTTGACTGAAAATTAAATGTCACCGATTTTGACGTATGAGCACTCGTTGGACGCGTATTGAAGAGAGGATCGTCCCTACAAAGTTTCGCTGAGAAAACTTTCTTGGTTCTCTAGATATGTCCTAAAAACCGTTTCGCCGTGGTCCGACGCATATGCTCCTAGTTTTATTGGTCTAACTTTTCACCTAGTGATTTATTTTCAAAAATTTTTTTGCACGTCTATTTCTTTTCTTATTCCGCGTCGAATGAGCCATCTCTCATCAAAATCGGTGAGTTTTCATTTTTTCGTGAAAAAAATCTATAGGCTTATAGCCCATGTTTTTTGGCTAAATTTTGACTGAAAATTAAATGTCACCGATTTTGACGTATGAGCACTCGTTGGACGCGTATTGAAGAGAGGATCATCCCTACAAAGTTTCGCTGAGAAAACTTTCTTGGTTCTCTAGATATGTCCAAAAAACCGTTTCGCCGTGGTCCGACGCATATGCTCCTAGTTTTATTGGTCTAACTTTTCACCTAGTGATTTATTTTCAAAAATTTTTTTGCACGTCTATTTCTTTTCTTATTCCGCGTCGAATGAGCCATCTCTCATCAAAATCGGTGAGTTTTCATTTTTTTGTGAAAAAAATCTATAGGGCTATAGCCCATGTTTTTTGGCTAAATTTTGACTGAAAATTAAATGTCACCGATTTTGACGTATGAGCACTCGTTGGACGCGTATTGAAGAGAGGATCGTCCTACAAAGTTTCGCTGAGAAAACTTTCTTGGTTCTCTAGATATGTCCTAAAAACCGTTTTCGCCGTGGTCCGACGCATATGCTCCTAGTTTTATTGGTCTAACTTTTCACCTAGTGATTTATTTTCAAAAATTTTTTTGCACGTCTATTTCTTTTCTTATTCCGCGTCGAATGAGCCATCTCTCATCAAAATCGGTGAGTTTTCATTTTTTCGTGAAAAAAATCTATAGGCTATAGCCCATGTTTTTTTGGCTAAATTTTGACTGAAAATTAAATGTCACCGATTTTGACGTATGAGCACTCGTTGGACGCGTATTGAAGAGAGGATCATCCCTACAAAGTTTCGCTGAGAAAACTTTCTTGGTTCTCTAGATATGTCCAAAAAACCGTTTCGCCGTGGTCCGACGCATATGCTCCTAGTTTTATTGGTCTAACTTTTCACCTAGTGATTTATTTTCAAAAATTTTTTTGCACGTCTATTTCTTTTCTTATCCGCGTCGAATGAGCCATCTCTCATCAAAATCGGTGAGTTTTCATTTTTTCGTGAAAAAATCTATAGGCTATAGCCCATGTTTTTTGGCCAAATTTTGACTGAAAATTAAATGTCACCGATTTTGACGTATGAGCACTCGTTGGACGCGTATTGAAGAGAGGATCATCCCTACAAAGTTTCGCTGAGAAAACTTTCTTGGTTCTCTAGATATGTCCAAAAAACCGTTTCGCCGTGGTCCGACGCATATGCTCCTAGTTTTATTGGTCTAACTTTTCACCTAGTGATTTATTTTCAAAAATTTTTTTGCGCGTCTATTTCTTTTCTTATTCCGCGTCGAATGAGCCATCTCTCATCAAAATCGGTGAGTTTTCATTTTTTCGTGAAAAAAATCTATAGGCTATAGCCCATGTTTTTTGGCTAAATTTTGACTGAAAATTAAATGTCACCGATTTTGACGTATGAGCACTCGTTGGACGCGTATTGAAGAGAGGATCGTCCCTACAAAGTTTCGCTGAGAAAACTTTCTTGGTTCTCTAGATATGTCCTAAAAACCGTTTCGCCGTGGTCCGACGCATATGCTCCTAGTTTTATTGGTCTAACTTTTCACCTAGTGATTTATTTTCAAAAATTTTTTTGCACGTCTATTTCTTTTCTTATTCCGCGTCGAATGAGCCATCTCTCATCAAAATCGGTGAGTTTTCATTTTTTCGTGAAAAAAATCTATAGGCTATAGCCCATGTTTTTTGGCTAAATTTTGACTGAAAATTAAATGTCACCGATTTTGACGTATGAGCACTCGTTGGACGCGTATTGAAGAGAGGATCGTCCCTACAAAGTTTCGCTGAGAAAACTTTCTTGGTTCTCTAGATATGTCCTAAAAACCGTTTCGCCGTGGTCCGACGCATATGCTCCTAGTTTTATTGGTCTAACTTTTCACCTAGTGATTTATTTTCAAAAATTTTTTTGCACGTCTATTTCTTTTCTTATTCCGCTTCGAATGAGCCATCTCTCATCAAAATCGGTGAGTTTTCATTTTTTCGTGAAAAAAATCC